>CM021107.1:21975147-22281707 GCA_007115665.2 Sequoiadendron giganteum | reverse complement strand
TTTTAGGGACCTAGACCTATTTCCCTCAAGTTTCACTCAAGGAAACCCTAGAGATCTCAATCTAAGAATAAAGTAGGGGAAAGAGATCTTGCAATAGGGTTGTCCTAGGGTCTAATTAGAGACTAAAGAGGGGTTCACCACTAAGCTAGGGCTCAAAAAGACAAGAATTGAAAGCAATATGTAAAGTACCATGCAAAACCTAACTAGATGACCTAGGAAATGAAACTGAATTATAGAATATCAAATTGGAAATGAATAGAGGTGCACCTGAAAGAGTAATGAGGCAAAAACAAGGTTCAAAACCCTAAAAACTTGTTATTTTATGCCCACTAGGACTAATACACCAATTTGGGCAATTTAGTCCCAAACTAGGTCATTTGTGCCAAAACTAGAATCTCATAGTAAAAAATCTAAATCTCCTGAAACCCAAAAAATGATAGTATAGGGACTTATACGCCCAAGGTGGTGTATCAGACCCAATATGTTTTTTTAGAGGGTTAAGACCTGAATCTACTCTTCTATCTCTGCTCTTCCTTCCACACTTTGTTTCTAGATTTGAAACCTTGATTTGCAACCTATAGGTGAATTTTAGAGAAGATTACAACCTTGTGATAACTTGATGACCTTCTTCAACCTTGCAACCTAATCTTCAAAGGATCTTCAAGCCTTAAGACACCTAAATCTATAATTACACATGTAGAGAGAGAAAAACTTGTTGATTTGTTAGTAAATGGGGGTTTGCCTTGGTCAAACCCCTTTTAGGTAATTATTTAAGTAAATGATGAGATAATGAAATAAGTACATGAAACATGAAACATGAATAATGATAACTTGAATGATGTCATGTAAATCAGCACTCTAACATGAAGTGGCCAAGAAGAATGTAGATTTAGATCTTGAAATAAATGTAGAATATACTAAAAGGGAGAAAATTGTTGTTTTCTATTATTGGGAGATAGAATAACATTCTTCACACTCTCTCATTCAAGGATGACCCTAGAGATCTCAATGCAAAGGAGAAATAAATCTTGCAATAGGACTATCATAGGGATGCACTGTAAACTAATGAGGGGTTCACCACCAATCTAGGGCTTGAAAATGCAAATGCAATGCAAGTCAAAATGCTAAAACCTAGTATGATGCAATCTTTGACTAAATGACCTAAAAATGCATGTAAAATAGGCAAGAAGAAATATGTCCACCTCAGAATCTAGAGATGACTAGATGGAGCTTTAAATTATTGGAAATTCTAAAATTTTGGCACAGTGGGCTTCACACACCAGTCTAGGTGTATCAGTCCCAGATCAAGGTTTTTGGTCTAGAACAGGTTTTTTGAAAAAGTGTATCCAAAACTACAAAAATCTAAAAAATGACCTAAACTGGGACTCATACACCAAGACTAGTGTATCAATATAGTTAGGTTTTTCTGGAACTTTAAAGTCTGAATCTGGTCTTCAATGTTTTTTCTTTTTATTTCACTTTGTTTCTAGATCCGAAACCTTGATTTTATATTTGTAGATGACCTTTTAGTGGAGATTACAACCTTGCAAGTGAGGATTCAATTCCAACAACTTTCTCCAAGATTTTAACCTAATCTTCAATGATCCTTCGTGCTCCAAGACACCTAGATATGCAATTACATGTATAAAGAGGAGAAAAACTTGTTGATTGTTAGTGAATAGGGGCTTTCCTTGGTCAAACCCCATTTAGGTAATTAAAACAAATGACAAAATAAAGGAAATGAAACATGAATAATGACCTTGAATGATGCCTTGTAAATGATGTCTTGTAAATCTGCAACTCAACATGAAATGGCCATGAAGGATGTAGATATTGATCTTGACAAAAGGTGTAGAACATTGTTTGATCTTGGATCTTCAATGATACATCACAACACTAGCTCAATAATATGTTTGATTCTTGATAACCCTTGACATGATGATGGATCCTGAATTGCTCCAAGAAATGATGAAGAATTTTCCATTGAATGCCTTAAAAATGATCTTGAATGCTCTCTCATGATGATCTTGTAAAGTCTTGGAATGATTAACTCTTGAGTGCTTGACTTGATATCATGTAGGCTTAATGAAATAATGATTTTAGAACTCATTTATATAGGAAATATATCTAATATATTGTTAATTATATCCCATAGGCCGACATACATGAAACTTGAACTTAAAACCCATTTTTCCTCACTCAAAACCTTAAAAAATAGGCCAAATGGGACTCATACACTACTTGTGGCATATTCTTACCACTTGGATGGGACTCATACACCCAAGGTCATGTATGGGCCCCATAGGGCCTATTTGAAGAAAGAGAATGTTGGGGAGTGAAGAAATTAAGTTTATATGTTGATCTTGTCAAGATTTTGATTGAAATATGCCTTGGTATGCACAATATAGGGTCTTAGGGGCCTATTAATGATGATATTAAGGTCATAAATGCAAGAGGGCCCAAAATCCAATGTGAAAGTATAAATAAATACACTTTACAACATTAAATTAAGGCAAAATTGGGTCTATTTAGCTTAGAAGGGCCCTAAATCCCATGTGAATGTGTACAACATATTACAACACTAGATTTAGGTCTATTTATTTTACAAGCCTCCTAAATTTAATGTGAAGGTGTGAATAAATATAATTTACAACATTAAACTAGGGTTGAGTTAGCTTTATTTAGCTTAAAAAGGGCCCAAGACTTAATCTATATGTATAAAACACATCGCAATCACTAGATCAAGGTGACCTTAAGTCCATTTTAACATTGATCATCCCCAAATTAAGTGTGAAAATGTAAGCAATGACATTTTTTGACAGTACATTTAGCCCCCACTTTAGTGAGAGGATGAACTTGCTTCAAACTCACACTAAAGTAGACATTCAAGAGGGGTCCAATCGTACCAATGTGGATGGTCTAGGATAACAAATATCAAGGAGGTGATCAAGCCCCTAGGATCCAAGATCCTACATCAAGATGACATAAGCACAAAAAGGACATGCACAAAGGTGTATAATATGTAGCATCAAGATACACAAACATGCAATGTCAATAACTAAAATAAAGAAAAACCAAAATAAGCCAAAAGTAAAAAAAGAGGTGGATCAAGCCTTGACTATTTGTCCATCATAATTTGGATCAGATCGACTAGGTAATGGAACTTCAGGTTGTCCGTTGGGAGAGTATCCAAAGGGTGGCTTAGTGAGAAATCCATGCCTCTATATCGTCTCCTTATTGTATAATGAGAAATTCATGCCCACGTTTAGGCTTCTCATCATACATTAACCATACCAAAGCTATACCTCCTGATAACTTTGATAAGGTACCAAATAATGATCTTTGAGCTTCATGAGACAAGTAAAACTTCATATGCTTGGAGCTCATGAACAAACTAAAGTTGTAAATGAAAAATAGTGTAAGGAATGTTCAAATGGATTTCTCTTAGTTAGTATAAGGTCTCTTATTAAGGAAAATTGTTCCTAATATCTCTAAGAGAGGACAAGTCAAAGAAATATCACGCTCTTGGAGGAAATCAAGCCTAATGCCACCACCAAGAAAAGGACACATCGCAAGAAGAAATAAATAACATAATTAAATATGAGTGCCAATGTATGCCCCCACTTTAAAGAGGTTTCTAACACCATTGTTGTAGGAAATTTATTTAAAGTAGAAGAAGACATGAGAGCTTATTCGGAAATCCCTATGCGAAGTCATATGTTTCTGAATCAAACTACATCATGAATAAGTATGTCACATGTGAGCTAACTTAAGGCATATTGTCCACATCCCAAGCTTGCTCTTATATGTACATGAGAGGTGGTCAACTAGCCAAAAGAGACAATGACAAGTGATATATGAGGAAAAAGGATAACTAACCCCTTGCCTCCACTTAGTACAGGACAAGGGTGAGCCGATAATGGATGATGATATGTTGCTCATTGCAAAAAGGAAATGATTTGCAATGAATGTAAAATATGAAATAGTGAGTATGTTATGATCCTACAACTACTACATGGAAAGGAGTAGCAACTAAGGTTATCTATTATGACGAGTAAACAAATTTTCAACTTGATACATATTTAATGAGATATCTATTAGTTTCAAATACATCAAATTTAAAGTTGTCTTGTAAGAATAATTTGTAATAGTGTTGACATTGCATGAGGGACAATAACCAAGACAATTAGTCATTTATTTCATTTTAGGCTCTATAGGGACATGGATACCTTGTTCTATAGCACCACATCCTTTCCCAAGTTGCTTCATAAGTTCAAGACCTCTTCCATAAATATTTTTCACTTCTTTCAAATTTGGTGGTTGTTTAAATTCATCAAATTTTGTCGAGTGTATGTTATCTTTTCTTCTAAAGTGGTTGAAGTGGATACTTTTGAATTTTGTATTGCCAAATTACTAGTTTCTATTTTCCCTTTTTAGAATCTTTTGTTATTATCTTGTATTCTCCCATGAATATAGGCATGAAATCAAAGGTTTCCCAAGCATCTTCTAATAACTTTGTGGCTTTTTCAATTTGGTTTTATTTTTTTGTCTCTTGTACGGGTTCTACATGTGTGGTTGGTTTCAAGGGATATCTAATGTGAATATGTTAAAAGACATCCTTAGTTTCATGATCTCTTAGTGAAGAGGAGTCTAATTTCACTTCATCATCTTCATCTAAGGAAGCCATATTATTATTGTTGGAAAGAAGTGTGTCGATGTTGTCATTTTATTGCACCATTATACCTTCCCTAGTAGGAGAGATTTTAGGAGAGAAAAAAACTTGATTTTTATGCCATTCAAAGGTGGGTTATTCTAAAATAACTTCATCACAATTATGGGGGTCATCAATGGTTAGATTTTCTTGCATATCAATGATGGAATTTTCTTGTTCAATAATGTTTTCCCTAAAATTCTCATGATTCTCATCGATTGGATCTTGTGTGACCCTAATATCTTCTTCACCAGTAGGAGAGATATTAGGAGAGGGGTAAATTTTATTATTGTACATAATTTAATTCTTTTTCTCTAAGGTCTCTTTCTCTTGTGCCATAATATCCACCCTAGTAGGAGAGATTTTAGGAAAGTAAAAAACAAGATGTTCATTACATTTTGTGGTTAGATTTTCTAAAGTAGCTTCATCACACATAGGGGAGAAATCAAGAGAAGGATTACTATGAGCTTCATGGTTACCACTTATTAGAATTTTTTGTTCAAATAGGTCTTCCCAAATGGTAGGGGCATTAGGAAAGGGAGGCACATGATTCTCATGAGTCTCAATAAGTATATCTTCTAACACCCAACTAAATTCTTCATGTCTAGAAGAGATATTAGGAGAATGAGAGGTTTGATTATCTACAATTATATCCCCATGTTCTATAATGTCTTCCTAAGTAGGAGAGGTGGGATTTTCATAGCTCTCGATTTTTTAATCTCTTAACATCAACATATCCTCCACAAAAATGTGTTTTTCATGATCATTCACGATCATATCCTTTTTCACTAAAGCATTCTCACAAGTAGAGGAGGTGTTGGGAGATGAATGGAGATTAGGTAAAGTAGTGGCCATGATCTCAGCTTCATGTGTCATAATATATTTCCAAGGGGAAGATGATGAAACCAAAAAAGACTTTCATGACTCTCAATGATTTTATATCCTATCACCAAGATACCTTTGTCACTAATATGAGAGGTATCGAGAGAAGCACAATTATGATTGGAATGATTGTCAATGTTTGCATCCTCTTGTATCAAAGCTTTAGTGGATGATCTAGGGGAGATGAATTCATCAAGGGCTTCATCTAACATATCAAATTTATCACTACTAAAGGATTTGAATGATATTTTTTCTCTAAGATTAACCATTTTTTATTTGTTTCTTTTGATGTTTTTGGTTTTTATGTTTTTTTTCTAATGAATGCAAAATGTAATCTGATTTTAATTGAGCTATGAACAAATTTTAAAAATGAAAAGTACAAGAATCTAAATCTATCCATACTTGCAATAAATGTAGATTATCCTAGTTCTAATGATTTGAATGTAATAGAAGCTATGCAAACTAAAAGAGAGAGATTTTAATAGAAAAAATAAGCACAAAAATAGGGTTTTAAATTTTGGAAAATGCAGTGCAGAATCTGCACTAGGACTGATTTGCCCAGAGGGACATATGAGTCCTAGTGATGTTTTTTTTTTAATTTTTAGAAAATTTCAATTGATTTTGGTGTTTTTATGTTGTATGATCTATGACCTAAGTGCAAATGTAGAATTTATATGACTTTCAATGATTTAAGATTAAAAAAAATGTTTGACCTTTATGCACTTTCATTAATGCAAAATTAGAAACCCTAGAATGTCAATTAACTAATGTTGAAATGCACAAGACAACTAAGAGGGGGGAGTGAATTAGTTGTATCAAATTACTTTACCTATAAACTTAATCTTTTCACCTTAACTTCAATCTATTATTAAGAGTAAACATGAAATGCAAATAATAAAAATAAAACACTAGAGACACTAGAATACATGGAAAACCCAATGAGGGAAAAACCATAGTGAGGATTAACTCACAATATAGTAGTAACACAATACTAGATACAAAGGCTCACTGCCAGAGGGCTCACTGCCCAGATACAAAGGCACACTACCCAAATTAAGGGTTCACTACCTTAAGAAGGACTCATTGTCTAGAAAGGAGGCTCACTACCTACAAAAAATAAATAAAAGAGATAAATGAAGATCCACCACTAGGGTTTCACACATTCGCAACCTGATCAAAAGATTGTAGATGCCATCTAACTGCTTTCAAGAATCTAACACCTTAAAACTTACGATTGCCTCAATTCGCTCTTCCACTCTCTAATTTTCACACTTGTTCACACACTTTACTCACTTGCTCGATTCATGGATGATAGATGGATGGCTATGAAATTTTCCATAACTTGATTTGCTTTTATACCATTTTCAACATTAGAAACATTCACCAAGGTTGACTATACAAATTAAAACTAGGTTGACTACTCAACATTCCCCCGGTGGATAAGAATGTGAGAGGACCAATTACATATTTAATTTGGGACCCAAACAACATCTTGGATCACGCACATGCTTTCTCAAATCAATGCAAAAGCCAAGTGTAATGTGTAAACACCAGGTTGACCAAACCTAATGAAAAAAACAATGATCTTTGAAGTACACACATCTCCAGCAAGATAATCATACATGGATTACTCAACATGCTTCACTAGTCATTTTATCATCTCTGAGAACATCTCAAGTACATCCACAGCAATTACAACAAACTTCAATTGCAAAGAACTCTTCACCAGTCCAACCGGACCAACCAGCAAAAGCACAAGAGCTTTGGAGTAGGTCTTCTAAAGTGCCAAACCACAAGAAAATGTGTTAGAACATAGAAACCATCAAAAAGAATCATCTCCTAGATCTACATATTCTGAAACTGGATATCTGAAGATTGCAGAGCCAAAACATTTCTCCTAGTCCAGAAATAAATAGTTCTAACAAACCAGTTCACACACCGGTGAGCATATCTTCTACTCTTCATCGAATCAGAAGCTAAAACTTAGAATATATTATCCATTGAATCTTATGAACACGCCTACAGATCCACATAGGCATAAGATCAACACATGAGAAATGTGGAGCACTATATCGGAGCATACTCAGAACACACATCAACACTGTTTTCATTATTTCTCAAATTTTCTCAAAAGCACTTGTCAAATACACAACTTACTCAACCTAAACTATGTTGACATCAATGAAAACATTAATCAAAACACCACCAAACACATCCATACTTGCAAAAATCTCCCCCTTTGTCATTGATGGCAACACATGATGTGAAAAACCATTAAAGACAGCATACATGATTTTCAAAAGCGACAACCTGCCAAGCATAAAAATTTCACATGATTCTCTCTCCCCTTTTAACATCAACGGAAAAGGAAATTCTTGACATATAAGCTATGTTCACTCCCCCTAAGGAGTATACCCACATTACATATTACAACAACCAATGCAAACCCTAATGCAATGTTAATCCAAGTAAGATCTAGGATGATTATGCACTCCAAATCAAGATTATGATGTTCTAAAGTCAAGTTCAACAAAATGAAAGGGTAAAAATTGTATGGTTTCTATCCTTGGGATATAGAATAAAAATCTTCACATTCTCTCATTCAAGGATGACCCTAGAGATCTCAATGCAAGGGGGAAAGAGATATTGCAATAGGGATATCCTAAGGATGTATTATAAACTAATGAGGGGTTCAGCACCAAGCTAGGGCTTGGAAAGAAAAATACAATGCAAGTCAAAATGCTAAAACCTAGTATGATGCAATCTTTGACTAAATGACCTAAAAATGTATGTAGAATATAACAAAAAGTTGCAAGAAGGAATGTGTGCACCTAGGAATCTGGAGATGACTGGATGGAGCTCTAAATTGCTAGAAATAATTAAATTTTGGGACACAAGGACTCATATGCCAATCTGGGCATATCAGTCCCAGATCAGGGTTTCTGGTCTAGAACATATTTCTAGCAAAAGGGTATCAAAAACTGCAAAAATCTAAGAAATGACCTAAACTAGGACTCATATGCTAGGACTGTCAAATGAGTCCAGTTAGGGTTTTCTGGAACTTTGAAGTCTAAATTTGGTCTTCAATGTCTGCTCTTTTTGTTCCACTTTGTTTTTGAATATGAAACCCTGATTTTGAATCTGTAGATGACCTTTTAGTGGAGATTACAACCTTGCAAGTGAGGAGACAATTCCAACAACTTTCTCCAACCTTGTAACCTAATCTTCAATGATCCTTCATGCTCCAAGACACCTAGATCTACAATCACACATGTAAAGAGGAGAAAAACTTGTTGATTGCTAGTGAATAGGGGTTTGCCTTGGTCAAACCCCATTTAGAATGATGAAATAAAGGACATGAAACATGAACAATGATACCTTGAATGATTCCTTGTAAATGATGACTTGCAAATATGCAACTCAACATGAAATGGCCATGAAGGATGTAGATCTTGATCTTGACAATAGGTGAAGAAAAATTCTTGATCTTGGATCTTCAATGCTACATCAAAAAACTAGCTCAATAACATGTTTTATGCTTGATAACCCTTGACATGATGATGGATCTTGAATTTTTGTAACAAATGATGAAGAATATGCCCCCGAATGCCTTAAAAATGATCTTGAATGCTCTCTTGATGATCTTATAAAGTTTTGGAATGCTTAACTCTTGAGTGCTTGACTTGATATCATGTAGGCTTAATGAAATAATTCTTTGAGACCTCATTTATATAAGAAATCCATCTAATATCCTATTAATTAGATCCCACAAGCTGACATACATGAAATTTGAACTTAAACCCGAGCTTTTCCCACTCAAAGCCTTAAAAATAGGCCAAATGGGACTCATACACCACCTATGGTGTATGGGTCCCACCTTAAAGGGACTCATACACACAAGGTGGTGTAAGGGTCCCATAGGGCCTATTTGAAGAGAGAGAATGTCGAGGAGTGAATAAATTAATTTTATGTGTTGATCTTTTCAGAATTTTGATTGAAATATGCCTTGGGATGCACAATATAGGGTCTTAGGGGCCTATTAATGATGATATTAAGGTCATAAATGCAAGAGGGCCCAAAATCCAATGTGAAAGTGTAAATAAATACACTTTACAACATTGAATTAAGGCAAAATTGGGTCTATTTAGCTTAGAAGGGCCTTACATCCCAAGTGAATGTGTACAACATATTATAACACTAATTTTGGGTCCATTTAGTTTACAAGACTTCTAAATTTAATGTGAATGTGTGAATAAATACACTTTACAACATTAAATTAGGGTAGAGTTAGGTTTATTTAGCTTAAAAAGGGTCCAAGACCTAATGTAGATGTATAAAACACATCACAATCACTAGATCAAGGAGACCTTAAGTCCATTTTAACATTGATTATCCCCAAATTAAGTGTGAAAATGTAAGCGAAAACATTTTTCGACACTACAAATAATTAATTTTGGATCTTGAATACAACGTCACACCACTAGCTCAACCACATGCTTGATGCTTGATAACCTTGACATGATGATGGATCTTTAATTACTACAACAAATGATGAAGAATTTTTCCCTTGAATGCTTTAGGAATTCTCTTGAGTTCTCTTGTGAAGTCTTGTGAACTCTTGTAATCATAAACCTATTATTAGGAATGCTCTCTTGAAAGTCTTAGATGAAAATGAGTGAAATAACCTTGTATCTATACAAGTGTTTATGCCAAATTTCTCGAAACTACAACACTACAAGCTGACATCAGATCTAGGAGGACAAAATCCCATAAGGAATTTGAATTAAATTTAAGTTTAGGCCACATAGGACTCATACGCCACAAGTGGTGTATGAGTCCCATTAGGATTAACTATGGGACACATTTTTTAAAAAAATTTAGAATGATGTAAAATCCAAATCGAGGCCCTAAAACCTAGGTGGGACTCATACACCCCAGGTGGTGTATGATTCCTAGATCACTAAATCTAGGCCACACAGCCTAAAAAGACATAAACTATGTTTGGATATTATTTTATGTCAGCATTATCCTTGAAAAGATGCATTAATTAAGGCTTGTGGATGCAAAATAAGGCCAAATAAGGCATAAAGAAGCCTAATTAATAATGAAAACCTTAGAAAAGTGTGAAAGTTTGGAACAACACTTTACAACACCTTAAATAAGTTAAAATTAAGTTCATTTAGTTTACAAGGGCCCAAAACTTAATGTGAAGGTGTAAATAAATACATTTTAAAACATTAAATTAAGGAAAAATTAGGTCTATTTAGCTTAAAAAGGCCCTAAATCCAATGTGAATGTAGAAAACACATTACGTAATGAAGACGGGTTTGTTTTGAGTTTCTGGTTGTTGTGTAGGGGCACCATGACAAATCATGGAAATGGGGTCTTATGTTGGTCTTAGGTTGAGTTTTGGTGTATAGAGTCTTTTTTTATTCAATACGGTCATAATGGACCATATTTTAATGTAACTAGAGTCATTTTAGTTTCCATGGTCATATTTTACTATATTGTCAAAAGTTGTCATATGTAAAATTGCAAAATTGTAAAATTTAGGAAGACCAACGGTCAAGTGGATTAAGAGTCAATTTGAGCAGTTGAGGTTGGTGGGAAAGTGCTTAAATATTATTGTAAACCTTGAGGTAGAGGTTAGAGGTTTTGGATGTGAAGATCAAATAATAAAATTCCCTATTTTCCTCTGAAATTTTATGTTTTCCCATTGAACAATGTTGCTACAGGTTGTTGTACTTGCCCGTATAGAGGGATGTTTCTCCAAAGGTGATTGAATTCAATGAAAACATGAATTAAAATCATTTTGGTGGTGGTTTGGTGAGTTTTCATTAAATTTGAAGAGTTTTATAAATATTCTTTTGAAACTGCATGTGTAATCCTATTTTGAGGGTTTGGAAGCACTTAAAATGAGATAATGGACCATTCCACTGTTAGAACCCCCAATAACTTGGTGGAATGGATCCATTTAGGTAGGTTTCTATGTAAGAATAGGATTTAGGAGTAGAGAGTTGGATTTGATAGCTTTTGGATGTGGCCCTAGTTGAGTTTGCAAGGATTTTGCCTTGAAAATGATGGCTACAAGTTGAGATTTGATACAAAATGCATTGAGAGATGTTTGATATTGGTTTGAAGAGCATGTTCAAATATTTTTTGAAGTTTTTGAAGATTTGGTAAGGTGAGATAGGGCCTGGAATACCGCTTTTCAATAAACCCTCATCTTTCAAGCAAGACATAAGCCTAAAGCAAGGGTTTGATGGATCAGTGAATTCATAGTTGTTTTCCCTAGTAAAAATTATTGAATCAAGGTATTTGAGACCTATCGAGAAGGTTTGAGTGGATTTTTGAAGTTGGGAAGACGTTTAGATTGGTGTTGCTTTGAAAAAGAGGCCTAATTGAGGCTAATCCCAACGAAACAGTCATCTTTAGGATGGTCGAGTCTAAAAGAACCCTATCTGCAATTTGGATATGTTGAAATATGCCTTAATTGGTATCTTAAACTGTAATTGGTTCTAGAATTGAGGGCCTTCTCTAAAAGATATGCCAAATTTTCATTATTTGAGCACTACCAGGAGATAAGAGAGTCAATGAAGAAATTTTTCTTGCTTAGGGTCCTAACCTTTGAAAAGTGATTGGAAATAGCTTGAGTAGGGATTGTTTGAGTGAATCTTATATGCTCTACATCAATTGTTATCAGAGCATAGGTAGCAGATCTTTTGAAGAAGAAAGTTGAAGGTTGAGAAAGGAAAGTGGTGATTTGAAGAGGCAAGATGCCTCCAAAGAGAAATCCAATGGCCAAAGAGGTTAAAGAACTAAAAGAGAAGATGCAGTATAAGGAGAGGCTCTATAAGGAGTCTCAAGAAGCATGCCTAGCTAGAATATCAGCCCTGGAGAATAATCAGAGAAGAGGAATGGTCAGTGGTGACCAAAGTGATAAGGAGGATGAGAGTGAGAACGAGAACCCTCTAGTTGGAGTCCCTGATGATGAGGATGTGGACCCTGAAGAAATTATAATGATCAAGATGCTAAAGGCTATCAAGGGGGATAATACTCCTAAGGTGAAATTTGAAGTGCCTATGTACGGTGGTAAGATGAACAATGAGGAAGTGTTGAGTTGGATAGATGCTCTTGATAATTTCTTTGAGTTTGAAGAAATAGAATCTACAATAAGAAGGTGAAGTTTGCAAACACTAAGTTGAAGGGCCTTTCCCTAACATGGTGGAACTATTTCCAAGAAGAAAGAGTTAATAAGGGTAAAGAAAAGATAAGTTCATGGGATTGAATGGTAGCTAAGGTGAAGACATAATTTATGCCTGCAGATTATGCAATTCAGACCTTTAGGAAGCTGCAAAATTTAAAGCAAAGGGAGTTATATGTGATGGCATACACTGAGGAGTTCCATAGGTTGATTATTAGAGTAGGAAATATAGAAGATGATGTAGAAAAGGTTTCAAGGTATCTCAATGGGCTTAGACTCAATATTCAAGATGAAATTGGTCTTACAACACCTAGATTAGTTGAGGAATGTTTTTAGTTGGCTGTCAAGGTAGAGGTAAAAGGAAAACCTATGAAGAGAAATAAGAGGAAAGTAAAGGCAAAGATAAATTTGTATATCAAAGAGGTAGATTCAGAGGTTTCAGAGGAAGATTTGAGCAAAGTAGAGGTTCAAGCTCATTTTCAGGAAGGTGTTACAATTATAATCAATTTGGGAATCCAACATGGAAGTGTATAGATAAACAAGCTTCTACTTCAAGTGGAGGTGATAAAAGGGTTCAATTGGTGCAAGAGGATGATTGTGCAGGTAAAAACTCTTCTAGTCAACTTTTTGCTCCAGAAGCTGGGGAATTTTTGATGGTGAGAAGAAAATTACTCCAAGTATCCAAGGAGAAGGAGACAACTCAAAGGACACTATTCAGGACAACTTGCAAATATAATGGAAAGGTATGTAAAGTTGTGGATTCAGGAAGTACTGATAATGTAGTATCTACTAAAATGGCTAATAAGTTCAAATTGGAAAAAGTACCTCATGAAACACCATATAAAGTGTCTTAGCTAAATGATGATCAATCAATTTTGGTGAGTGAACAAGATTTTGTTGAGTTTAATATTGGTGGATGTAAGGACAAGCTTCTTTGTGATGTGTTTCCTATGGATTATTGTCATTTATTACTTGGAAGACCATGGCAATTTGATAGACATGCCATTTATGATGGGAGAAGTAATACATATCAGATTGAGAAGGATGGAAATAATTTTACATTGACTCCATTGCAAGAAGATGTTAAAGAGAAGACCAAGGCAGCTAAGGTGATCATGTTAGGTAACGAGTTTGTAAAACTTGTGGAAGACAAACAAGAAGAGTTTGCACTCACCAATGAAAAGGAAGATGCTAGGATAGTAAGTCTAAAGAATGATGCAATGTTAGAGGGAAAGGATAATGATTTGATGACCAAAATAGATCAAGAGAAGGTCAAGGATGAATTGGTAGAGGAAATGAAAGATTAGCATGATAATCTTATGGTAGGAACTATAATTTGTTATGTGGTTTCAAAAGAGGGTAGTAGGTAGTCAGATTTTGATAATACAATGGTGTGTAAGTCTAATAACATAGTGCTACTTGGGGGAGAGATCTTGAGGACAGAGATGAAGTCAGAAGGTGGATTGAATCAAGGTGAAAGGCAAAGGCAAGTGAATGAATTCAAGTGTGAAATGAGATTTAAGAAGAGGATATTCCAATGGAAGAATGGAAAAGGTAAGTTTGTAGACATGTGAAGGTCAATTTAGCATCAGCTTCAAATGAGAACAAGATAAGAGGACATACAACAAGCGGATTGTGAAGGTGGAGCATTATCAAGTTGGCAACAAGTTCAATAGTGCAAGGAACAATGCAAATCTATAGTATTTGACTCAGTGGAAAGGAATACATGATGAAGGAGCATCTAAGGATCTAGGATATGATATGAAGAAGCATGTTTTGATGCAACTCAATCCTCAAGGGGACTTGAGAACTTTTTGAGTCCACGTGTATGGTATAGGGGCACCATGACAAATCATGGAAATGAGGTCTTATGATGGTCTTAAGTTAATTTTTGGTGTCTAGAGTCTTTTATTATTCAATAAGGTCATAATAGACCATATTTTAATGTAAATGGAGTCATTTTAGTTTCCATGGTCATATTTTTCTATATTGTCAAAAGTTGTCATATGTAAAATTACAAAATTGTAAAATTTGGGAAGACCAATGGTCAAGTGGGTTAAGAGTCAGTTTGAACAGTTTAGGTTTGTAGGAAAGTGCTTAAATATGATTGTAAACCTCAAGGAAAAGGTTAGAGGTTTTGGATGTGAAGATCAAATAATAAAATTCCCTATTTTCCTTTGAAATTTTGTGTTTTCCCATTGAACAGTGTTGCTACAGGTTGTTGTACTTGCCCGTACAAAGGGTATTTTCTCCAAAGGTGATTGAATTCGATGAACACATGAATTAACACCATTTTGGTGGTGGTTTGGTGATTTTTCATTAAATTTGAAGAGTTTTATACACATTTTTATGAAACTACCTGTGTAACCCTATTTTGAGGGTTTGGAAGCACTTAAAATGAGATAACATACCATTCCACTGTTAGAACCCCTCTTAACTTGGTGGAATGGATCCATTTAGGTAGGTTTAGATGTTAGAATATGATTTAGGACCAGAGAGTTAGATTTGATAGCTTTTGGATGTGGTCCTAGTTGAGTTTGCAAGGATTTTGCCTTGAAAATGATGGCTACAAGTTGAGATTTGATACAAAATGCATTGAGAGAGGTTGGATATTGGTTTGAAGAGCATGTGTAGACATTTTTTGAAGTGTTTGAAGAGTTGATAAGGTGAGATAGGGCCTATGATTTTGATTTGCAATAAACCCTTCTGTTTCAAGCAAAACATAAGCCTAAAACAAGGGTTTGATGGATTGGTGAATTCATAGTTGTTTTCCCTAGTAAAAATTGTTGAATTTTCAATAAACCCTTATGTTTCAAGCAAGACATAAGCCTAAAGCAAGGGTTTGATGGATTGGTGAATTCATAGTTGTTTTCCCTGGTAAAAATTGTTGAATCAAGCTATTTGAGACTTTTGGAGAAGGTCTAAGTGGAGTTTTATAGTTGGGAAGACATTTAATTTGGTGTTTCTTTGAAAAAGAGGCCTAATTGAGGCTAATCCCAATGGAACAATCATCTTTAGGAGGGTCAAGTCTGAAACAACCCTATCTATAATTTGGATATGTTGAAATATGCCTTAATGGGTATCTAAAACTATAATTGGTTCTGGAATTGAGGAAATTCTCTAAAATATATGCCAATTTTTCATCATTTGAGCACTACTAGGAGATAAGGGAGTCAATGAAGAAAGTTGTCTTGCTTAGGGTCCTAACCTTAGAAAAGTGATTGGAAATAGCTTGAATAGATATTGTTTGAGTGAATGCTCCATTATCTGCATTAGGTTGGTTTGAGGGTGGGTAAAGAATAAGTTTAGGTTTGTGTTGATTTTGTGGTTGTTGTGAGGGTGGGTAAAGAATTAGAGGATTCTTAGGATGTCCCACTAGGTATTTAGGAGGTCCAACAATCAAGTGGGATCTAATAGAAACTTGTGAATTCATAACCTTGGAAGTTTTTGTTTGATTTCTTTCTAATGAAGAGAAGTCTAGTGTTATCTTTTCACCGTCATATAAGGAAGTTACATCACTATTTTTTGAAAGACACATGTCAATGTTCTCATTTTCTTTCACTATTATATCTTCCCTAGTAGGAAATTTTTTAGGAGAGCTACAAACTAGGTTTTCATGACATTCAAAGATTGGTTCTTCTAAAATGACTTCATTGCAAGTAAAGGAGTTATCAATGGTTGTATTTTCTTGCTTATCAATTATGGCATTCTCTTGTTCAATAATGTTTTCCCTAGGGGAAGAGAGGCAACTAAGATTCTCATGAATTTCATCGATTAGATTTTCTAACAACAAAGTATCTTCTTCACAACTAGGAGAGATACTAGGAGAAGAACAATTGTGATTGTCATGATTGTCCATAATTTCATTCCTTTGTCTCATAATGTCTTCCAAAATAGGATAGATAGGGGAAGAAACATAAAGAGGGTTTTCATAGATCTTAAAGCTTTTATCATCTAACACCAACCTATCATCCTTACAATATTATTGTCATTATTCCTTACAATTGCATCCTCTTTCACTAAAATGTTCTCACACAAGCAAGAGGTGAATACAAACTAGGTAAGGTGATGTTTAAAAATGTATCTATTATCTCATTCTCTTATGCTATAATATCTTCCAATGTAGGAGAGTTTATAGAAGAGGAGATTTCAACATTGTCATGATTCTCAATGAGTTCATCTTCTAACACCGAAATACCTTTGTCACATGGAGGAGAGATATTAGGAGAAGAGAAACTATGATTATCATGATTTTCTATGCTTTCATCTTCTTCTATCACATCATTCCCACAAATAGGAGAGATAGGAGGGGGTGTAGAATTAAGGCAAGCTTCAGCATTTTCACTCTCTTGCACTAAGAGACTTTCATAACTAGCAAATGTATTGAATGAATTACTAACATGCCTATTGACTAAATTTTTCTTTGCAAACTTGGAAAAGATAGATACTAACATTTGTGAAAAGTAATCTATACCAACTCAAAAATCGAAAGACACCTAGAATGAAATGTGTAAATGCAATTTTTAGATTCTAAACAAGGTAATTTACTGATTAAACTATGAAATAATCTAAAAATAAAATGTTGTAAATTCCATTTTGAATTTAAGCAATGCACAAAATGAACCAAATTAAGCTAGATATAATGAAATGAAAGAAACAGAAACTAAACAAACTAAAACAGTTATCTAATAGCAGCTAACAGAAACCCGTAAATGATGTTTTTAATGTTGTAAAAAGTAGTTTTAGATCTGATCTAGAACTAAGTCACCCGGAGGGGCGTATGAGTCCTAGTTAGAGTTTTTGAAGGGTTCAAATGCTGAAAAATACACAACACAAAATTCCCAAAAATCTAGGAATAACACCTATACAAGGACTAAATCACCTAGAGGGGCGAATGAGTCCCAGTTAGGGTTTTCTACACCAAATTCAACAAATTATGAGTTGATTATAAGGTTTCTAGCTTGTATGTTAACTTTATTGTTTGTAATTGCAAAATTTCAGTGAAATTGAATGATCTAAAATACAAAAAATGCAACACATATGCACTTTCACTAATGCAAGATTTTTAAACCCTAGATGCAAATTAACTAATGCAAGACCTAATGCAAAGTTAATGTAAGCTAGATCTAGGACTATGATGTACTCCAAATAAAAAAATAAGGTATTCTAAAGGTCGGGTTCACCAAAATGAAAAGTACTAAATTGTAGTTCTATGTTTTCGGATATATTATATTGTGAGCTAACCCTCACCATGGTTTCTCCCATTTTGGGTTTTCCATGTAAAAATATTGGTGTTCATGTATGTTGTGATATTCTGCTGATTCCATGCTTTCACTTGTTGTTACAGTTAGAATTGTGTTATTGCTTGGATGAATATTATGTAAATGGTTTAATGGAATACTGATTCACCCCTCGCCCTCTCAACAATAATATCTTTGTATTCAACTTTTTAGATAGAATGTTGTATATATATATATATATATATTTCTAATATTAAATAACATAATTTAATTAAAAATAATCTACAAATTTTCTAAAAATAATCTAAAATATAAAATGTAAATTTTAAAAGTGAAAGAAATGTATATATTTTTATAATTCCTAAAATAATTACACCAAAGGCGTTCCCTCAATGAAATTTGCCAATCGATTTTTTGTATCGACAGTTAAAAAAGGCATGCAAGACCATCTTGAGTAGATCTTTACCATTCATTTCTTCTTGTCGTTTTACCTTCTATTTCGTTCGCATATTTACTTGGATGGGAATTGGTGTACCTATGCGGCAGTCAAATCTAATTAAGGAAAAGAAAATATCTTTCACCCACCTAAGCGAGGTTTCTGCATTCCACGACACTCCTTCATTCATTATTATCTCGTGCATATTCGGTAGTGAGGAAGCACCCAGCTGTGACTGATCGCTCCCACTTGCAATACCTATCACTTGATGAAATGAGCGAGCATTTAATTATGCCGTAAGGCGTTCCACTACAGTGGCATTTTCCCGTGTACATAAAAACTCGAAATGCCATTTTTTAGTGTATAGGAAAATGGTGGAGGTGTGGGAGGATATTTGTCGAAGGGCCAAACTTCCTTAGGGTTTTCAAGTAGTCACCGCCTCATCACCACCGTGCCCTAGAGACTACCTTGAATCCTTTCCATGCAGCAGCGGCTGGCACCTCAAGGCATCCATTAGTCCTTAAAGGAAGGAGAATAATATGCCAATCCACTTCCATTGGTAGGCAATTCCAGAGCGCAAGGAAGTGGTGCCTATGATGCGGTAAGTATTATATGGATACAGATAACAACCCTGAGGCCTGCTCCTTCCACGGTCACATGAATGGTAGGTGCACCAAACATTTGTTCCTCTTTTTGGGTTTATTGTAAATTGAAGAGTAGTTTCCAGAAAATTTGTGTGCATTTAGTTTAAATTGATGTTTGGAGAGAAAATGATAGATAACACAATTAGAAGAGAGAAAATGATGGCAAGATTATAGAAATATTAATACTTTAGAGGAGATTTTTTGCATCAGAAAATATTGCTATTGTTTGCTTTCTTCTTGATAAATGGATTGTAGGAGTGTGATCCCAAAGATCTATGTAAACTAAATTTACATAGAATTTTAAGAATCTCCTCATCAATCTAATCGACTATGGAAACCTCATTTACGTCCATTGTGACTATAAATAAGCAAGTAATGCTTCTTCTCAGGTGACAGAAGCTTGTTTTCTATGGCACCTCCACACCAGGGAATTGACGGTGAGTGGACAGATGCAAGCAGAGTGATTGTTTACAAATGGAACGATGAAAGAAACAGACCCAACACTGGTAAGAGAAACTGGAAGAAGAGATGGAGCTATTGTGGATAATATGATGACAAAGCAACCCCCTACCGACATGGGTGCCATATCTCGTATGATGGTGGTTGAATCCTCTTCTAGCTCTTTTCACTAAACTTGCAATTTTTACATCACAGTTGTGAAAATCTATACAAGATTTAGTTATATTAGAGTTGCATATTGTAGTGGATAAGTTTGGTCTCTATTGATGGCATTTTATATGCTTTATCAATACAGTCAAGGGAATTAAAACGTACATTTATGGGATTCCCAAGTAAAAATAAAAGTAGAGAGAATTAAATTATTTTCTCAAATAAGCATTGGTTTAGTGTAATAATGGATACTCTGTGGGGTTGTACTTGTAGATTTAGGTTGTAGATCTTCTAGGATGTTTAAAGAAGGTTTCTTTACCACCGTTTTGAGGCAATTAACTTGAGCTAAAACTAGCTATGTTGATTTTGAGTTGCTTAAATGCTATCATTGTTTATAGGACACCTGATTTCAGCATTGGATTGTATAAAATCTCCTATTGGATGGTATATGCAGGTCTACAAGACCTAGGAAATTGCAAAGTCACAGGAATTATGCTTAATTGCGGGAGGAATCATCCCAGCCTTGCAAAATGTAAAATCCCAATAGATTCACCTCCGTATACTAGGCACAAAAATCCATTTTTGTTAGATTTCATTATTAAAGGCACAACTAAATTCCTCAAACATTGCTTAGATGCTTGAGGTTGAATGGAAGAATACTGAAATGGCTGGCTACATGTGTTCTATCTTTATGTTTTTCATAATCATCGACTCTTGTTGTCACAGTATACAATACTTTTGATAAATGTATTAGAACAGTTGGAGGAATTTTTTCCATTGTTGTTAACTATCAAACAAGCTCTCCTGCATATCTCTTTTGCACAAAGAATAGTTTATATAAAATTTTCCTTGGATGGGTTCGGATTTGACTTGCATCAACTTTTGTTCATGGCTATATTCAAGTGTGTTCTTGGCTATATTGTGAAAAACAATAGATGCTTATTTTACCATAGGGGAGGGAAATCAATTGTAGTTGTTATTTCACCATGAGGATATTACATACTTTGTCTTGATAGCCTCAAAGATACCTACTAGAAAATGTATTTTACAAGAATCTATTCAGTTAAAAGGTTGCAATCAAGTCTTGTGGATTACTAAAATTAAGGACAGTACCCCTAGCCCAAAGTATCATATGGAAATTTAACAAATGCAAAGGCTGTAATTAAGTCCAGTGGGTTACTAAAATCAAGGGGAGGTGTTGAACTTCAATCCCCAACCATTTTATGTTTTATATTTTATACAAATTCTATTTCTTGTTGCAAGATATCCAAGAGGTAATAGACATTCAAATTAAAACATTGGGATTGAAAGTAGGAAAAGACATTCTAAGTCACAACTGTAAGCTGGACCCAATATGAATGGACTTTTTATACATGAAACACAGTCTCATCAAATCAGTCAAGAGGGAACTTTTGTGATAAAGAACAATATTTTTGACAAATTACACCTCAAACTTCACAATTTACACTTTGTAGATTCATCCCAGCTTCTTCAAAATATCCAACACAAAAAAATAATAAAACTTATTATAATGCATGATTCAAAAGTAGAAATAAGTTACAAAGATTCATGGTGAACTTCCACGTCATACTGAGTAGCTGGAAGACTTCTACAAGATTGCATTGCCTTTAATGTTCATCCAAAAGGGTAGCTTATTTAAACAGTTTGCAGTATAGAAAGAAAGTTTTATGTCTACAAGTAAAACTATGAGGGGATCCCTTTCATACCGTATGTAAAATATCTATCTGGATCTATGTTATGAGACAAGTCTAGAAACATTTAAATCACATTCTTTCTCACACAACCCAAAAACATTTTCATTCATGTTTGTTCTATTTTGCGGTACCTAGAAATATTGTAGTCATTTAGTTCTTGCTGCAAAGTTCTATTCTTTCTACAGTCAAAACATTTCGGCACATCATTTTATCAATATCCAGACAATATTCATACTTTGCTTACAAAGCCTCCAAACTAATGTGCTGAAACTTTGACTATAGAAGGAATTTAACTCAAACTATGTTCTTACTTAAGGATTGGCTAACTGAAATAATGGACACTCTTTAGGGTTGCGCATACAATTTTAGGTTTGAGGTTTTCTAGAGTGTTTAAATAAGTCTCATTTACTTTCTATCTGAGATGATTAGGTTGAATTAGAACTGGCTATGTTGATTTTCAGCTTCTTAAATGCTACCCCGAACCCTCCAAATGTAAAATCCCAACAGATTGACCTTTGCATACTAGGCACAAGGGTTTTCCCTACCTTATTGGGTGTTAGCTCATAGAGCACCAAACATTGTATATGTGTAAGTTTGTTAAAGAATATAGGTTTCTAATAACATGCTAGAACTTGAAAAATTCTTGCAAATAAGGCTTGAATCAAATAATTCAATTATGCTTCAGTTATAGTTGTCATTTTTGGTATTACATCATTGCCATGTTGCCCTATAAAGAAGCCCAACAACTGCATCCTTGTCGATTCTCATTTCACCACAGAGGTAGAGGGTAATTATACTAACCTTGTTTTTGTGAGTTCTTTGCTTCTGTCAGAAAGACTTCTTGCTAGCAGTCTAATTGATCAAGTAATTTTGACCAAATAAAGTTTGACATACCCATTGCACATTAATGTTGAGAGATATCACTCTCATATGTCTATTGCATTTAAATCACAAGTCCGATAAAAATATAAACATCTTAATAATGATATCTCTCAGCATCTATTAAATTTAATCTCCAATTCTACTCCATTTTTTGTTCAGTTTTTATGCCCGCTTAACTGTAATGTCATCTAAGAACTCGCCTATTTTAAAGAAGGTCCACAGTCATGTGTACTACCAAGCTATTCATCCTCTTATATAAAAGTTTTTTTTTGGAACAGTTGTATATGTTTTGTATTTACGTTTCCAATCACAATCAATGATCTATCATTAGTCATTCAAAACATTTTTGTAACATGAATTTTATGATCTGAAACATGATACAAAAACTGTAGAATTTGAAACAACCAATAAACAGGACACAATAAATGTAGAAACAACAAACAAAAAATAGAGCGAAACACAGAATTCTTCAACACGAACACACAACCTCTTTTATTGTTCTGATACCAAATTTAAAATCTAAAACAAGCCTTAGTCCTGATCCAACAAGCTAAAAAGAAAAATAGCAAATGAAACAATGACAAAATCACTTAGTTGCAACCGAAACTATTCTACTTTTTATTCACTGTGTATAAATTTCTGGAACTGAAGTAATACACATGCAAACAGATTGCATGGATTAGATCAAATAAATTTTGATCTAAATTGCATCAGATAAACATTGGGATTAGAACAATAAGAATGAACCATTGAACAATTTTACACTAGTTCTTTGAGATTAAATTTCATAGATGGTAATGAATGCATGGATATTGAAAGAGACAATTAGATGCATGGAGATTAAAACTATACTTACTTGGTAGTTTTAAGATCTGTAAAACTATATTTAGATGTGATTATGAAAGAGACGAGTTTAGTTTATTGAAAATCATAGGTTTAAAGAGAAAGAGATTGAAAAATTCTAGTTACTTGGTTGAATTACTTGTTTGATTTACTTGTTCAATGAATTACTTGACCAATCGTGCTAATAAGAAATTTAACTAAAGTAATATTTCATAAGAGCATTAATCAGAGAGTTATTTTGTTTATCTGAGAGTGATATTAGAACTATTAGTGTGCAATGGGTATGCCGAAAAGGTCAATTAGAGAAATTTTCATCTATTTTTTGCATTTTGTGGTGTAGATGAGGTCTATTGGTAAATAGAGATATAAGGGTAGATAGAGGGAGAGAGATGGAGAGATAATGAGATAGAGATAGAAGGAGATATGGAAGAAGAAATATGGAGAGTACAGAAAGCAACAAACGAGCAAGATCTATCCAATGGCAGTCCATCCTTTCTTGTGTGATTGTAACCGTCGATAGGAAAAATGGGTTTGGAAAACTCCATTGAACGGTCAAGATCTTTCTACGTCTTATAAGTTGTCAACATGTTCATGATTTGAAAATATAGATGTTAGCAATTGGCTGCAATTCTCTATGAAATGGTTTTATGATCCCCCAAAATACCAACAAGCTGCTACAAGCACATATGAAGCTACCCACAGAAGTTTTCAATTGTCCATTTCCTCCACCCAAATATCTAATATGAATTACCAATTTTAACTCTCTGATCACAGGTGAAAGAAATTAATGGAGTTATAATTATAACACTCCAAACTTCAAAGTATGGCTCCCTCTATTTGGGAGCATCTCAAATTGTTCAATGGATTAAAACAATTGTATTACTAGTGTATTTAATCTCCAAGAAGTAGTGTACAACAGGGATTCACCTATTAAGATGTTGGAGTAGAATTGGAGATTAAATTTAAATTAGATGTCTCTCAACATTAGTGTGCAATGGGTACTGGACCAATTTTGATCTCTAATATCACTCTCAGATAAACAAAATACCATTAGACTGCATCTAGAACAATGACTCTAGCTATTCATTTTTTCTCACTCAATCAAAGTCTTAGACCAACTCACAGTAAATTAAACAACTCCCAATATTCAGTGGAATGATTTATCAGAAGCACTTACTTTAAACTTAAAACCAACTCTTCTTTGTATATATTTGAAGGAGGACCATGAAACAATCCAAAAACACAGAGAAAATGGTGATAAACTTCAATGGGAAGACTATAAAAGGATGAAGTTCACTCAATGCGTAAGTAATTATTTCAAGAACCATACTTAATTGTACTGTAATATAAAATACTTTAAATTAAATTTTTTATAGATTTTAAAGAATTAATTAGAAATAGCTAATACTAAAATCATATAAATTGAATTACTCTAGATAAAAAGTTTCAAATATTTACTTTATTATACGGTTATGTACTCTGCTCAGGGATTAAATCTGGTAGTTATATGTTCACATTTAGTATTATAAGAAAAAATTACTGTTACAAGGAAAAAGTGCAAAATAGATATCTTACGGCATTAATTAAATAGATTTTATATAAAGATAGATAAACTAGTCTGTCTACAATTACAATAGTCTGATGTTGCTAGCGTGTTGTTTTTACCTTACTAAGCTAATTTGAGAAACACAGAATTGAAAACGCATTAAGGCCTAGGAGACAAAAGGAAGAAACGTGCAGACTCCCATAATATCTCCCTTTATCTTCTCTAGCTGTTGCTTATGCCACAGACCCTCTTTTTGAAGTTGCACCTCTTTCTGATATATTACTAGGGGTGCATTGATCTCCTTGTTGGCAAAAATCAAACCACTGTCCATTCCTCCACATATTCCATTCTTTTGTAAATTCTAGAAGTACGGATCAAATCTCTGAAAGTATTCTCATGGGGATTGATGCGCCAGAAAACATTTAGTTAGTAAACCTGTGGGTTTGAAGAATACCAGATTGTGGACCGAATTGATTGATTTCTTTGAAAAAAATGTTTGAATGGAATAGGAATCCATGGAAGCTATTAACAAGTTCAATGTTCAGCATAGTTTGTTGATGTGGGTTTTTGAAGTTGTTTTTGGTTGTGGGGGGAAACAAGCAACGTAGTGGCGAGGACAGAGGAATGGACATGAAAAATTGCCATTAGTGTATGAGCAAGTATGATGTTTTCTGCAGCACTATTCCCATGATATCAGTTGTGTAGCTTTCTTTTTTAGTGGAGAACTGCTTGAAACATCCCCTGGATGAATAATTTTGTGGCTAAATCTATGAGAAGTTTGTGTTTTTAGGGTTTTGGCTTCATTAATTATATTACAATTTTAATATCCTATGTTATTCTGAATTTCTAACTTGAATTCAATTATATTGACTTGTAACATAAAGTAACATAAAATACCAAACATTTAATTATTAATCTCCACAAATCTTCGACGTACCCATTGCACACAAAGGTGCAATAGCTAGTTTTAACCCATTTTGTTTACTTGGAGAAGAATTAGGAACTACCTCCTAATAAACTTAGCAAGAATCGTTTCGATGAACGTACGATGTGAAAGTATTAATGCCATGGAAGGCGACATATATCAGATTGCTTGAAATTGAAAGTCACATCGAGAATTTATTTAGAGGCTAGAGTGATCATGGCCATAGTACATAAATGAAATTAACTTTACACGACATAAATAATGGTGGCGGTCGTTGTTATTTCTGATGCATTATTGTTTGTTAGTGCAAATCTATCTTCGACAAACCATGCCGCGGCCACCGGGTCTCCCTGCACAGTTGAGGTCGACGATGGAAAAATCGTTGTTGTTGATATTGTTGCTGGGTGACCCGAATCGGGAAACTTTGCAGTCAGTGGCAAAGAGATTGGTCGTCACATAGTCGGCCTCACCTCCCACCACGGGCATGGCCACACCCAAGTTAATGGGGCTCCTGTACTCTGCTGCGTATGTCTGTCCAAGAACACCAGTCACATGGGGGTTGAGAGAATAGAACTTGAAGCTGAGCTCCAGATGGGCAAAACAGTCGCCGGACTCGGAGGTGATTCCATAGTTGTGGATTCGAGACTCCTCGGGAGTGATGGGCACGACGCGGGCTGTAATCATGAACTTGTTCTCCACTTCAACCGTCACGGCATTAGTGCGGTCAGATCGAACGATTTTCAAATTGAAGGGAGAGAGGGAAAGCGTGGCACCCTCCTGTTGAGGAAGGAGGATTGATTTGCCGTCCAAGGCAATTGCCAGGTGGTCAAGGGAATCGTCCCATGAAGCCACCTTGTTGGCTCCCAGGAAGAGCTGATGGTTGCCGTCGAAGAGCACTCCAATGGACTGCACCCACGTGAAGTCTCTCCCCATTCCC
The DNA here is from genome assembly GCA_007115665.2 of Sequoiadendron giganteum. Classification (NCBI taxonomy): domain Eukaryota; kingdom Viridiplantae; phylum Streptophyta; class Pinopsida; order Cupressales; family Cupressaceae; genus Sequoiadendron; species Sequoiadendron giganteum. The sequence continues at coordinate 22,255,133 of CM021107.1, read as the reverse complement.
TCTCCTCTCTTGCCGACGAAGTGAGCATTGATGTGGAGATCTGAGTCCGACACCAAACAGAAGTTCTGCTCTTTCTTACCGTGGAAATAGAACATGATGCCATCTCCTCCAATGAAGCGAGGATCCTGGCACACGCCTCCGGGCTTATTGCACACTGCACGGTAATGTCAATATCCATCCAAATTTAGGTATTAGTATTATCTCGATTTCAACCATAAAACCACCCAACAAAGAAATCAAATAATCGATACTTACGGCAAACAGGCTTGCAAGTTTTGCAGTCCATCATGCAGCTATACTGACACTCGTACGGACAGGTTTGCTCCCCCTGGCAGGTCTTCTTGTAGGGCTGCATAGTGCACTTCACCTTCTTCGGTTTCTTTGCAAGCACGTCGCTTGCACTCAGCAGCGCAACCATGCAAACTGCAGCGATGAACATCTTTGAAGCCATTGCGAGTTGTGAGTCTCAATTCGAGCCTGTGCGCTTCAATGAAAATGAATGTCATATCATTTGCTTTTATAGCCAGCAGGTAAAGCTACTCTATCCCGTTGCTTCATAGCAGGAGGACTATCCCCGCAATCTATGCAGCTTCCACGTTATGAATAGTTATATCTTTCACCAGAATGGACTTAGTTTTATGATTTAGTATGTGATTTTATAATTCATCCAATTCTGCTCTTGTACTTAGTTTTTGAGGCAAATTCCAACATGCTTTGCAAAATATTGAAGCATCAAATTGTAAAAATCTTAGCGTCGGGCAACGTGCATTCTCAAGCCAGAAAAATTATTTTTTTAATCCCTGGTTTAGTGCATCATTAATGTGATTTTATATTTCATGCATTTACAACTCTTATTCTTTGCAAAGTCAAACATTTGATACAAAATTCTCGAGACATTCAATGTATTTTATTATCGAAGTGTCTTAGGAATGCATTAACAACCCACAAGCTTCGCCGCCTTGCTAGCTTCATTTATCTACTTTTATTCTTTAAATTATTACTCAACCAACCAGCAAGAATATTTCAATTAATTTCTGTCTTCTTTCAATCTCCACGAACTCTAACTTCAAGGTTGAGTTAGTAGTTTCTGAGGGTTGCCAACCTGTCCAGTAAGTTCAAGGACACCCACTAGGCTACCACTGCTTCATTTCATGCCTTAAACAATAGTTTCTTATGTCGAATTTGCTTTCACAAGTCCTTACTCATGTTAAGGTCCATAGTAAATCACAAGTTAGGGTTTTTTCGGTGAAATTTATTTGTTGTTTTTTTAGTTGGTAATCTTAGAATAGGATTTCTACTATTAGATTTGCAATGCTTGAGTTTTAGAAATATTATTTGTTAGGTGAAATCATTTTATTTTATATTGTTTATCTTGTCTATGTATATCAAGATTATACAATTTTCTATTAGATTACATGTCTTTTATTCATCTATGATGTGCATACACTTTTAAAAAGTCTTGGATCACTAGTAAAAGTCTCTTTAGTATGCTTTAGTAACCCACCATCTTCTAGATTAAGGCAACCCCTTGGTCATTATTGTCACCTTGGCTATCAAGGCAAGTGGTTGTTATTAGGTTGGTTACGAGGTTTAAGAAAACCTGGACCCTTAATCAAAAAGATTTAATACAACTTTGAGAATTTTGTTATTAGTGAACCAAATTTCAAATGTTCATCTACATCAATCCATTCCTTCTTTCATTCGCATAATAATTTTTGTTTGTGCAATTTTATTTTCTTATTTATGCATATTTTGACCTAATTTATTAGCATTTATCCATCATACCTCTCTTCATTCTCACTTAGCATTAGATAAGTTGGAGATAGTCTTGGTGAAATATTAATTAGAGACAATCAAAATATAAAATAATAATCAATTAAACCTCACAATAAACCAAACATATAAGATGATCACCTTCATTATTTTTTGTTATTTCATTTGGTGAGCTTATTTTTTGGATTTGAGATCTTTAACCTCAATTAACTAGAATGGATTCTATAAATCTATATGGTTTCCACTTGATATTATTTGGTTCACATTATTTATCTTCATTCCTAACCACGTAGTGATGCAGTCTAGATATGGAGGTCTTATCAAAGAACCAAAATCTAGTAGCCAAAAAATATAATTTTTACACAACAACAATATACTTGAAATATATTTCAAATCTAAAGATAAAAAATGTTTATGATAGTCATAAGGAGTACAATTACATACCAATTTCAATAGAAATCACTTTCCATAATTTCAAAAATTCCCCCTATATATTACAACTTTTATTTATACTTTGTGTTAAGAGGTAAGTTAAATCATTGCAAGATAGACAGTTGCACGTAATTGAGTAGTTGCACAAAGAAGAAAATCCAATTCAAGGAAACTACACATGTACAATCCACTGACGAGATTCCACAAATATCTCATTTGAGTAGGAAACTGTGTATGTCCAGTTTGTTGATGAGATTATACAAATATTTATTTTGTAGAGGTTTGGTGTCCATCCAAATGGAATTGTTATAACTTGTTCTTAAGTTAGGTTTACTTGAAAAGTATCACACTCCGTATATTGTTGAAATCATCGTTTCGTACTCTTGCAAAAGTCTAGCATCCATCCAAACAAGATTATTATAACTTGTTCAATAGTTAGGCTCACTTGAAAAATCTCACTCCATACATTTCTAACATGATCATTATGTCATCTTCAGAAGCCTGACATCTATTTAGAAACATGATTTTTATAACTTGTTTGATCATCATGTTTACTTGAAAAATATTGCACTCCATACATTGTTGACATCATCATTACACAATCCTATGGAAGTTCCTTTGCTTCTTGAATAAAACCTTTAACCCATACACACATTCGATTCAATTTCTTTGTAGATTGTATAATGTTGATGTCATCATTTTTTATGTTATGTTAATATCATTATTTTCCAAGTGACCTTCACCTCATGCTTACATCATCATTTTCTTATGTCATTTGAACATCACCATTGAATTTGTTCATCTAAATTAGTTATCAAAAATTAAAAAATTTAGTTCACTTGATCTTTTTCGTAAATCTAGTTAGACTTGAAGTTCTTGCAAATAATTAACCATTTGAATTTCTCATCCATAATGGATGTCAAAACTTTCATGTTTAGTTCACTTGATCTTTCTTGCAAATCTAGTTGAACCTAATTTTCTTACAAAATAATTGAATATTAAGAAATGACTTGGAATTGATTAGAATAAAATAGCTTAGAACTAGTTCCAAAATGACTCAGTATTGGTTGAAAGAAAATAACTTGGAACTAGTTATATATAGATCTAGTTCCTTGTTGATTTTTTACAAATATTCAATTATAAACTAGAATTATGCATTCACATAACAACTGATTTTTATCCAATCTTCACTAAATTGAATCTGCAAGTACCCATTAATCCATTTTACAAGGTGATGTCCTTAATCTGACCATTTTGAGTCTAAAATTATTTTAAAGAACCTACCAAAAACCAACATTATAGGACATAAAACACCACAAAACTAAACTAAAATAAAAAACAAAACTTGAAATATTTTTGGTTGATACAATATTTCTCATGAACCCATATTTATACCTCTAAAAGGAAAAAAAAAGTTTATGTACCTAAGAGCATGGTGATCTCCCAACCCAAAAGTGTCTCTTCCATTCCTCCTCTAAAGGAATAAAAGAGACCTAGATTTTGGAAGATACCTCAGTTAATCCTTCAAAAGTTGAAACCAACCACCTATCCAAACAAACTTAGATAAATTACCTTTCATCCATCCATCCTCATTATCACCTAGTTCCAATCCAACACCCTTGCCAAACCATGCAATTGAACCTTACATGTCTCAACCTATTGTGATAAATTTGGATAGTGAAGATGAAGAAGCCAAGATAAAAGAACAAGTGCATAATGAGCTATCTCTTTTCCTCTCCAAATCTATGGATTTAGATGGGGGCAGCCATGATAATACTCTTAAGGTGAGTGATAAACCATGTGTTGAACCTAGTGATACTCCTTGTATAACACTTTTTGTAGTCCCTTTGGCATATTTTTCGCCTTCCATTTATGATGAGAAAGATTGGAATGCAGACAAGTTTATTTAGATTGTCTTGTATGTGCAGTACCATTTATGTATGTTTTGTGTGTTCATTTGTGTTTGCTTGCACATGATATGATATCCTATGATTTGTTTCTTGGTGTGTCTTTATGTTTGTATATTTTATTTGAATGACCCTTGTTGTTCTTGTTGGCACAAGGATACAAAGAAAATGAATCTATCATATAATCCATCTATTTATACCTCCATTCTTCTTTATGTCGTACATATTTATTATTATTTTATGTCTTCCTTTTGAGGATGATGCAAGGTGTTGAGACATTTAGGTCTCTTCCATGTTGACCCAAAAGGTTTTTTAGTCATATCTATGTGTTTTTCTTCAATCATGTCCATAGTTCCACGAGTATCTAGGGGAAAGGTGTCAATTCCAAGCATAATCATATTATATATTAGAAAAGGTCTATACTAACCCTTGATCCATGGATCCATTATGTGTCATTTGTTATATTGTTATGTTACTTTTTCTTGGAGGGAAACCCCTTGTCATGAGTTAGATCTATCGGGAAGATATTATTAGCATCTAGGGTTTTCCAATAAGCTCTCATGACATTTATTTTTTCTATTGCATTTATCATCCTAGATATACCTTAAATAAATTGATCATATATTAGTGTTTATCAATTATTTTAAGGTGGGGGCATGCATTCCATTATGTTCTTCACTTTATTCACACATGGTGGCCTTAGTGATGTGTTATATTGGCATTTTGATCATTTTTGTGTAGCACCTTAGTATAATTATTGGGAATATATATCTTGGTATGATTGACATGAGTACACACCAAGTGAAAACTAGTCCTCACTAGCCATTGTGTGTCTCATTTTTCTACTTTTAAAAATCTCACCTAGTAAATATCAAAGTTAACTAGCCTATGGTTATTTGGTTCATGGTTCACCTAGCAAATACCAAAATTTTTTAGCTTGTGAATCATGAATGACTTGGGTATGAATCTTACTAATAATTATGTGTATCTTACTAGTCCATGATTTACATACCCTCCACATATGTGCATTGTGTTTACATATCGTTAACATTATGTTTGCATCTCATTTGCATTGTGTTTGCATTTTTTTTTTTGTGTTTACATTCAAGGGGAGATTATCAAAGTTTTATTGCAGCAATCAAGAATTTCTTTCATCATGTCAAAGTCATATATGTAGTTGATCTAATGTGATGTTTTAGCATTGGTGATCAAGTTCAAGTCTTCAAATACATTATCTTATATCAAGTTCATGATCAAGATCTACACTCATTATGGTCACTTCATGCTAAGTTTTAGATTTAAATTCCAAGGTTCAATTGAGGATTGATGAGTTGTTACACATTGTTGTTCATTCATATTTCCTTTATGAATTGTTTCATCATAAGGTTTAATTACCCAAAAGGGGTTTGACCAAGGAAAACCACTATCCCCTAACAATCAACAAGTTTTTTTTCTCTCTTGATGTGTGATTTCAGGTTTTAGATTGAAGATCAAGTGGAGAAAAAAAGTTGTCAAAGTTGTCAAGATTGTAAAGTTGCAAAAATTTTCATCATTATTGCAAGATCATGGAAATTATTATACATTATTTACTTCTAATTTTTGGGAGCTAAACACCCAGAATCTGGGAGTGCGGACATTGAAGAACAAAACCCAAAAATCACTTTTTTAGAACCCTAGTAGAGACCCATTCACCACTAGACGAATGAGTCCTCAGTGAGGGGTTTGTGCAAGATCATGGGGTCAAAAAAGTGGTGATGTGAAAAAAAGACATTTTTAACATGCCTAAAAACATGAAATTTTTGCTTTGATGTTTTGCAGGCTTGGGTATAATATATGTTTTGGTTTGGTAATACCAAACCGAAATGGATATCCATTTTGTTTCTCAAAGCGGATATCTGTTTTGGAAATTAGGAACCCATTTTTTTGGAAAACAAAACGGATATCCATTTTGAAGACCTAAAAAACCCTCTTCAGTAAAATGGGCATCACTTTTTTGTTTCTTATCGAAATTTTGACTTTCTATAGGCGTTGGAAAGGTGATTGATATCTCTATGCCATGGACTAGGTGGTGTTTATATATTCTACATAAAAAATAATTATAATTATTTGAACTTCATTTTTCATTTTTGAAACATCAAATTTTCACTACTTTCACATGCAAAGTCTTTTTTCATGATTTTTTTGTAACACTCATCTAAAAATACTTGAAACATTAGATAAAGTAATGAATAATGAAAAAATTACATTTTTTGTAGCAAGGAGATGAACAAATCTTCATAAATCATCATATCTCTCTATCCTTTTCTCTACCTCTTTGTATATCACTATTTTCCCCTTAAGCTCTAGACCTATCCCTCCCTCCTTCTCTCTTTGTCCCTCTTTATACCTATCTAAACCACAAAATTTATGTTTTTAGGAGAGTAAAGGGATGGGTCCCCTACAAATTTCTAGGGTTTTCACCTAGAAGGAAGAGGATATCCCTTTGTGTAAACATAAATCTTGTGATTCACTCAATTGTTAGGAATTGAAATGTGTGATTGGAATGCTAATGTGAATTAAACTAAATACCATGATCTGGTAAATGAAACTAACTATATTGCACCTAAACTAAGAGCACCTATGTCTTTTGAAAACACATGATGTAATGCAACAAAGATAAAGATAGAAACTCTATAAGGTAAAAAAACTTGGTAAATCAGAAAAGTGCACCTGGAAACTAAAGAGGGCCGAAGTAGAGATTGCAGAAGCCTCTAAAAATCTAGAAAATCTAAGTTGTATGCCCATTGGGACACTTACACCAACTTGGGCAACCTAGTCCCTTCTCCAGCAAACTGCTCCAAACTTCATTCCAGCCAACTGGGTGCTCAAATCTGCAAAAATATTTGATAGAAACCTCTAGTGGGACTAGGTCGCCACTATTGGTGACCTAGTCCCTTTCAGCTTTTCAAGAAAACTAAAAGTGGACATGGAGGCCTATGGTTTGCACTTTGCTTCTTCACCGAAATCTAGACTCAGACCTACAAAATCACCTACAAAGTAAAGTATATTTTGGTTTCTAATGTGGGAATTGTCTTGGTCAAACCCCTAGTTTGTATTTAAACTTGTAAAGAAATAGAAAATCTGCATAAACCCTAGCTCTAAGTGTGTCTAGAACTACGAAAACCTGAAATAAGACAAAACCCTATTCTATTGTGCTAGAATAAGATGCATGCAAGAGATTTGAATGATGCAAGACTTGAATCCAAGAAACCCTACAACATTACAAATGAATGTGAAAGGAATGCAAATGGGATGCAAACCTCAAATTTGAAGATAGGTTGAAAAATGGAAGATGGAGTCACTTTGAAAACAGTGTTTAGGTGTGATTTGGTGGCTAGTTGCACCTCCTCGACCTAGATTTCTCCATGTTCAACCTTTGGCAATGTGAGATCTTGAATGGGAAGTGAGCTTAAAGACCTGCAAAATCCCTAGTTTGTTATCCAAAAGCTTCAACTTTTATGTGAAAGAGAGATGAAACTTCTTGAGGAAGATGTTTTCCACTTGATTCTTGAAGTTGCTTGTGAAAAATGACCAAGAGAGCCTAAAACAAGACCTAAAAACATGTATTTATAAGCAAAAATACCTAATTGTCGGTAATTTTGACCTAAGACGTTGACACCCATCGGGAATTTTTAGCAAGATAGACATTTTTTCATTTTAAAATGCAAAAATCCCTAAAAAGGACTAGGTCACCAACTTGGGCGACCTAGTCCCACTAGGGGTTTTTTTGGTGGGATTGGTGATATTTTAATAATTTTGATGTTATTTATCAGGGCTTGCATAATTCCTTACATAAAATAGGCCTCAAAGGCAAAAATAACGAACCTTAGGGGCCTATAAATATTGTTTTAGGATGATTATTAATGAAAGTGGACCTAAAGTAGGACCAAAATGGGCACAAAATTGTCCTTTTCTTCAAAGGTATACAATTTTTGGTGACACACTATCTTTCTCACTCCCTCTCCATGAGTTCTAGACATATCTCTCTACCTCTCTCTTCATCCTTCCTTCTCTCTCTCTCTCACTACATCTCTCTCTTAGGTCCCTCCCACTCCCTCTCTCTCTCCGTCTCCCCTTTCCCTCTCTTTCTCTCCCTGCTTTGAAGTATCTCTTCCTCTTAAGTCTCTCTCCCTCTTAGGTCTCTCTCTCAAGTCTCTCCCACTCCCTCTCTCTCTCAAGTCTCTCCCACTCCCTCTCTCTCTTTATTCTCTCCCACTCCCTCTCTCTCTCAATGTCTCATTCACACTCACACTCTCTCCCTCTAAAGTCTATCTCTCCCACTCTCTCCCTCCCTCTCTCTCTCAAGTCTCTCTCCCTCTCCCTCCCTCTATCTCCATCTCTCCCTCTCAAGTCTCTCTCTCTCTCCCTCTCAAATCTCTCTGCCTCCATTTTCTCTCTCTCCTCTCATATCTCTCTTCCTCTCTCTATCTTCTCACCTCCTTCCATCTCCCTCTCAGTCTCTCTCTCCCTATCTCCTCTGGCCTCCATCCCTTCCTCAGTCTCTTCTTCCCTTATCTCTTCACTTTTGCATCTCCTCTGTGTCTCTCCTTAGTCCCCACCATTCTTCTCCAGCCTCCATTCTTCCTCTCCTCCACTTCTCTCTCTCTCTCATTCTACTCCTCCCTCCTCCCACTTCCATCTCCCTCTCACTCCTTGTTTTCCTCCTCTCCTCCTTTCTAGAGTCCTCCTCTTAGGGGTCTCCCCTTCTATCTATCTCTCTCCCTCCATTTCAAAGTCTTCTCCCACTCTCCTTCCTCTTTCTCTCTCTCTTAGGTCTCTCCCACTCCCTCTCTCTATTCTCTCATGTATCTCTCTCTTAGTCACACTCTCCATCTCCCTCTCAGGTCTATCTCTCCCACTCTCTCTCTCACACATGCTCTATCTATATTTTTATATCCCTCTTAGGTATCTCTCTCTCCCACTCTCTCTCCCTCCCATCAGAGAGAGAGAGGGAGGAGAGGAGTGGAGAGAGACTAGGGAGGGAGGGAGGGAGAGAGCGAGGGAAGGGGGAGGAGAGAGAGAGAGAGAGAGAGAGAGAGAGTTATCTAGTTAGTGTGGGAAGGAGACACCTGAGAGAGAGATTTATCTAGTTATGGTGGGAAGGAGACACTTGAGATACAGAGGGGGTGGGAGAGAGATACTTGAGAGGGAGGTGGAAAGTGAAAGAGTGAGAGAGAGAGAGAGGGGCAGTGGGAGACCTAAGAGGGAGAGGGAGAGGGATTGGAAGGGAGCAAAGAGAGAGATGGGGGAGGGAGGTAGGATGGGAGAGAGAGAGAGAGACCTGAGAGGGGGATGGAGAGTGTGAGTGTGAGTAAGAGAGAGTGGGAGAGGGATTGGGAGAGACCTAAGAGAGAGAGAGAGACCTAAGAGGGAATGATACTTAAGAGGGAGAGGGAGGGAGGGTGGAGTGGGAGATGCCTAAGATAGAGAAAGAGAGTGAGGAAGAGAGAGAGAGAGAGGGAGTGGGAGAGACTTGAGAGAGACCTGAGAGGGAGAGAGGGAGAGAGGGCGAGAGGGGGTGGGAGAGACTTAAGAGAGAGAGATACTTAGGAGGGAGAGAGACTTAAAAGGGAGGGGGGGAGAGAGAGGGAGATGGAAAGTGAGAGGGATATGGAGAGGGAGAGAGAGATGGGGGGGAAGGAAGAGGGAGAGAGGGAGAGAGAGAGAGAGAGATCTAGTTTTGGTGGGAAGGATAAACTTGAGAGAGAGATGGAGAGACCTAAGAGAGAGAGTGAGTGAGAGAGAGAGAGAGACTTGAGAGGGAGAGAGGGAGATAGAGAGGTAGAGGTAGAGGGAGAGATACTTGAGAGAGATAGAGGGAGGGAGAGAGGGAGAGAAAGAGACTTAAGAGTGTGAGTGTGTGAGAGAGAGAGACCAAAGAGGGAGTGGGAGAGACCTAAGAGAGAGATAGAGACTCCAAAGAGAGGGAGAGAAAGAGAGAGAGGGATATGGAGAGGGAGAGGGAGAGAATGTGGGAGGGACCTAAGAGTGAGAGAGGGAGTGGGATAGAAAGAGAGAGAGAGAGAGAGAGATTGACTTGAGATAGAGAGAGGAAAGGAGAGAGGGGGAGATTGAGTGGGAGAGAGAAACCTAAGAGGGAGATGAAGAGAGAGAGAGAGAGAGAGAGAGAGAGTTGAGAGTGAGATGGAGAGTGTGAGTAAGAGAGAGACATGAGAGAAGAGAGAGATGGAGTGGAAGATACTTGAGAGAGAGAGAGAGGATGGAGTGGGAGATACCTATAAGAGAGAGAGGGAGGGAGAGAGAGAGGGACTTCAAAGGGAGAGAGTGAGGGATGGAGGAGAAAGGGAGTGGGAGAGAGAGACCTAAGATGGAGATGGGTAGAGAGAGAGAGAGAGATATATACTTTGGAGTGATAGAGAGAGGGAGAGGGAGAGGGAGGGAGAGGAGAGGGAGAGAGGAGAGAGAGTGAGAGAGAGAGGGAGAGGGAGAGAGGAGAGGGAGAGGGAGAGGGAGAGAGAGGAGAGAGAGAGGAGAGGAGAGAGAGAGAGAGAGAGGGAGAGAGAGAGAGAGAGAGAGAGAGAGAGACCTAAGAGGGAGAGAGTGTGAGTGTGAGTGAGATATTGAGAGAGAGGGAGTGGGAGAGAATAGAGAGAGAGAGAGAGAGAGAGAGAGAGAGAGACATAAGAGGGAGAGAGGGATTCAGAGAGACCTAAGAGGGAGAGAGACTTAAGAGGAAGAGAGACTTCAAAAGGAGGGAGAGAGAGACAGAGGGAGAGGGAGAGGGAGAGGGAGAGGGTGGGACTTGAGAGAGAGAGAGGGAGAGAGAGAGAGCGAGAGAAGGATGGAGATAAAGGTAGAAAGATAGTTCTAGAGCTCAAGGAGAGAGAGAGAGTGAGAAAGATAGGTGTAGACATCAGAATTTAACTACCCCCATACGGTCAAATTCCTCCCCTTTTATTCCTCTATCCTGCATCCCTCATCTTCATTAATTATATAATTTATTATTTAATTAATATTCCCCTTTTTTAATTTTCTTAAGGTATTTAATTTAATAATTAAATACTCTAGATCCTTTATCCTCCTTTCCTCCCTAAATTATAAATATTCTAATTTATTTATTTTAGTCATTTGTTTTTATGAATTTAAATTAAATTTTAAATCCATTATTTCTCTCTCCTTGTCCCATCCTCCATATTTTTTCTCCAATTCAGGTTGTATGCACACAAAAATGGTCTAGAGCATATATTAATTAAATAATTGCTATTTGATTAATATTATTAATTTCTCTAATTCTATAAATAAATTGTTAAATTTATTTATATGGTTTGAACATATTCTAATTCTAATTTTCCAAAAATTCACTTTCTTCCTAAATTAATTAAATGGACAAATTAAATCAATTTGTTATTTAATTGGTTTTCCCTGTTCTACTTAAATTTGAATTTTTAAATTCAAATTGGCATATTCTTCTTAAATTGGTTAAAATGCACAAATAAATTAATTTGTCATCTTGCTAATTTACCATCTCCATTTAAATTAATTTTTTAATTCAATTTAAGCACATTTCTACATGTTTTCTCTAACCACCTCCAACTCACTTGCCACCTCATCATGTGTCTCACAAAAATGAATTTTATAAATTGGAAAATATAAATTATCTTCAAAAAATTTGCAACCAATTTGGAACTAACTAAGACACGTGGCTCTTCCTTCTCTATGATTCCTTTAACACTTGGAAATTTGTTTTGCTAAGGGGAACCATCTCCCTGATTCCCTCTAACCTCCTAATGCTCCACCGTTGATGTTGTAGGATCGCAATCCTGACCATCCATTGTTGCCACATCACCTTGACCCTTGGAAAATATATAAATTGGACTCTTTGCTACAACTTTTCAACAAGTCATATTTGATAATCTTATGCTGCAGAATTTTAGTGCATTTTGAGAGAAATTTGGAAAGCTTTGTATCTTAGTTTTGCATTTTAGTTCATATAGTGTTATAACGGAAATTTTATTTTGATAGCTTAGTTTATTTCATATTTCATATATCATTTCCATTAGATCATCATCATCAATCTTAGCAAAGTTCGAATTTTAGTATTATCTCATCATAGGATCATTTAGTCTTCAAGCATCAAATATCAAAAATACAAAAATATAGGCATGTAGAATTCATCATAGCATCTCATATCTTAAGTTTTCAATCTTTGTAGGTTCATGTACAACACTAATAAGATCTGAGAGCATAATTTGTAGGGGTCTTTGAGATTAGAGAACCATGGAATGAATTAAGAGGATAGTTGTAGCTTTTAATTCTGCTATTTAGATTTCCTTTTATATAATACATTGTGTGCAGGTGTGTTTGTTTTTATTATTCTAACTTACATATTTCCTACACACATAAATTGGCACCCACCGTGGGGCCGAGCCCCATATATTAACCTATTTTTTGTTGAATTGTATTTCGCAGGTTCCATCAAAATATCTGAAACGGCGCATATGAATAATTTTGTGGCTCATTTGGCTCATGTTTTGGCACATCTAGTTTCCTGTGTCAGCACATCTAGTTGTTCTTTCAGTGCATCTGACTCCCATTCCAGCGTATCTTAAATTTCTTTCAACACATTCAGATTTTGTTTCAGTGCATCAAGGAGTCTAACTTTTATTCTGTCATTTTTTATTTTCAATGCATTCAGTTTATCTTTTAGCGCATTCAGTTGTTCTTTTAGTGCATTCAATAGTTTAGCACATTCGGTCTAAGTTTTACTGGATTCGGTCTATGTAATGGCACATTTGGTTTTTATTGTCAATTTTCCAGATTCCCGAAACTAATGTATTTTTTTCTATGTTGCAGGAACTCAATACGCAGTTAGAGACTTTACAAAAATGATTAAAAGAACGTTGTCAAAGATAAAAAGTTGAAACTACTAATATTGGCTTGCAGGGCTTTTAAATTATTCATTTCCTTTGGTTAAGATAGGAATCTAGCTTAATTAGAAGGAAGAATTTACACCATGTTTGATGTGTTTGGGGTGGTAGGGGTGTATGCTCTCCCCTTAACTGGGTGATCAGAAAGCTAGACCCATTCATTTTCTTTTTATTTTTACCCTTAGAGGGCCTGCCTTGGTGGGACAAGACGTAATCACCCCAAGGGAACAACCCAAACTGGTAACAGGCTAATGCCAAGTCCTTCTAGCTGGTATATAAATCAGGGACTTGAGGAAAGTTCAAGGACCACGAATGGTTATGCCGACAAGTCATTCCCTTAGTACCCATGAGGTATGTAAAAAATTGTAGAGCTTAACCTCTAAAGGTTGGGGGTCCTCCTTAATGGAGATAATATTTTTGTATGTATAGCCCACCCATAACAGAATGCCCTTACTAAAAACCTCTCTGTTGTAGTAAGCCCAATTACCTTTCTATTCCTTGGTGTAGCAATGGTCGTTGCCAAGACATCCACATTCTCATATTTTTTAGTAGAGGTGAAAAAATTGCCATGGGAGATTCATGAGAGTTTGAAGCTTGGTTGGCCTAAGAAGAGAGTGCACTGTAAGGGGAGCCCGTGTAGCCAAGCTTATAAGTCACCCGCTAAAGATAAGTGTGATTGGAGTAAAATCCGCGTGGAACCCAAAAGAATATTTCCTTACACAACCTAGGATTGTGCTTGTTTGATGTGCCTTCACCTATGCATTTTAAATAAAAACTCAATCGAACACAACACTCTGAAATATCCAACCAGTGATTCAGAAGACAATTCAACCAAACAGTTCAAATTTACTATCAAAAATTAGAAAAATCTATCAAACTGTCGAAAACCAAAAAAGCACTTTCCAGTTCGGCACATTAAGTCCCTGTTCTGGTGCATTCATACCATTCTCCAATGCATTCATTTTTTGTTTCAGTGCATCTCGCTTATATTTCCCATACATGCTCTTTCAATGCATCCATGCCTTATTCTAGCGCATTTAGATCGTTCTTCAGTGCATCCATACCCTATCTTGGTACATCCAGATCTTCCTACAGTGCATTTGAACCTTTCCATAGTGCATTTGAGTTTCAGAGCATTTGGGCCCTGTTTTAGCGCATCTAGTAACTTTTTAAATAGAAACCCAAATTTGACCCTCTTTCTGCCAATCAACATCTAGCTCAAATATTCCCTCTTAAACATATTTTCATTGTCCTAAAGTTTATGTTGAGGGATTGTAAATCAACCAAATTTGTCAAGAAATCCCTTACCAAAAGAATCAAGAAACCAAAGAAGCACCTTGGCTATAAGAGTATTAGCTTATTATTAGTAAAGTAGGAAAGTCTTTCTTGATTATTGGATATCAAGCTAATACGCTTCTTGTATCAAAGTAGGAAAGTATTGCTTGATTATTGAACCTTCATCCATAGGTATCACTACTTTGATAGAGGATATATTGATGATTTTGCTTTAGATCCTTTATCTTCACAAGCTTATTATCAATGAAGAGCTCTTTCACAAAGGCATAATCATAGTCATCCAATTCATCATTCCTTCATTCCTCAACTAGCAATTCAATATTCTAATCATCCTAATCAATTTCTACAATAGAGATCAATCTTGTTGAAACTAGCATTCCCAAGTGAAAATACCTCATCTAATCTTTGATCAAACATCTTAAAGTGCCTTCCTCATCACATCAATTTTTGATTTAGTAGCTATGTTTCAACATCAAGATTTATCATCCTTTATCCTAAAATAAAGCTTGCTTAACCATATTTTTAACTAATCCCTTTTGGCACTCTCAAAATTTGGTCAAATATTTAGAGCATTATTGTCACTTGTATGCCCATCCAAACGAGATCTCAAAAGCTAAGACTTCAAGAAAAATGAATTGAAACCCCAAATGCCATGGCTGAATAAGAAGAGAATCCCTTTCATAATATTCATTCAACTAAAACTAATGAGGTAAATGAAGAAGATGTCCAACAAGGCCAGAATTTCCATAAATTCTTAGAAAATGTTTTCGAAAAGGATGGAGAAAGATACCTCTTGATGTTGGCAAACAAAGGAGTCAAGTTACCCAATGATTTTGATATTACAAAATTGAAAAGGAAACCTAAGAAAACAAAAATTGAGACACAAACTGAATCAAACAGTAAAGTGAAAACCAACAATCCCATGGACATTTTGAAATAGCAAATCCAAACTCTTCAACAACAAATGCGGAACATGCAAACCGGGACTACTAAGAGATATTCCATACAAGATATATGTCCCTACCCATTCGATCAAAGTGTTAACATGATACCATTCCCTAAACATTGTGAATTTCCCAAATATGACAAGTACAATGGGAAAACTGATCTGATAGATCACGTAAGGGAATTTTGAATGATGAGTCTTGAATTTGCCCATGAGGATACATATTTGATGAGATTATTCTCACGTAGTTTGGGAGGTCAATGCATGCAGTGGTTCTCACAATTGCCTCTTGGTATCAGATCTTTTGAGGAATTGGTAAATAAGTTCATTACCCAATGGGTAAGTGCACCAAGATGGTTCCTAAAAAGGGGACTTAAGTGGAAAGCTTTTTTCTGAAATCAGGAAATACTGACCTTGGACGTGAAATTGAGGATACTTAGACTCAAAATTTTGAGATGGAACAAAAAGAAGGATTCAAGTGCTCTGAGTCTACTTTCTAAACTACTAATTTATTTTTAAAATGATTGAGATTAAGGGGTTCAAACAAGGGACGTACACAAATTGGTGTTGTTTTTGTCAGAAAAACATAACATAGCAACTCTTGTATGACCCTCGTACGGTGAAATTTTTTTTAGTATTTTTAAAATTGCAGTGGTCAGAAGTTAGCTAACAGTATGTAGTTGATGCATGATTTTTCTGATAATTTTTTAATGAATATTTGATTTTTTACTAATTTGCGAAGTGGACATATCTTGAAAATAGAATTTTGGCCGTGCTACCCCTACAAATTTTGGATTCTAATTGATTTTTTTTTATTTTTTTTTATTTTGTAGAATGGAGTCTAGTTTCTAAAAATGTAATTTATTTGAAAAATTGATGAACGGCTAATTTATTATGAAAAAATACCAAACACTGCTTTTTGGAAAAAAAAAGACATACAAATAAAATAAATTATGGATGAAAGACGTAATATTTTCATAAAGTGAAAAAAATTACATCGTTGGATGCCTAAGAGATAACCCAACATTACCCATGTGCTCAATTTTTTTGATATTGAACCACGTGCAATCTTGGCGGTGAGCACGAACTCGATTATGAGAAATATGGTGGAATTTTTAAAAACACGTCTCTGGTCGTTGGGAATGCCCTCCAAGCCATTAGTTGGTATTCCAAGGCAAATACCAAGCTTAAAGTTTGGTAATTCCCAAAGCAAGATATAACGCGAGCTCGCGTTATATCTCACTTTTGACATGGTTTTTGCTTCTACGGGGAACATGTCTACTAGCACATAACGTGAGCACGTTATAATGCACTCGCGCTATGTCTTACTTTATGTTAAATTCTAATATATTAGTGTATGCTGATATATTTTTATGTACATGTATGTATGTATGCTTGTATGGATGTAAGATTATATGTGCAAATGTATTATGCTTGTATGTATGCATTTATGTATGTCTTTAGACAAAGGGAGAATTTAGAGAGAGTCTAGAGAGATGGAGAGGGGGTTGAAGTGAGAGTTTAAGAGAGAGGGAGTGGGAGAGAAGGGGTTGGATTGAGAGGGACTTAGCTAGGTAGGGTGGGAGGGATAGAGGGAGGGAGAGAGAGAGGGGGGGTCGAAGGGAAAGAATTGATGGAGAGGGAGAGAGAGAGAGAGAGAAAGAGAAAGAGAGGGTTATGTAGGTAGGGTGCGAAAGGGAGAGACTTGAGAGTGTGAGAGGGAGAGACTTGAGAGTGTGAGGGGGGTGAGAGGGAGAGACTTGAGAGATAGGTAGTGAGAGGGAGTGTGAGAGAGAGGGAGTGTGAGAGAGAGGGAGTGTGAGTGAGAGACCTGAGAGAGCGAGAGGGTGTGAGAGGGAGTGACCTGATAGAGGTAGAGAAAGAGGGGGTGGAGTGAGAGGGACTTATCTAGGTAGGGTTGGAGGGATAGATAGAGAGAGGGGAGAGAGACAAAGAGAGAGTTACCTAGGTAGGTTGCTAGAGGGAGAGACCTTAGAGAGAGGGGGTGGGAGGAAGATACATGAGAGAGAGGGAGAGAGAGGTAGTGGGAGAGAGTGGGATGGAGTGGGAGGGACATAAAGAGAGATGGATAGAGGGAGTGAGAGAGGGTGCTAGGGATTGATTGAATGAGACGTACGCAGAAAGAGGGAGACGGTAGATAGAGACAATTAGAGAGGGTGGGAGGCAGGGAAGGAGGGAGAGGTGAGATGTATAGATAAAGAGAAATTGATAGGTGTTGAGGGTATAGGGTTGACGGATTAGGGTGGAGGACCTATAGGGTTGATGGTTTCTAGGGTATTAGGGTTTAAGGTTTGAGGGTTGATGGAATATGTTTGATGGTAGAGGGTATTTGGTTGAGGGTATAGGGTAGAAGGTTTAAGGTTTAAGCATTTAGGGTTGAAGGGTTTGGGGTTAAGGGTTTAGGGTTAAGGGTTTACTTGGTTGAGGGTAGAGGGTTTAGGGTATAGGTTTGAGGGTATATGGTTGAAGGATTAGGTTCAGGGTCCAATGTAAGGGATAGAGGGTTTAGGGTTTAAGGATTGAGGGTTGAGGGATTAAGGGTTGAGGGTTGAGAATTGAGGGTTGAGTGTTTAATGTATAGGGTAAAGGGTAGAGGGTTGAGGGTTGAAGATTGAGGGTTTAAGGTATAGGGTTGAGGGATTATGGTTGAAGGTCCAATATATAGGGTAGAGGTTATAGGGGTTGAGAGATTAAGGGTTGAGGGATTAGGGTTTATGGTAGAGAGTGTTGGGTTGATTGATGGTAGAGGTTAGAGAGTAGAGGGTAAAGGGGTTAACATTTTAGGGTTTAAGGGGTTAGGGTTGAGGTTCGAGGGTTTAGGGTTGAGTGTTTAAGGGTTTAAGGGTTGAGGGTTTAAGGGTCAAGAGGGTTTAGGGATTAGGGTAGAGAGTTTACTAAGTGGGTTTAAGAGTTGGGGGATTAGGGTTGAGGGTAGAGGGTAGAGGATTGGTAGTAGAGGGTAGAGGGTTTATGGGTTAAGGTTTAAGGGTTTAGGGTTTAGGGTTTAGGGATGGGATTAATAGGTTATAGGATAGAGGTTATAGGAGTTGAGGGATTAGGTTTTAAGGGTTGAGGGTTGAGAGATTCAAAGGGTATAGGGGTTGAGGGATTAAAGTTTAAGGGTTGAGGGTTGAGGGATTAAGAGGGTATAGGGGTTGAGGGATTAGGCTTTAATGGTTGAGGGTTGAGGGTTCAAGTATTAAGAGGGTATAGGGGTTGAGGGATTAGGGTTTAAGGGTTGAGGGTTGAGGGATTAAGAAGGTATAGGGGTTGAGGGATTAGGGTTTAAGGGTTCAGGGTTGAGAGTTGAGGGATTAAGAGGGTATAGGGGTTGAGGGATTAGGGTTTAGGGGTTCAGGGTTGAGGGATTAAGAGGGTATAGTGGTTGAGGGATTAGGTTTTAAGGGTTGAGAGTGGAGCGTTCAAGGATTAAGAGGGTATAGGGATTGAGGGATTAGAGTTTAAGGGTTGAGAGTTGAGGGATTAGGGTTTGAGGGTTGAGGGATCAAGAGGGTATAGGGGTTGAGGGATTAGGGTTTAAGGGTTGAGGGTTGACGATTGACGGTTGAGGGTTGACAGAGTATGAGGGTATAGGGGTTGAGGGATTAGGGTTTAAGGGTTGAGGGTTGAGAGATTAAGAGGGTATAGGGGTTAAGGGATTAGGTTTAAGGGTTGAGGGTTGACGTATTAAGAGGGTATAGGGGTTGAGGGAATAGGATTTAAGGGTTGAGGGTTGAGGGTTCAAGGATTAAGAGGCTATAGGGGTTGAGGGATTAAGAGGGTATAGGAATTGAGGGATTATGATTTAAGGGTTGAGGGTTGAGTGTTCAAGGATTAAGAGGGTATAGGGGTTGAGGGATTAGGGTTTAAAGGTTGAGGGATTAGGTTTTAAGGGTTGAGGGATTAAGAGGGTATAGGGGTTGATGGATTAGGGTTTAAGGGTTGAGGGTTGACGGTTGACGTATTATGAGGGTATAGGGGTTGAGGGATTAGGGTTTAAGGGTTGACGGTTGAGGGTTGAGGGTTGAGGGTTGAGGGTTGAGGGATTAAGAATGTATAGGGGTTGAGGGATTAGGGTTTAAGGGTTGAGGTTTGAGGGATTAAGAGGGTATAGGGATTGAGGGATTAAGAGGGTATAGGGGTTGAGGGATTAGGGTTTAAGGGTTGAGGGATTAAGAGGGTATAGGGGTTGAGGGATTAGGGTTTAAGGGTTGAGGGATTAAGAGAAATTATGGAGTTGAGGGATTAGGGTTTATGGGTTGAGGGAATAAGAGGGTTTAAGGGTTGAGGGATTAGGGTTTAAGGGTTGAGGGATTAAGAGGGTATAGGGGTTGATGGATTAGGGTTTAAGGGTTGGAGAGAGATAGAGGGAGGGAGAGTTAAGGGTATAGGGTAGAGGGTTTAGGGTTTAAGGGTTAAGGGTTTATGGTTTAGTGTTAAGGGTAGAGGGTAAAAGGGTTTAGTGGTTTAGGTTTTAAGGGTTAAGGATAAAGGATTAAGGGTTAAGGGTAGAGGGGAGAAAGATAGAGGGAGTGAGTGAGTGAGTGAGAAAGAGACCTAAGAGAGGGAGAGGTGGTAGGAGAGAGAGATTTGGGAGAGAGAAAGAGGGTGGGATGGTTAAGGGTTCAGGGTTTAGGGTTAAGGGTAGAGGGGATAGATATAGAGGGAGTGACTCAGGGAGAGAGAGAGAGAGAGAGAGAGGGGTAGAAGGGGAGAGGAGTGAGAGAGGGGAGGGGATATATAGACACTCCCTCATCCCCCTCTCTCTCTCTCAATAATATCCCTCCTACCCCCTCTCTCTCTTAGGTCTCTCACTCACTCACTCAATCCCTCTATCTCTCTCCCCTCTACCCTTAACCCTAAACCCTAAACCCTAAAACCTTATCCCTTAAACCCTCTATAATATACCCTTAACCCTCTACCCTCTATATGCCTCCCACTCCATCCCTCCCTCTCTCTCTATCAAGTCCCTCCCTCCTACCCCCTCTCCCTCTGCTAGGTATCTCTATCTCTCCCTCACTCCTTTTATCTCTCTCCCTTCTACCCCTAAACCCTTAAACCCTCTACCCTCTATCTCTCTCCCACTCCCTCCCTCTCTCTCTCAAGACTCTCCCTCGCACCCCCTCTCCCACTTTGTCTCCCTCTCCTTCTCTCTCAGGTGTCTCCCTCCCACCATCTCTCCCTCTCCCTCCCTTTGTCTCACTATCTCTCTCTATCTCTATGGATTAGGGTTTAAGGGTTAAGGGTTGAGGGTTGAGGTATTAAGAGGGTATAAGGGTTGAGGGATTAGGGTGAGAGGGAGGGAGTGGGAGAGAGATAGAGGGAGGCATGGTTAAGGGTAGAGGGTAGAGGGTAAAAGGGTTTAATGGTTTAGGTTTTAAGGGTTAAGGATAAAGGATTAAGGGTTAAGGGTAGAGGGGAGAAAGATAGAGGGAGTGAGTGAGTGAGTGAGAGATACCTAAGAGAGGGAGAGGCAGTAGGAGAGAGAGACTTGGGAGAGAAAAATAGGGTGGGATGGTTAAGGGTAGAGGGTAGAGGGTTCAATGTTTAAGGGTTAAGGGTTTAGGGTTTAGGGTTAAGGGTAGAGGGGATAGAGATAGAGGGAGTGACTGAGAGAGAGAGAACTGATAGAGGGAGAGGGGGTAGGAGGGAGAGACTTGAGAGAGAGAGGGAGGGGAGATATATAGACTCTCCCTGATCCCCCTCTCTCTCAAGACTCTCCCTCCTACTCCCTCTCTCTCTCTCTTAGGTCTCTCATTCACTCACTCACTCCCTCTATCTCTCTCCACTATACCCTTAACCCTAAACCCTCTACCATTTACCCTCTATCTATCTCCAATTCCCTCCCTCCCTCTCTCTCTCTCTCAAGTCTCTCCCTCCTACTTCCTCTCCCTCTTTTAGGTCTCTCTCTCACTCATTCACTCCTTCTATCCCTCTACCCTATACCCTCTACCCTCTATCGCTTTCCACTCCCTCCCTCTCTCTCTCTCACTAACTCCCTATATCTCTCTCTCCTTTACCCTTAACTCTAAACCCTAAACCCTTAGCCCTTAAACCCTTAAGCACTCTACCCTCTACCCTTAACTCTACCCTCTACTTCTCTTTATCTCCTCCCACCTCTATCTACCTAGACCTCTCTTTTCTTTTTCTCACCTCTCTCTCCATCCCTACCTCTCCCTCTATCTCTTCTTTCATATCTACTTCTCTCTACCTATTTGTCCCTCTATACCAATTTTTGTCTCCCTCCTTGCCTCCTCTCTCTCAATATATCTACCTTCTCTCTCTCTCTCTCTCTCTCTCTCTCTCTCTCTCTCTCTCTCTCTCTCTCTCTCTCTCTCTCTCTCTCTCTCTACCCTTAACCCTAAACCCTTAAACCCTCTACCCTGTTAGAACCCAAAAAAAAATTCATTAAAGAAACCTGAATGATTTTCCCTTTTGAACCTAAATTTTCCATCAATACCCTAAAGGATTTATTCATTTATATCCATTACTTTCCTATCTTTTCATAATATTTCATTTACCACCTTACCCCCATTTAATTTCTCATTATTTTCCTATCTTTTCCTTTAAAATTCATTTCTCCCCTTTCCAAAAATGCTCATACATTTTATACCTCTACTACTCCCTTAGTGATCACTTCATATCTTATTCACTGCCCAACCGTAGCTTCCCACAAACTAGCCCACAGCATAGTGGTAAAGAACAGTCAAGGAAACCCTTGTCGCTACACCGCAGAGGGTAATCTCGAGGGCCGCGGTAGAGCGGTAGCAATTAGAAGGCGGTGGTAACGGTCAGAAAAAATAATCGGCGACTAAATGATTAGGCAAAAAAATTTTACCATGCCACCGCACGCGGTCTAAACATAGACCGTGGTATCTCGATGGTTGGTAAGTCATCGACGCGGCAGCAGTGTAGACAATCACCGTGGTACCGCACACGGTGAGAATGGTGACCGTGGTGACTATGGTAAACTATCAATGGAAGGTCACGATAGGCAACAAGACGGCTACCGCGGTACCGTGGATAGTCTACAGGGAGACCGTGGTAGCACGGTAACAGTTGGGAGAAGACCTTGATGGTTAAGACCGCCATATCGTCGGGTAGAAAGATAACGATCGTGGTATAGCGATAAACACAATAAAGGCCGCATACAAAGTTTACCGTGTTACCACGGGTATAGATTTAACTGTGTGCGGTATAGCGGTGGTTGTTTAATGAATGCCAGGCTGACCCTCTATCACACAACCGTGAACTTTTTGAAGGCTATCCGCAGTAAAGCGGTAGGGAGAAAAAATTAAAGGGTTTAGGGCAGCGGTATAGGATATAAGTCATTTTTTAGCCTTTTTGAACGAGAGTAAAGGAAAGTATAGGGTATAAATGAATACAAATTTAATATTTTGATGGAAAATTTAAATTGAAAATATTAAATTTAAATGGGAAAACCTTAGGGTATTTTAATGAATTTTTGAACTAGAGAGAGAGGGAGTGAGCAGGAGAGAGATATAGGGTAGAGGGTTTGAGGGTTTAAGAATTAAGGGTAGAGGGCTAAGGGTAGAGTGGAGAGATATAGGAGTGAGTGAGTTAGTGAGTGGGTGAGTGAGTGGGTGAGTGAGTGAGTGAGTGAGTGAGTGAGTGAGTGAGTGAGACTTGAGATGGGGAGAGCGGGTAGGAGGGAGAGATGTGAGATAGAGAGAGAGAGAAAGAGAGAGAGGGACTAGGAGAGAGATAGAGGGTAGAGGTTTTATGGTAGAGGGTAGAGGGTTTTAAGGGTTGAGGGTAGAGGGGAGAGAGGGCAGGAGAGAGAGAGAGAGAGAGATGAGGGAGGGAGGGATATTTAAGGAGAGAGAGTTGAGATAGAGAGAAATAAAGTAAAGAGTGGAGGGGGAGAGAGAGAGCTGATAGAGATAAGTAGAGGCATAATGAGGAAGGTAGATATATTGAGAGAGGGAAAGAGAGAGGGAGGGAAAAAGAGGTATATAGGGGTAGGCTAGATAGAGATATGTAGAGTAAATTTTGGTGGAAGAGAGAGAGGATGGAGGGATAGGTAAAGATGGATAGTTGAGATAGATAGAAGGAGAGAGATATAGGTAGAGAGAAGGTAAAGAGAGATAGAAAGAGGGGGAGGGAGAGAGGAGAGATAGAAAGAGGGGGAGGGAGGGAGAGATAGAGAGATTAGAGAGGGAGGAGAGAGATAGAGAGAGGTGATAGATAGAGAATTAGAGAGGGAAAGAAGGTGGAGATATTGAAAGAGAGGAGGCAAGGAGGGAGAGAGAAATAGGTATAGAGGGACAACTAGGTAGAGAGAATTAGATATGAAAGGAGAGATATAGGGAGAGGTAGGGATGGAGAGAGAGGTGAGACAAAAATAGAGAGAGGTATAGGTGGAGAGATGTGTGATGGAGCTGAAAAGTAGAGAGATAAGGAGGAACGTGGAGAGATTGAGAGGGAAGGAGGGGGAGAGAGAAAGATGTATAGAGAGATAGGTTAGATAGCGAGAAGTAGAGAGAAAAGGTGGGTGAAAGGAAGAGAGGTGGAGAAAGAGAAGGGGAGAAAGAAAGGTGAGATAGAGAGAAGTATAAAGGGAAGGAGAGAGAGGGGGATATAGAGAAAATTAGAGAGGGAGGGAGAGAAGGAGAGAGAAGTGAGATAGAGAGAACTAGAGAGGGAATCTTAGGTCTCTCACTCACTCACTCCCTCTCTCTCTCCCTCTATCTCTCTCCACTATACCCTTAACCTAAACCCTTAAACCTTAACCCTTAAACCCTAAACCCTTAAAACTCTACCCTCTACCCTCTACCCTCTATCTCTCTCCAACTCCCTTTCCCTCTCTCTCTCTCAAGTCTCTCCCTCCTACCCCTCTCCCTTTCTCAAGTCTCTCTCTCTCACTCACTCCTTCTATGTCTCTCCCCTCTACCCTTATCCCTCTACCCTTAACCCTTAAACCCTCTACCCTCAACCCTTAACCATCTACCCTCTATCTCTCTCCCACTCCCTCCCTCTCTGTCTCTCAAGAATCTCCTTGCTACCCCCTCTCCCTCTCTCAGGTCTCTCTCTCTCACTCACTAACTCACTCCCTCTATCTCTATCCCCTCTCCCCTCTCCCCTAAACCCTTAACCCTTAAACCCTAAACCCTTAAACCCTCTACCCTTAACTGTATAACCTCTATCTCTCTCCTACTTAATCCCTCTCTCTCTTAAGACTCTCCCTCCATCTCTCCCTCCCTCAATCCCACCTTATTTTCCCTAATCCCTCAACCATTTAAACCTTGAACACTCAACCCTATACCTTAAACCCTCAACCCTCAACCCTAAATCCTAAACCTCTAAACCCTCTACCCTCTACCCTCTACCCAATACCCTCAACCCTTAAACCCTTAAAACCCAATTAAACTCCCTACTCTAATCCCTCAACCCTTAACCCTTAAACTCTTATCCCTCAACCCTATACCTTCAATCCTAAACCCTCAACCCTAAAACCTCAACCCCTATACCTTTTACCCTATATTTTGGACCTTAAACCCTAATCCATCAACCCTATACCATCAACCATCTACCCTCATCCTTAAACTCTTGACCCTTAAACCATAAACCATTAAACCCTTAATCCTCAACCCTTAAACCATAAACCATTAAACCCTTAATCCTCAACCCTTAAACCCTTAAACCTTATACCCTCTACCTTATGCATTAGACCCTCAACGCTAATCCTTCAACCATATACCCCTAAACCTATACCCTAAACCCTCTACCCTCAAACCTAAACCCTCAAACCTTCTACCCTCTACCCTCTACCCTCTACCCTCTACCCTATACCCTCAACCCAATATCCTAAACCATGAATCTTATACCCTCAATTCTCAACCCTCTATCCTATACATTAGATCCTCAACCCTCATATATCTCTATCCCTCTCTCCTCTTCTCTCCTTCTCTCTATCTCACTTCTCCCTTTATCTCTCCCTCCATCCTTCCCTCCCTCTCTACCCTAATCCCTCAACCCTTAAACCCTTAAACACTCAACCCTCACCCCAGTACCCTCTACCCTAAACCCAATACCCTCTACCATCAACCCTATACCCTCAACCCTTAAAACCTTAAACCCAAGTAAACTCTATAGCCTAATCCCTCAAGCCTCAACCCTTAATCCCTTGAACCTTAAACTCTCTACTCTCTACCATCTACCCTCTACCCTCTACCATCTACCCTCTACCATCTACCCTATAACCTCAACCCTATACCCTCAACCCTCAACCCTCAACCCTCAACCCTTAAACCCTCTACCCTCTACCCTCCACCCTCTACCCTCTACCATATAAATTAAACCTTCAACCCTCAATTATCAACCCTTGACCCTTAATACCTCAACCCTATAGAGTGATGGAGGGAGAAGTAGGTAAAGAGAGGGAGAGGGGAGATAAATATAAATATAGAGGTCCAAGGAGATGTAGAGAGAGAGAAGTGGAGAGTGGATGAATGGTGGGAGAGGAAAGGAGGAGATAGAGGTGAGTGTTTTTGAGAGGGGGAGAGAGTGAGAGGGGGGAAAATTAGGGGACAGAGGAAGGGGGGAGAGATAAATAGATTAGAGAGGGAAGGTGGGAGAGATATAGACTAGAGATGGAAGAAGAGAGTAAGAGAGAAATATGGGTGAGGGAGAGAGTGGTAGGTAGTGGAGTGAGAGGTAGGTAGAGAGGGAAGGAGAGAGGGATGGATAGGAGGGAGAGAGGGAAGGAGGGGGAGAGATAATAATGTATAGAGAGATAGGTTAGATAGCGAGAAGTAGAGAGAAAATTTGGGTGAAAGGAAGAGAGAGGGAGAGAGAGAGGGGGGGGGAGAATGGTGATTTAGAGAGGAGGGAGTGAGAGGGAAGGACGGAAACTAGGATAGAGGGAATGGTGATTTAGAGAGGAGGGGGTGATAGGTAGAGATAGAGATAATGATGAGATAGAGAGGAGAGAGTGAGAGAGAAAGAGAGGGATGGAGAGACAGAGAGAGGTAGGTAGAGGAAGGGAGAGGATAGATAGAGAGTAGAGAGGGAAAGAGGTAGGGAAGGAGGCATAAGTGAGATAGAGAGGGATGGAGAGAGAGAGTGATGGATGGAGAGGTATGTATAGAGAGGGAAAGTGAGAGGAGAGATAAAGAGTACAGAGGGGAGGGAGAGGTAGGGAGATAGAGGTGTGTGTGTGACTGAGAGAGAGAGAGAATGGTGAGATAGAGAAAAAGATCGATTGAGAGAGAAAGAGGGGGAGGGAGAGAGGGATTAGGGTTTAAGGGTTGAGGTTTGAGGGTTCAAGGATTAAAAGGGTATAAGGGTTGATGGATTAGGGTTTAAGGGTTGAGGGATTAAGAGGGTATAGGGGTTGAGGGATTAGGGTTTAAGGGTTGAGGATTGAGGGTTGAGGGATTAAGAGGGTATAGGGGTTGAGGGATTAGGGTTTAAGGGTTGAGGGTTGAGGGATTAAGAGGATATAGGGAATGATGGATTAGGGTTTAAGGTTTGAGGGTTGAGGGATTAGGGTTTAAGGGTTGAGGGTTGTGGGATTAAGAGGGTATAGGGGTTGAGGGATTAGGGTTTAAGGGTTGAGGGTTGAGGGTTGAGGGATTAAGAGGGTATAGGGGTTGAGGGATTAGGATTTAAGGGTTGAGGGTTGGAGGACTTCAGGGCTTGCAAGGGTTGAGGGATTAAGAGGGATATGGGTTGAGAGATTAGTGTGTAAGGGTGTAAGGGTTGAGGGTTGACGGTTGACGGTTGACGGTTGACGGATTAAGAGGGTATAGGGGTTGAGGGATTAGGGTTTAAGGGTTGAGGGTTGAGGGATTAAGAGGGTATATGGGTTGACCCTCTATCTTTCTCCCACTCTCCCCCACTCTCTCCCACTCTATCTTTCTCCCACTCTCACCCTCTCTCCCTCCCTCTCTATCTCCCACTCTCCCCCTCTCTTCCTCCCACTCTCTCTTTCTCCCACTCTCACCCTCTCTCCCTCCCTCTCTATCTCCCACTCTCTCCCACTCTCTTGGTCTCCCACTCTCTACTTCTCCCCTTCTCTCACTCTCTCTTTATCCCACTCTCCCCCTCTCTCCCTCCCTCTCTATATCCCACTGTCCCCCTCTCTCCCTCCCACTCTCTCTTTCTTCCACTCTCCCACTCTCACCACTCTCCTCCTCTCTATCTCCCACTCTCTCTGGGTCTCCCACTCTCCACTCTCCCCCTCTTCTCCCACTCTCTCCCACTCTCCCCCTCTCTCCCTCCCTCTCTATCCCTCTATATCTCCCTCTCTCCCACTCTCCCCCTCTCTCCCTATCTATATACTAAAAAAACCAAATTTCACATAACACGAGCACATTTTTTACTCCACTAAAACGGTAAAAAAACTCTATATAGCCGTGATTTGAAGGCCCACAGTCTACATATTCCCCTGGTTTTGCATGTGCTCTGACAAAAAATTTATTTTTGATGATGTTGTGAAGTGTGCAATCATCTTTTTCACATTCCATCATCTTTTTCGTGATCTTTTTACCACCTTTGCATGAAATAGCAAAGTTTCCATGTTGAAAGACATATAATTTCAATTGAAGTTTGAATTCCATTGAAAACTGATATACAATTGAATTGTGGAAGGGAACAAGATTTTGAACAAATCAAATTATTGTGGAGTTTGAAGAAAGAAGAAGCTAAGGCTACATAATTGGGTTGAACTCCTCCATTTGAAAGTCTGGTTTTTAAGGTATGTGAAGTCTTTACAAATTTTATTTCATTCTATTATGGATTGCTTTCATTTTTGTTTTTCATTATAACCTTAGGTTGTCAATGCGCATTTTAAATTACCAAATTATATACACAATTATATACACTTTCCAATTACCATTTTACACTTGCCAATTATAGAAATTCATAACCATTCACCAAAATTCATCCTTAAAGACAACTCCAAGCCTCTCCCATTCCTATGAAGGGTCCAAACACCTTACAATACCTTTGCACAAACTGATGCAGTACAAAGGAATAAATCAACACCTTTCTTGACACACTTATTCAACTATATTTCCCTTCACAAAACATTTGATTCATATACTCAAAATAGCATTAAGAGTTCTCTATTCCTTAAGGAACTTCAAAAGACCTTGAAAATATTGAAAATAACTAATTACAATCAACTAGGTTCCTAAAAACATCAACCAATGATTATGTCATTCACAAGTTGTCTTAAATCTTCCATAATGGCACCATTGTTTACAAACACAAACTATAATTCTTAAGGCACAACCAAACCATTATTTGCTTAATAAATCTTTGTTTGAGTTAGTACAACAAAAATGAAACCTTTCAGAAGTCTTCCCTTAGACACAAACTTAGTTCCTTTGTTCACTATCCACATTACTAGTAGCCAAGCATCTACAAATTGTCACATGTATCTCCCAAACCATGCACACACTTCAAACTGTGATACTCATTTTTTATGCAGAGTTAGAGGACCCAAAACCATTGAAGATGTCAACTTTCCTTCAAGAGCCATCTAAGAAGATTAAAAATGTGTAATGGACCAATCCCAACACTCCTCCAAGTTGGACAACAAACAAAAACATTATTTCCCAAATTTCACCCTTAGAATCTAGTTACTGTGCAAAACCAGTTCTAGGCCCTTAACTCCAAAACTTTCAAAAACACTAGGAAAATAAAAGAATTATTGTAGCACCAATTTCAAAGTTGAAAGACATACCTTAACCCATCACATGACTCCTTTGGGACAACATTAAAAAAATTGACATTTTTCACTATTTTAGGCCTCCAAGTAGGCCAATTTTATAAAGGAACTACCCTTAGATCTTCACACCAAACTTCCAAACCCAAAAATAGTCTTTAATTAGGTCTCAAAACAAGATAATTTCTAGGTCTCAGGACCTTACCCGCTCAACTAGGCTTCCAATACAAAAATCCCCATTTTTCAATGCAAAGAGGGAGGGTTTATAGAAACTCCTATACCCGGGCCTTCCCAGACCATTCCAAAGCATCAAACATCTTCAAAATACCCTGCACAAGGTCAAAAGTTCATTACATATACCACTCCTTCAACACTTTTTTAGGAACTAATATTCGTCTCATTACCATGGTACAGATAAAATTATCCGCCACGCCGAAGAAAAAGACAAAGAGGAAACTAACAGACGAAGAGAACGAAACCTTGAAAGAAAAGGAGAGAGTTCGAGTGGCGGCATATCATGAAAAGAAGAAATTGGAAACGATTGATGAAAACAAACCGATTGTAGAGGAACCTCAACCATCAAAAAGAGAATGGGAATTGGCAACACAACAAGCACGAATGAAAAAGAATTGTCATAAGACAGATTCAGATACCATAGTTGGAGACACACCCTCTACGACAAGTGAATATGGACGGACACCATCTACTGCAAGTGAATATGAAGGGACACCATTTTCTGCAAGTGAATATTGTTAGACACCATCCAACACATCTCAAGTTGAGAGTACATCATCACTCGAAATTGACGAAGAAGGTATGCCATCATTCCCATGTGAACCTCAAGGTATGTCTTCTTCTCCACCCTTGATCGAAGGTGTGCAATCTAGCCCACATCAATTAAATATTGATGAAATTCCTAATGTTGAGATGTATGTACTTAGGAGAACACCACCAAGAATTTTGCATAGAAAGCCAAAGTATTTGATTAATATTGATGATGAGATTTTGCAGCACATGGAAGGTAAGATTTCAACACGCACTTGTAGAAGATATGCTAATAAGATTTGGGGATGATTCTTTGAAAGGCTAAATGAGATGACAAGATGTCAACTATTTGTTGAAATTATGCGGGGTGTAAAGTATAGGAACATCATGAAGACTCTTGGGTTGAGAACATCGAATGCATCGAGTGAAGACACTATTGTGAAGAATCTAATGGATGCTTATGAGAGTGTGGGTAAGACCTTATGCTCAAAGGATAGTAATGTCACCCGACGTGTCATTACATCGACTTTGGTAAGTTTTCAAACAAAGAGAGCTTGCCTAATTAAAAAGACTAGAGAAAAAATGGGAATTAGTAGAAAAATTTTATCAAGAGCCATTCAAAGGCGGAAAAGAATTGAGGCCAATGATACAAACGAATTATTGGCATTCTCAGGGAGACTGTCATGAAAAGATAAAGAAGTTGTCGAAGCCTTGAGAACACTAATTGAAGAGTATTGGAAGAATAACACAAGGCCATCTCCGAATCAAAGGGATGTGGTAAGAAGGAGAATTGGTAGTCAGAATCATGAGCCACATCCAAAGCATTTTTTGGATATGACTCAAACCCAATTTTTTCAAAAATTTGAAAATGATTATCCTCAAATTAGTATTTCTCAAAGATTTTTTGAGTTGCTTAAACCTTTTTATGTCAAGATAAATCAAACATGCACTACTTGTTGTTGTAGACTACATATTGAATTTTCTAACCATTACGATGTTTATCGTTCTATATGTTTAGATTTGCATACTAACGATGTTTTGCAAGATTGTGGCATAGAAGCCCCACCAAAATATTCAAGAGAGTTCTTATCAAAAAATTTATGTGAAATAGAGGATGGCCACATATTCTATAGGACAACATGCTTGGATGGTTCATGTGAGAGTTGTGGTGGCTTCTAGCGTATGCCAGTATGTCAACATATGGAAAGCACAGATGAGGTGGGACAAAAACTAGTAGAGTTCGGGAAGTATAAAATAGTGGCATATGCTACAAAAGATGGGTCTCAAGCAAAAAGGTGTGATTTGGTTATTAAGAAGATTCCAGTGTACAAATTTATGACCACATTTCGTGACAGTATACTATTTGAGTATGCAATGCATACCCATAGAGCCTGATGGTTGGACACACAGTTCAAGCTATGCAAGGACACCTTTCCAGTTGGAAGAATAGTATATATGGTTGAATTTGCAGAGAAATACACTCTACAACCACAACATGAGGTGCAGTCACAATATTACAACTCCACACAAGTTGTGATATTTGTGCACATAACATTCATTCATGCATCTGATAGTACAGATGAGCAAAGGAAGGTATTGAGGGAGTACCACTTTTACATTAGTGATGATCACACACATTCTCCAAAGTTTGTGCAAGGTTCCTTCCAGATGCTCTACAGTGGTTTGGCTCAGAGGGGCATAGAATACAATCAACATATAATATGGTCTGATAACTATGCAGCATAGTTCAAGAACTCGTACATTTTCTACTGGTTCTGCAAGATGCATTTCATTATAGGTGTTCAACATATGTGGATCTTTTGTGAGGCTGTACATGGAAAGGGGGAGCATGATGGTGTAGGAGCATGCGTGAAAAGAGAATTAGAATGAGAAGAGTTAAAGTATAAAGATAGTGCAAAGTTGAAAGATACAAAATCAATCATCGAGTGGTGTAATTCTTTGATGGGTCCAGGTAATGAAGGTACGTATTCAGTTCATAGATTTTTTTGGTTGATGGATGATACTAACATTGCACCATATGAAGACTATTGTACACTAATAGGATCAAGTGAGGTACACTCTTTCCTTAGCTCAAATAAAGGTTCATGGAGTATCGGTACACGAAATATGGCATGCTTTTTTTCTTCATGTACAATGCAAGACTGGAATGATTGTGAGTCAGGAGAGTGGGTTGACAAATGGTTCACAAGTTATCTTAGCCCACTTCACACGTATCGCCCTCTGACGGTATTGGAACTGACACAGATATAATCATCGATCGACTTTGACCACATATAAGATCTAGTTCAACAAGGTGATATATCTACTTTCTTAGTTGTTGAAATTCCATATCATTAGATCTTACTTTGTATTGTATTCGTAATGTTGACAAATTTCAAGAGATTTTTTGCACATATCAATGCAGGGAATGTTTATGCAGTTATTGCAGATGAAGACAATGAAGAGGGAACATAATATTATTGTGTCGTTGTGTTGAGACCAAAAAGAAATTGGAGGCCCCAATTATAGATGGAGAAAACATCGAATACCCTATAGGCTCAGTTGTGGTTACTGGAACATGGCTTAGAAGGTACCCACATTCAAGTGTTAAACATTGGCTATTTCAGGACTTTGACATGCATCATAAGATTCTTCATTATTCGAACCTTTTCATGGCATCCAATGTTCATTTGACCAAATATGGGGGTAGACCTTTGAACAACATGTTATGGAAGGTCCGTCAGCCTGACCATCGAGCAATACTTGACAAAATAAAGAGTAGAGCAGACCCAGATGGTTCGTTGGATTAATTTGTAAATATATACACATTGGTTCTTATTAATTTATACTTGTGTGCACATTAATTTGTTTGATGCCAATGCTATCATCTTCTTTTACAGTGATTGGTGTCCCCTTGCAAAAAATGTAGATATATGAGCCATCCAAGAGAATGTCAACTAGAAAAGAAATGCAACATCCTTATTTTGATGCTTGCATGCAACATCTGTAAGTGCCTTCCATCTATTTTTATTTCATTTCCATTTTGGATGCTTTTTCTTTTTCTCTTTTACTTTGTGTATTTGTAAGTAAACTACTAAGGGTTGATTGATCTTTCGTTGCAGAAAATGTTGATTTAAGAGCCATCAAAGAGAATCTCAGCCAAAAAAGCAATGCAACATACTTATTTTGATGATTTTGACAAATCTCAACTTTGATTTCAATCCATTATAAGAGATCATGTGAAGATTAGCGAGGGAATCTCAAGTTACTCATTTGAATTTAACCTCATAATGAGCACCTATAATGTAAACATTTAAAGAGAATCTTGAATGTATGAGTGACATTGTAAAAGATCTAAGAGAGCAAAGTGCTAGAGGCATTGTAATAAGATTTAATTACATAATGAGATATGCTCAAATATTGTAAGGTTGGAGTTCATGTTTGGTGTAGTAGCACATTGTTCTGTAAATGCCTTGATTAGGAAAATTTGCAAACTTTGAATTTTGAAATGTAAACAATGTGAAAAAGGTCATATAAAGCTCATGTAAACAATTTGTACACATTTTTTTGCAACTCGTGTGACCAAGCGGACTGTTCCAACAAGTTGGAATAGGTATTTTTAAAGCTAGGCACGGTCCTCTTTTGCACCGAAACACATAGAATCGCTTTGAGCTATGTTCCACCGGATCGATCCCTTAAGGGTCCAAAGTGCAAAATGGCTGCAAACTTCAACATGCTAGTACTTAAATACCCAGACACTTAGAAACTTCTCATCTAATTCTACATAAAGGAATTGGGCCCCTCTAGAAAAACCTCTCTCGATTTTGGCTATCTTGGAGTGGTTTTCTCGTAGCGGCAGATTTTCACTTGATGGAAAAAGTGTCAAATTCAAATAGTGCAAAGTTGCAAAGTGGTGCAAATTTCACTTTGCAACTCGTGTGACCAACCTAACTACTCCAACGCATCTGAATAGGTATGTTTATGCTAGGCCTGGTATTTTTTCACACCGAAACACGTAGAATCTCTCTGAGCTATGTTCAACCGGATCGATCCCTTAAGGGTCCAAAGTGCAAAATGGCCGCAAACTTCAGCATGCTAGTACTCAGATGTCATGACACTTAGAAACTTCTCATTTGATCCTACAAAAATGCGTTGGGCCCCTCTAGAAAAACCTCTCTCGGTTTTGGCTATCTTGGAGTGGTTTTCTCGTGGCGGCGGATTTTCACTTGATCGAAAAAGTGTCAAATTCAAGCAGTGCAAAGTTGCAAAGTGGTGCAAATTTCGCTCTGCAACTCGTGTGACCAAACTAACTACTCCAACGCATCTGAATAGGTATGTTTACACTAGGAATGGTCTTTTTTTGCACTGAAACACATGGAATCACTTCGATCTACGTTCAACTGGAACAATCCCTTAAGGGTCCAAAGTGCAAAATGGCTGCAAACTTCAGCATGCTATTACTTGGATACCATGACACTTAGAAACTTCTCATCTAATCCTACAAAAAATAGTTGGGCCAATCTAGAAAAACCTCTGTTGGTTTTGGCTATCTTGGAGTGGTTTTCTCGTGGCGGCAGATTTTCACTTGATCGACAAAGTGTCAAATTCAAGTTGTGCAAAGTTGCAAAGTGGTGCATCTTTCGCTCTGCAACTCATATGACCAAGAGGACTGTTCCAACATGTTTGAATAGGTATTTTTATGCTATGCATGGTCCTCTTTCACATTGAAACATGTGGAATCGCTCTGAGCTATGTTCCACCAGATCAATCCCTTAAGGGTCCAAAGTGCAAAATAGTTGCAAACTTCAGCATGTTATTACTCAGATACCATGACACTTAGAAAATTATCATCTAATCCTAAAGAAAGGTGTTGGACTCCTCTAGAAAAACCTCTCTCGGTTTTGGCTATCTTGGAGTGGTTTTCTCGTAGCGGCGGATTTTCACTTGATGGAAAAGGTGTCAAATTCAAGCTATGCAAAGTTGCAAAGTGGTGCAACTTTCGCTCTACAACTCGTGTGACCAAGTGGACTATTCCAACATGTCCGAATAGGTATTTTTACACTAGGCATGGTCCTCTTTAGCACCGAAACATGTGGAATCGCTCTAAGCTATGTTCCACCGGATCGATCCCTTAAGGGTCCAAAGTGCAAAATAGTTGCAAACTTTAGCATGCTATTACTCGGATACCATGACACTTAGAAATTTCTCATCTAATCCTATAGAAAGGTGTTGGACCCTTCTAGAAAAATATCTCTTGGTTTTGGCTATCTTAGAGTGGTTTCCTCATGGCAGCGGATTTTCACTTGATGGAAAAGGTGTCAAATTCAAGTTGTGCAAAGTTGCAAAGTGGTGCAACTTTCGCTCTGCAACTTGTGTGACCAAGTGGACAGTTCCAACACGTCTGAATAGGTATTTTTACGCTTTGCATGGTCTTCTTTCACACCGAAACACATGGAATCACTCTGAGCTATGTTCCATCGGATCGATCCCTTAAGGGTCCAATGTGCAAAATAGCTACAAACTTCAGCATTCTATTACTCGAATACCATGACGCTTAGAAACTTCTCGTCTGATCATTTAGGATTGCATTGAGCCTATCTACAAAAATATATCTTTGTTTTGGCTATCTCGAAGTGGTTTTCTAGTGGTGGCGGATTTTCACTTGATGGAAAAAGCATCAAATGCAAGCAGTGCAAAGTTGCAGAGTGGTGCAACTTTCATTCTGCAACTTGTGTGACCAAGCGGACTGTTCCAAAACATCCAAATAGGTATATTTATGCTAGGAATGGTCTTTTTTTCACTGAAACACGTGGAATCGCTCCGAGCTATGTTCCACCGAATCAGTCCCTTAGGTTGGAGGAGTCTTAAGTTGCAAATTTGTAAGTTGTTTAAAGCAACAAATTTGAAATGATATTGAATGGCCCACTTAGCACTCATTGCATCTAAGTGATGCTCACAGAGGTGAGTCACTAGGCCTTCCCAGGAGGTCACCCATTCCAGTATACTCCAGCTCAAGCACTTAACCATGAATTTTTTTGCCCAAGGTTAAGCCCAATTAGCTTGCAACCCCAATTGTAAAACCTTTAGCAAGTGATGTGCCTCATGAAACATTCATTATAGAGCCCATTTAGCTCATCAATTGATAAGTAGGAGGTATTTTCTACAATGTGTCAAATTATGATATTACTATCAGGATTCCATTAAGCAGTCATTTGTAGTATTAGATATAGCTCTAGCTTCTACAGTATTGCACATGATTGCAGATAGTTTCAAAGATCTAGATAACATCAATAGTTCACATTACTCAAGAAGGATGAACATCTTAAAGACATTTGCGGAAATCAAGACAAGTAACCTTCTTGTGGACTTAGGGTTGCAATATTTGATCTACAACATGTTCCACCATTTCTTCAGTAGGATCAGTAACACACATAATGAAGGTGTGTTCGTAGCCATGAAAGATTATGGTTTGAACTATCCAGGAGAGTGATGTTTTATTTCGACCAACCATATCTATACCATGGTTTGTTTGGAAACAAGGATGGGTTCTCTCTTCATCGGCATATACATTATTCCTCCATGTGTTCACACCAGTGTTACAAGACTAGGACTCGCCTTGGACTTGACAAGCCATTTTTTGACTTGGACTCGAGCTGGGAGCCTAGACTCGACAAATAGAAAAACCTAAGAAATTCAAAGATTTTAAGGATTTAAAACTTGTTTCATGCACTCTTTAATAAATAAACCTTAAGACACAATAGCATCATCAAATAGAAATTACTATGATCCCATACACAAACATACATCAATCACATAATTATAGGCACAAATTTTAGTTGAAGGAGATAACACATTTAGATATATAAATATTGTGATATTGCTATTAGGATTCAATCGTGTATTTTTACAAGTCAAACTCATTGACCCATGATTCATCAGTAGTGGTTAACAAGAACACATCTCTCACGATAATGAATGGTTCATAAGGAGGAAGATAAATCTTCATACATTTCTTCTATCACAAATGAGATAAGTGCTTGGTTTCATGAAGGTCATGAGACAACCATTAATGGGGAGTGGATACATGAAGAACTAATGGAGAATGATAATGGCTTCAGACGTGCTATAAAGGGAAAAAAAATCATTTCAATGATGCAAGAGGTTTTTGGTTTCACTACCAAAATGAGCCTACATAGAATGCATGTGAAACTCCTTTTGACCTTGAGGGTGTACTTACTCCATCTCAAGGATCATGTATTGAGGATGACATATATCAATTCTAGGGCTAACCAATTAATAATTATACACGTGATTAAGTCAAACATGTACATGTCAATAGGGGAAGTACAAGTACTCAAAAACACGTAAGCCTCAAAAAGTACACACATGAATACATATTATACACAAATTAAAACAAAGTGTATGCACGAATACAAGGTATATGCATGAAAACATGTAAGCCACAAAGTATACACTCGAATGCATGTGTCACAAAGTATACACATAAGTGTTAAAGTATACACTTGAATACACGTAACTCATATCTATTGAACCATCAATTTAGAATGCAAATATGGACAGGCATTGATAAAAGATACTTGTATTAACCAAATAGCCATATAGGCATACATAAATATATGTTGATATAAGTATGAAATATATGTACAAAATAGCCATATAGGCTTATGAGAATGCCATCTAGGCATACAATGTCAAATATGTCCAATAAAAAATATGTACAAAACTGCCATGCAGGCATACAACAAAGGACTCTGGAATCAAAAGTCATTGCTCTCCATGCACAGGAAATAAAATCTTTCCCTTTCCTTTTCACTCAGATGGCGATAGGTCTGTCACTTGTTTTTGCTACGCTCGTGGAGTGCTCCTACTACTCCTCCTAGGGTTTAGTTCATGGTGAAGTTTTAACTGTTACAATAAGAAGTAAAGACATGAATATATAGAAATTACATTATAAAAAATGATATATTTGACAAAATAATCACTTACAGCCATCTCACGATCTCTCTCCATGAGGGAAATATCCTGAAGCCCATGCTTAGGCGTGCTCAAGCCCTATATAAACCATACAAATAGACAAAAACTATGTGAATCAATAATGGTTTGATTTTTCACTAACATCTATAACAACAAATGTAAATTAAAATTTACTAATTTTCCTCATACCTCTTCTGTCAGAGCCATCAAGGATTGTATAGTAGATGTCACACCAATATCCATTTCCCTCATCACATTCGTAGGTGTATCATCTCGCAAAAACTGAAAATAAAACAACAAATTATTCAACATAATCAACGATGTGCATGTATAAACTACACAAATCTATTAAGTACTTGATTCATTAGTTAATCTCTTTATTCTATTACCTATATGAAGGTTTGAGTAAATCCACCGCCACTGGGAAGTGTTCCATCAAAACCTCCAATATTAGTCTGTTCAACATCCAAAATTGCATATTAAATTACCATTCGTAAAACAATGCCATTAATATGCAATAAACATATAATTGTTTACTAGTTACATACCCTAGCAATAGGTGTACTGCAAAAATAGGTTGGTGGGGGGCTGGTGTATCCAGTCTCAACACTGTGACCCTGCAATTTTATTAAAATCATAAAACATTTTTAGTTAATCTTGCATTTCAAAATTGAAATTTAATAAATTAAATTCAATGAACACATGCACTAACTTTTACTTGACTATCAATGCCATATGCCTCATGCAAAATTTCAGCTGCCCTCTCCATCTCCATAGCTGCAGACGGATCCTGTGTACCAATCTCTTGAGGGTCAGTGGGGTCATGTGAACAAGTAGCTCCACAAGATTAACACACGTGTTCGAAGGCCACCACTAGAAGACTCCCCTGGATGATGCTGTAGAATAGGGCTAGTATGATGGATGACACTCTGGGTCAAAGTGTTGATTGCCTGCAATGTATCTATGTCAACACTTTCCTTCATGACGGAAGGCAAAACAACGTGCTCATGAGGTGGCCTAGTGAGAGCTTATCTACCTTGTTGTGTAGGATCCGGCTGTGCACTAGGTCTATCCTGAGCTGACCCCCCACCTCTCCCCTGGAAATCCCTCATATCAAAATAATTTGGAATTTTGTTCAATATGAACTCACTGTATAGTTTCCTAAGGAAATATTGCGGGGCCTCGCAATTGTTGCACAGTGGGTAATCGAAGACCATGTACCACCTATCATAAAACGACTCCTTCATCTGTTGGTGGTGGAACCAATGGATAGGAAACCTCTTCACATTGAGGGTAAGATTTTGATTTGTGTGTGGGTCGGTGAATAATGAGCACAAATCACTTTTTATAATTTTTAAATATTTCACATCCTTGTATGATAGTTTATTTGCATAATAGTCCCTAACCGCCTGTCTCCTATCTTCCCATCCAATTATTTGTTTGCTAATTGAATCTACATTTGTTAACATATCTTTCAATGAATTTGCTTGGGTCATTCTTTCTATGGTTGAACCATTTGGATCACTCAACCTATTGATCAAATCCTCAATTTGTTTTTTGTTGTTCTCAATTTCACTGATTAAATTTTGTTGAGTGGCAGGAGGGGGTTGAGTGATTGGTGGAGGAGGTTGATGTTGTGGTTGATTTTGATCTTGAGGATTTGGTTGGTCTTCCTATTGAGGATTTTGAGGGTTTGCAGGTTGATTGCATCTCCTAAAAATTCAAACAAATAGATATCAAATTCAACCTAAAACTAACAAATTCAAAACAAAAACCATAGAATCCTTACCTCTTGCAGCTCCTCCTCATCATGGCGCCATCGTTGTGAAGAAATATGGATTCTTGGTGAAGAAATTCTCCTCCTAGAATGCGAGCATGATATTCTTGGTTTTTTGGCCGCGAGTGCGATAAAAAAACCAGTCGAAATGCAAATGAGAGATTTGAATTTGTTTTTTTTCTTTTAACAGTTGATAACACGAGCACGTTATAACACACTCGCGTTATGTCTTTGTAGTTGTATCCGTCGAGACCTTGCCTAGGTTTAACGGAAGACATAATGCGAGCGCGTTATAACACGCTCACGTTATGATTTTTTTTTTAGGGTGTCCAAGGAATCGCTATCCATTTCCATGCACCCGCCCCAATATTCATATAACATTGAACATGAGATTACAATGAAAGATCTATCTAACATGAAACAAAAGAAAGGAGAATCATTCCTCGTATTCTTACAAAGATGGAGAAGGCTATTCGCAAGGTATCCCCAACCCATACCGGAAAAAGAGAAGATAAAGGTGTTCATTGATAACTCGAATGATGACATGAGCTACAGACTTGAATTACAATACCCTCCAACTTTTGAGAAATTGATTTAAAATGGAATCAATATTGAGGAGGATTTGGTCAAACAAGGAATTGTGAAAATCTATTACAAAAAAAAATCATCAAATTCCTCCAACAATGATAAACCAAAGTTTTGGCAAAAGTATAAAAATAATGACATTGATATCTCTGATGAAATGCATAAAGCCAAACCAATCTTCAATTTTTTAGGAAGTTCCTCAGATACTAATCAAAAGACCACCCAAACTGCCAGCCAAATCAACAATCCAAATGCCAATAAGGGAAATACTCAAACCAATCAAAATGAAACATCATCCAGAACCATACCCTATCAAATATCAAACAACCGCATAAATTTTATGCCTTTGGTTCAATCACATGAATCCACTTTATATCATCACTTTACCTGAAACCCAAGGATTCAAACCCAAATTAAAATCATCCTGGTGAAATGAATCCCATTATTGTGAATTTCGTCGATGCAAAGGTCACCTCACCAATAATTGCATGCAACTGAAGCATAAAATACAAGATTTGATTGACAAGAAAATCATAAGGATCAAGGATCCTCAAACTAACACTAACCATGGGGTATTCAAAAACCCTTTGCCAAATTATGAAAAAGGAGAATCTTCTAAGAATAATGGCAAAGAAAAAAATTTAAACTATGTTCAGGATACCGTCATCCTTAATATTTCAGTCATTGAAGATCATGCAAATGACATTGAAATCAATAACCCACTATGTCTTGTTGCAACCAATCATCCAATCAACAACACCAATATCCTTTTTAATCAAATCCTCAATATCCTGCAAGACATGGTTGTAACGGATAATCAAGTTAATGTCATCAAAATCAATGGAAAACAAGATTGTGTGCATGTCAATGTAACCACAAGAGCTCAAACCAAATATGTTTTAAAGGGGAGTGCTTCCAAAACACCTGCTGCAATGTCTCATCAATACAATATTGTCAATCAGCTCCAGAAAATCCCCACACAAATATCAATATTGGAGCTTCTCAAGATCTCACCATCCCATAAAGAGATCTTCGAAATAGCCTTAGTGGATACAATGGTACCCAATAATCTAGAAGTCTGTGTTTTCCAGGCCATGGTGGGACACCTAATTGCTCCTCACTGCTTATCCTTTTTAGAGAATGATGATGTATCCCTCACTCATCCTCACAACGTGGCCCTTCATATCGAATTCTTGATACATAAAATTTGTGTCAAGCTTATCCTTATAGATGGAGGAGCTGGACTTAATATCTATACTTTAAAACTTGTTTGTGCACTAGGGTTCTCTGAAAATGCAATAGATCCAAGAAAGAGGATCACAATCAAAGCATATGATGATGAAGAGAGAGCTTCAAAAGGCTTGATTATATTGCCCATTCAGGTAGGTCCAATTCAGAAAAATGTGGTTTTTCAAGTTTTGGAAAAGGATTTAACATATAATATACTCTTGGGTTGTACTTGGATCCATGAAATGTAGGTTGTACCTTCAACATACCATCAGTGTCTAAAGTTTCCCTACAATGGCCAAGAAATCACTATTCCTATTGATTCAAATATTCAACACTGTAATGCCCTTAAGGTTGTCCAAGATGTATTTGTGTCCCATAACCATGAAGCTCTTGATTCCACCTTTGATACCCTGAATAATTCCAATCAGGATAATCATTTCTCAAAATTGATAGCTTTATCCTCCCATGAAGTAAATCAATAAAGTTCATCATCCAAAGATTCAGAGAAAAAGGAAGAACCTAGCCCTTTTGGATCTACAAATTTTGAATCCCAACTTAATACCATGGGGAAAAAATTTGAAGAGAAAGTCCAAATCAAAGATAAAGGTGTCAGTGAGTACTCCATTGAACAATCCCTCTACCTCTCACAGTTAATGTCACCAAAATATTATGGTCAACCATCAACCTCATCCCAAACATCCTCACAACCAGTCACACTTTTTTATGGTAGATTCATAAAAGCAGGCACCCAAGCAGAGGAATCTGATGACAAAGATGTTTTGAATTGGCTCTATAAGGATGAAACTGATTCTCAAGCTACAATAGCAAATGTCCAAACCACTGAGTATGGAAAAGGATTCTCAATCCTGGAGAATATGGAATATGACAGATAGGGACCTATTGGAAAAATAAAATAGGGTATCATGAAACCTATCCAACCCATCATAACCAATCCAAAGGACAAAACTAGGTTGGAGTATAGAGAACACCAACAGAAGGAAGAAACAAAAGAGGACATAAAACAAAAATTTGTTGAACAAATCCTACAACTACAAGCAAGTGATGTCTATGAGTCTGATTCCAATAAATATGAATGGGATTCACTATCAGAAGAATCATGTCACAACAAGGATGTTGATGTAATACATAAGTATACTCCCACACTTGAGGAGGGACAAGGCTCGGGAATTAGACCACTTGAATTAGGATCGCACAATATCAATGGTTCAAGTGAAGATGATCAAACTCAGCTAGATAGACCCCTTGAAAGAGAGTGATATTA
This sequence comes from Sequoiadendron giganteum, assembly GCA_007115665.2. Lineage (NCBI taxonomy): Eukaryota > Viridiplantae > Streptophyta > Pinopsida > Cupressales > Cupressaceae > Sequoiadendron > Sequoiadendron giganteum. Next base: position 22,212,501 of record CM021107.1, on the reverse strand, counting down.
TAGACCTTGACTTGGCCATAGTTTTATTTAACGAAAATGTTACTATTACGACACTTACGGCATCTGACTTGTACCCATCTAATGACACCCTACCATTACTGCATCCTGAACTAATAGATTGGGACCAAACCGAACCTATCAATATCTCTACCTTTTTGAATGATGAGGCCATCATAAAATTCCTTTGCGTTGTTAATCCTGAAACAGTGTCCACCATTGAACATCATAGTGGAGCTTCACAACAAGAGAGTGCCAAATTTCCCAACTGCAAAATAAATGAAATAAAAGAAAGATCCGATGGTGAAACCATTCCATGGTAGTATCAAATTAACAAAAAGTAAAAATAAAGAGCGCATCCAACGGAGAAAACCTCTCTGAGCATTGAGGGATGGGAAATTTGACACTCTCCCATAGTACTTCCAGGAAAGATCAAAAGTACCGATCAAACCAACACAATCCATCAATGTTGATAGTGCAGAAACAGTAAGAACTCTTCATCTGGTGAAATCATTGACATAAATAGAAAACCCAGATTTATTAGGTTCTTTGAAGAGAAAAAATCAACTTTGTTTGGTTGTATGCGGAGATGTTAGGGATAGATCTAGACCTCATAATGCACCATTTATCCCTTCCTTCAAGAATAAACCAGTCAAAAAAAAGTTGAGAAAAATGCATCTACACATTGCCCTATTGGTGAAGGTTGAACTAAAGAATTTATTGGATGTCGGATTCATCAGACCTATTGACTATGCAGAATGGATATCAAATATTGTGCATCTTTTGAAACCTGATGGAAGCATAAGGATTTGTACTAACTTTAGAGATCTCAACAAGGCTTTCCCAAAAGATGATTTCCCCTTGCCTAACATAGACATCATTGTGGACTTAACAGGACATGGCATGTTATCACTAATGGATGATTTTTTTGGATATAACCAAATCAAGAATGCTCCTGATATCAAGATAAGACAGCCTTCACTTGCCCATGGGGAACCTTCTGTTGGAACATCATGCCCTTCAGGTTGAAAAATGTAGGGGCCACATACCAAAGAGCTATGACAACATCTTCCATGACATGATGCATACTTTCATGGAAGAATATGTGGATGACTTGTTCGAAAAATCCTACACTAGAGAAGGACATCTAGAGATATTATACAAGCTATTCACTTGCCTAGAGAAGTTTAATGTTCACCTCAATCCAAAGAAATGTTTATTTGGGGTAACGTCAGCGAAGCTACTTGGGTATATAGTTTTAGAGAAAGGTATTGAACTAGACCCCACAAAAGTGAAAGCTCTAATGGAGATTCCTCCCCCAAAAAACATCATTTATTTAAGATCCCTCCAAGGCAGATTCCAGTCCATCAGAAGATTCATCTCACAACTAGCTAACAAGACTAATCCTTTCACTCATCTCCTACACAAGAATGTTTCTTTTCGATGGGACAAGAAGTGTGAAGTAGCTTTCAACCAACTAAAATAATACCTAATGAGTTCACTTGTTATAGCACCTCCAACAAAAGGGAAACCTCTTTTATTGTACATCACCACTACTGACTGATCATTGGGAGCCTTGTTTACACAGGAACATTCAACAGGGAAGGAGAGAGAAATTTATTACATCGGTAGAACCTTGAATGGGTATGAGATCAATTATACATCCATTGAGAAAGCTTATCTAGTTGTAGTCTTTGCTACCCAACAATTGTGACACTATATGTTGACTCACATAGTCAAGCTCATAGCCAAGATAGATCCACTAAAGTATCTCTTAAGAAAAGAAAATCTGACAAGAAGATAGGCCAAGTGGGTAATGGTACTCAATGAATTCAACATCGAATATGTCAACAAGAAATTTATCAAACGGCAGGCCATCACCAATCAACTAGCTAAGGCACCAATAAATGATGATCATCCTCTTCACATTGAGTTTCCAGATGCAGATGTCTTGACAGTAACAACAAAAAAATGGGTGTTATACTTTGATGTTTCCTTCACTCAACATGGATCAGGAGCAGGAATCCTATTTATCACTCCCCTAGAGAACACCATTCCAAAATCCTATCACTTGATGTTTCCTTGCACCAACAACACAGCCGAATATGAAGCACTCATTATCAGAATCAAGATTGTTGTGGAATGGAAAATTATAGAGCTCTAGGTTTATGGGGATTCTCAACTAGTCATCAATCAAGTCAACAATAATTATCAAACCAAAGATGAAAAGCTAATGCCTTACAAGATAATGATTGATGACTTCAAGAAGTATTTTATTGACATCAAATTTGGTCAAATCCCAAGGAGTGAAAACAAAGTTGTTGATGTTATGGCTACTATTGCTTCTTTGCTATAGATTCCAAAAATAACACAGTTGCTATGAGTTCATGGTGTCCAAGCAACTATTTACCCCCACCTACGATGACTCTAAGTCCCAAATTATTTTCCACCTAGACGATGCCAATACCTCCATCTACGAAAATATCTACACTTACCTAAAAGATAATATCCTTCCTCCTGATCTTTCCTGCAACCAAAAATGAAACTTCATTCACCAATCTACCTATCATACCCTTATAGTGGATGCACTTTACCATCGAGTTCTTGATGGAACTCTTTTGCAATGTTTAGAAAGTGACGAGTCTAAAATAGCTTTACAAGAAGTCTATGAGGGTATTTGCGACACTCATTCAAGTGGTCTAACCCTCACCAAGAAACTCCTTTGTTTGGGATATTATTGGCCGACTATGGAGAGAGAATCCTTTCAATTTGTCAAGACATGTCAAAAATTCCAGATCCATGGTAATCTCATCCATGCACCAACATAAGAATTGCAGCCCTTTGCATCAACATGGTTGTTCTGTCAATGGGGGTTGGACCTTGTAGGAAAAATAAACCCACCCTCATCTAATGGACACAAGTTCATCATCACAACCACATATTATTTCACAAATTGGATCGAATTCATGCCTCTAATCACCATCACAAGGAAGAAAATCTCATCATTTATCCTGAACTACATCATCTGTAGATAAGGTATCTCTCAATCCATTGTCATTGACAATGAAAGACCTTTCAAGAATCAGGACGTACAAGAACTCTGTAAAAAAATTCATATCCAGCATTGATTTTCTACACCCTATTGCCCCCAAGGGAATGGCCAAGCTGAGGCCTCAAATAAAACAATATTGAAAATCTTAAAGGAAATTGTCAACAATGTTGGACGTGACTAGCATGTTCAGCTGAATCCTACTTTGTGGGCCTATCGTATATCATTTGAACACCCATGGGAGCCACACCATATGAACTTGTCTATGGATCTTAAGCAGTATTACCCATCGAGGTTGAGATACCCTCACTTTGGGTATCCTTGAAAGTTCTCATTACAGAGGAAGATTATTGTGTGTCTAGACTGCATAAGCTAGAGTTGTTAGATGAACGTCATCGGTTGGCAATAGATCACTTGAAAGTGTATTAGAAGAGAATGTCCAGAAGCTACAATCACAAATTCAAACCTATGACATTTCAAGTAGGTGATCTAGTATTGAAATAAAATCCCCGTAATCAGCAAGACCGAGAAAAGAATAGAAATTTTGAACCTAATTGGTTAGGTCCTTTTGTTGTGGTATCAGTCTTTGGATCGAGGGCATATCAATTATCTACACCCAAGGGGGATCTATTTGAGGAACTAATTAAAAGCCTTCATCTAAAATAAATTTACACCTAATGCATCCAGTGCATGTTAAAAGCTCTGAAAAAATCATAAAAAGTAGAAAAAGTCTTGAAAAAATCATAAAAAGTAAAAAAAGTACTGAAAAAAATCAAAAAAATACAAAAAAAAAGGAAAAATCAAAAAATTGATTTCCTTCATGAAACCTGGCAAACAGGTGTCTTGGTAACAGTAAAAAAAATCATAAAATTTTAAAAGTGCACTAAAAACAAATGGTGAAAACCTAGTAAACAGGTGCTATTTGTGATCGGTCAGCTTCTCTGCCTATTCAAGTGTGTATTGACTATTTGAATCTACCACCACTATGCATGCACGCCTATCTTACAACATGCTTCATTTCCATATTCGGCTAATACGGTCATCCCACCCTAGCTTGGTTTCCATTGTACATATCCATAATAAATTTGGTTTGTTCTCACTAGGGGAAAAATCCTGATCTTACTGGGGGCAAATCATCGTTGAGCTTAAATTAACAGGTAGAAAATCAACAAACCGTAGCATCAAAACAACAATCACAATCATCATCAAAATCTGAGCATTGAATGTCAATCAATCCAATCAATCATCCAAATCAAATCATCTCATCATTGGCGAATCATCTTCTGAATCATGGTTGGATTACTTTAACACAAATTTTCAATTGGCGTATCTTGATTATTGTTGTCATTTCTCGGGAGTACCTCGATGATGTCATAAACTAGAGGTACTATGATCAAGAATGATATTTTTCCTTGTTTGTTGCTTGTGAGTCAATCATTACTACTATGCAAATTGTCATGGGACATGCTCTATAAAGTATCATTGATGACATTTCTAATTTTCATAGGAACATGATTGACTCTTATCTGTTTACACAAGTGATACTCAGATCATCTTGGTCTAATCATACCTAGATGCTTGTGTTATCTTGTATTATCAAATCTCAGCGGAGGTTGTATGGAAGTTGTACTTAGGTCATCATGGTCTAAATTCTGCCATTGATGTTTTTACTAACTTTCAACATAATAAAATGCTCAATGATGACAATAAGTATAGTGAATAAGATTGACAACATTGTGTAGACATCCAAATTTGACCACTTTCATATGGTCATAATCCTATCATTTATTCGTCTAATCCATCTATATTAATTAAATGACACATTTAATTAATATTATGCCCTTTCCCTAAGGTTCCCAAAAGTACTTAATTAAATACTCTATCCTTTACCATTTCCTCTCTAAATTAAATAAATCAATCAATTTATTTAATTTAGTCAATTATCGTCTTCAATTTTAAATTCATTCTTTCTCTCTTCGTGTCCCATCCTCCATAACCTTTTCACTAATCTGGATTAATCTAATTGATCCTTCATTAAGATGTGCATATCCTTAATTAGGATTAATTTCACATCCTCCATATCTATCCACTTGCCTCTAATCATCACTAACTAGCCTAATCACCTATTTGCACAATCCTAATCCTAATCACTTACCTTTTTCTAGCATGTCCTTAAGTCAACATTTCTTGGTATTTACCTTTTTTGGGTTGACCTCTTCCCCATGTGAACTAAAAATTCACACTTATTCCCCTCATGCATTTGTCTTGTTAGAACCCAATAATTCTATCAAAAATTCTAAGGGGTTTTACCCGTTTTAACCCATTATTTTCTTACCTTTTCATAAAAAATCATCAGAACCCCATCCATGATGTTAAAATACCTTTTACCGCCATAGTGGTGACGGTTAAGAGTGGTCACGATAAAATTTTACCGCCACACCGCGGTTAGTCAAAAACAGGTCGGTGGTTACGTGGTGGAAGCAGTTGGCGGTTATGGAACGGTCAGTGAAGACTTACCACCACACCGCGTGCGGTCAAAACCTTGACCATGGTATCACGGTGGGCAGTGAGATTACCAATGTGGTAGTAGTGAAGACAGTCACCACGATACCATGGGGGGCTCCAAAGAAGACTACGGTGACTGCGGTGAGCTGAGATAACAACAAAGTCAGTGAGCGTGGCGGTCAGTAAGAAGTTACCGCTCAACAGCCAAGGATTGGAAAGGAGACTGCGGTGGCATAGGGCTAGCAGTTAATGTCGGCCACTGCAATACCACAGGGGGTCATCACAAAGACCATGGTAAGCAAAGGCAGGTGAAGGAGGCGGTAGATAGAACAGTTACCGCTACACCACGGTGGCGCGGTTGGCAGTGAGTAACCATCGAGGTAGTGGTCAAAAGAGCCATCGTGGTACCGCTGACAGTCAAATCAGAGACCACGGTGAACAGCGATGGTGAGGCATATGGTCAATTAGTGGTTACCATGATACCACACGCAGTGAGAATGATAACCGCGGTAGTGCGGTAGACAGCCAGAGGTAACAGTTATTGTCTTACCGCTATACCATGGAGGGACAAGACATAGCCGGAGGTTGAGCAGTAAGGCGATAAATGATAAGGGAGCGATCATAGTCAAAGCACCACGGTACCGCCAACAACAAATATTGAGAGCATGGTACAGCAGTGGAAGAAGCGAAGCCATGATAGTCAGACTGCCATACTGCCAGGGGTAGAAATGAGGGGTGTGGTTGAGCAGTAAGAAGAAATAGAGACCGGTGGGAAGCAGTCACCGCTATACCATGACCAGTCAATAGGTTGACCATAGTAGAGTGGTAAAAATAAAAAGCTATGGAGAAAACGAAATAAACAGGAAGATTATAGTGCAGAACTATGTAAAAATATTTAATTTGCCGATAAGGCAACTCAATTAAATATTTTATTTTCTATCAAGAATGCAAACTATTGTAATAGGAAAATGAAGGGTCATGAACCTTGGTATGTAATGTATAAATAATTGAAAAAATCATTTGGAGGGGGGGAGGTGAGTTAGAGTAGAATTAGATTTCTCTGAAAATGAACTGGGGATGGAAATAATGTACAGACTTTTTTTGAAGCAGATCAATGGATGAAATATTTCAAATTGGTGAAATCCTTTCTATGCTCAATTGTTGTGATATAATAATTTACATTTTTTATCCGGTTGTCTCCAACTTGAGGTCTTTAATCATTTAAATCGGCATATCAAGTATATCTCTGATTTATGAAAGTGCATTTCCATTTTGCGTGATTTAATTGATTGGTGTCTGCAAGTTATATTTAAATTCTTTCAAATAAGTCATAGTGATCTTAGGATTTCTCTTGGATAGTTAAAGAAGAGCCTGGTAAAGAAACATCCCAGCACTATTTATGCAAGTCATAAATTAATGAAGTCATATGCCAGCCATAGAATTTCATTTTGAAAGTGCCTAGCAACTTGAATTAAGCCAGAGAGGGAAACATATATAGTTTTTTATTTTTGACTCCATTGTCCATGTGGATAGAAGGCACTAATCTATCACAACCCAGATGATAAAATTCATAATAAACAATTTATTCAAATTCTTTCTTTTATGCAGTAGGAGTAGTAGTTGTAGTGATTTTATCTATCCACTTCCATTTTCCATTGTGAATAGATTGTTTGAGCAGGAAATATATTTTAAATCTGCATTATTCACTTAGGTGCACCTACCTAGGTTTAGCAGAGCTTGAAGAGTAGAAGGTTCAAATATATCAATTGGCCTTGTATGTTGGCCAAAAATGTTGTCAGAGCTTGGCAACCTCTCGTGGTTCAAACCTGTGTTTTTGAGACCCAACAGTTTGGTGACTCTGTTGGGGAACTATACTCAGGAAAGTTTTTTCAATCTATCCATTTATAGAGTCAACAAAGTTTTACATTTTTTGGAGATTCCGCTAGGGAAAACCAAATCAGTATCAAAATCCTTTTCATTTTCCTACTTTTGGGAACAGTAGGTGGTGACTATGTTTCAATTTGATAAATAATGCATAGATATGATGGAACGGTAACACTTGGTCAATTTTCTTCTCAAGATGGCAGAAGAAGTGTGGAGGCAGCGGTCAATAAGAGAGTTGAAGGAATTGAAACAACAAAGGCTGCAATTGGACCAACAAATTCTACGATTGAATCAAGGACTTCTGCAATTGGGAGTCAAATGTGTTCCAAATACATCACCAAGTAGGCCATCATACAGTGAGAATGAATACACAAATACCAATAGATCTTGGACACCACAAGTGTCACCTGAGAACTTCTGCAATGAAGGTAATATGCTCTATTCATAGCAGAAAATTTATGCATCTCAGTCATCACATCAAGTGAATATTTATCATGTTCTTCCTAGAGAAAGATTTGTAAGCTATCTGAATTAGCAGCTTGAGGAGGAGTATTAATATGTACATGCTCAAAGCCAAGACTCCATCACAAAATCAGAATGTGGAGTTTCTCCCTTAGATTCATTTTTTGACATAAAGAGATATGAGGGAGAATATGTAAACTCTTTATACAATAGGATGACAAACATTTGTATGCAATTACCTCCTCATTGTAGGCCTACAAGACCCATGTTTTTTGCATAGTTTCTAAGAGCATCGAAGCTTGAATCAGTTTATTGGTCAGAGTCATCAAAATAGTGTGCCTTTGATGTAGTGAATAAACTTATTGATTCCATACTTGGGACAAGGTATATGGATACTAGCAACAATAAATCTAATAGTGATATCATGGATGATCAAACAATGCAACAAACAAAGGAATTATGTGCCACTGGGATTTCTAATGACATTTTTTCATATTTGGAAGATGATGAAAATATAGAAGATATCAATGAAGAAGAACTTGTGAATTTTGATTTACAATAGGGTGATTCTTGCAATTCTTATGGAGATCAAGAAGAGGAAGAAATAGTAGAAGATATGGAAGTAGAAACATGTTCACTCAGCAGTGAGTAAGTTTCAGATTTGTTAACTCTTGAATATCAAAAATATGCACCTAAGATGATTCCAAAATTTTGGCTCCAGCCTATATTCACTTTGACAGTGAGAGTACTGAGTGTACTGATTCATATGATTCCATGAGCATTTCTCAAACTAATGAAGATATCTTTGAAGCTGATCAAAGGTCTATGTCTATCCAAGAAGAGGTATGTGACTTGAACAATATTTTCCTACAAAAGAGAGATGTTGGTTTTCATCTTATTGGTGATGAGTGTTCAACTCTTATTGATTCAAGTATGTATAAGGATGACTGTATGGAAAAAAATTATGTGTCAATTCCAACTGGTAGTAGGGAAGAACTAGAAAGTATTTCTGATTTGATTTTTTTAGAAGATGTTGATGAGACAGGATTTTTAGACTTCCAAGAGAAGCATTCAGATTTTCAAATCATAGTACAACTGCAGGATCATTCAGTAGTATATGATAATGAGCAAGATTATGAATGTCCCATTGAATCTAGATACATTTTGTATGTTGAAGGTGATAAAGAATTGTCATATGATGATAGGAATTATGAATTGCGGAGTGGTGAAAGGAATATGAGTTAGGTTGAACACAATGATTTTTAAAAAAAAATGAATGATAGTCCATGCAGTAGGACAGATGGAATGAACGGTTTCAAAAGAAACCTGATGCACTCAAATCACAATAAAGTCTATGATAGAGGAAAGTGCAGGATTTTCCTTTGGCTGGTCTGGGGCTATCCTTTATGTTTTGAATTTTAAACCATAGCAGATACAAAGGATTAAGGATTTTCAGTGCATGGAAAATTCTTAAACAAACCTTTTTAAATATTCTTTTCCATGCACAGTAGTTTAGGAATTTAAAAGGGCCTGGGTTTTCCAGTACATGGACATTCTCATAAATTCCCTTTATTGAAAACATTCATTTTCTTTCCATGCACAGTAGTGTAGGGTCGTCTCCCATTTTCCATCTTCATCTTTTCATTTCCTTCTATCTTCCATTGCCCTCATTTTTTGTGTCCTTTCCTTGGCTTGGTCTTCTCTCCCAGTAAATTCTGGATTCTTGCAGTGAGTTGCAAAATCACTCATCCCCAACAGGAGCCATTGTTAGAACCCAAAATTTCCATCAAAACTTCTAAGGGGTTTTACCTATTTGAACCCATAATTTTCCTACCTTTTCATAAGAAATCATTTCATACCCCATCCATGATGTTAAAATACCTTTTACCACCATTGTTTACCCTTCATAGCATTTACCATTTTACCACGGCCTTTTGCAAAGTGGCTCGCGGTATAGTAGTGATGGTTAAGAGTAGTCACAATAAAATTTTACCGCTACACCACGGTTAGTCAAAAGCAGGCCGGTGGTTATGCAATGGAAGCAGTTGGCGGTTATGGAATGGTCAATGAAGACTTACCGCCACACCGCATGCGGTCAAAACCTTGACAACGGTATCGTGGTGGGCGATGAGATAATCGGCACAGCAATAGTGAAGATAATCATTGTGATACCATGGGGGGCTCCAAAGAAGACTGCGGTGACTATGGTGAGTTGAGATAATGATGAAGTCAGTAAGCGTGGCAGTCAGTAAGTAGCTACCACTCAACCGTTAGGGGTCGAAAAGGAGATTGTGGTGGCGCGGGGATAGCAGTTAATGTCGGCCACCGCAATACCATAGGGGGTCATCACAAAGACCACAGTGCCCGCAGTAAGCAGAGGCAGGTGAAGGAGGCAGCAGACAAAATAGTTACCGCTACACCGCGGTTGGTTAGAAAGAAAAGTGCGGTGGGATGATTGGCGATGAGTAAGTAGCAAGCTAGTGGTCAGAAGAGCCACCATGGTACCATTGATATTCAAATTAGAGACTATGGTGAACAACAATGGTGACGCGGATAGTCAGCGAGTGGTTACCATGATATCACACGCGGTGAGAATGATAACCATGGTAGCGCAGTAGACAGCCAGAGGTAATAGTTATTGTCTTACCGCTATACCGTGGAGGGACAAGACATAGCCGGTGGTTGAGCGGTAAGGCAATAAATGATAGGGGAGTAGTCATAGTCAAAGCACCGCAGTACCACCAACAACAAATATTGAGACCGCAATAGAGTGGTGGAAGAAGCGAAGCCGTGATAGTCAAACCGCCATACCGCCAGGGGCAGAGATGAGGGGTGTGGTTGAGTGGTAAGAAGAAGTAGAGACTGGTGGGAAGCAGTCACCGCTATACCATGGCTGATCAATAGGTTGACAGCAATAGAGCGGTAAAAATAAAAAGTTACGAAGAAAGCGAAATAAACAAGTGGATTATAGTGCAGAGCTATGTAAAAATATTTAATTTGCCGATAAGGCAACTCAATTAAATATTGTATTTTCTGTCAAGAATGCAAACTGTTGTAACGGGAAAAGGAAGGGTTGTGACCCTTGGTATGTAAAGTATAAATAACTAAAAAAATCAATTGGAGGGGTGGAGGTGATTTAGAGTAGAATTAGATTTCTCTGAAAATGAACTGGGGATGGAAATAATGTACAGACTTTTTTTGAAGCAGATCAATGGATGAAATATTTTAAATTGGTTAAATCCTTTATGTGCTCAATTGTTGTGATATAATAATTTACATTTTTTATCCGGTTGTCTCCAACTTGAGGTCTTTAATCATTTAAATCAGCATATCAAGTATATCTATGATTTATCAAAGTGCATTTTCATTTTGCGTGATTTAATTGATTGGTGTCTGCAAGTCATATTTAAATTCTTTCAAATAAGTCACAGTGATCTTAGGATTTCTCTTGGATAGTTAAAGAAGAGCCTAGTAAAGAAACATCCTAGCACTATTAATGCAAGTCATAAATTAATGAAGTCATATGCCAGCCATAGAATTTCATTTTGAAAGTGCCTAGCAACTTGAATTAAGCCAAAGAGGGAAATATAAACAGTTTTTGATTTTTGACTTCATTGCCCATGTGGATAGAAGGCACTGATCTATCACAACCCAGATGATAAAATTCATAATAAACAACATATTCAAATTCTTTCTTTTATGCAATAGGAGTAGTAGGTGTAGTGATTTTATCTATCCACTTCCATTTTTCATTATGAATAGATTGTTTGATTAGGAAATATATTTTAAATCTACATTATTCACATAGGTCCACCCACCTAGGTTTAGTAGAGCTTAAAGAGCAAAAGGTTCAATTATGTCAATTGGCCTTGTGCGTTGGCCAAAAATGTAGTGAGATCTTGGCAACCTCTCATGGTTCAAACCTGCGTTTTTGAGACCCAACATGTCTTCCCCATGACCTCTCAAAGGTCACATCATACCCATGGGACAAGGACCCCTTTTAAGGGAATCTTGTCTTACCCATTGGTTTCTCCCAAACAAGTGAATTAAAAATTCACTTTTAGTCCTCCATTGCCTTCCCCATTCCCCATGGTGACAAGGGTGGACTTTCTAAAAGTCATCACTTGTCACTTTCAGCCCCATATGGGGCCAACGAATTCCTCTTTGGGGAAATCCTCTCCCATCCCAAGGTACTTGCAAGTACCTTGGGACCACATGGTCTTCTCCATGTCACCTTGTACCCTTTCCATCTCACTAGGTCATTGGCCATTTTATCTGCCACATGGCAGTATGTAAGGGTTTTTGAGTCCTCAACTCACCATAGCCTTCCATCTTGGCCATGGTGGCTCAATATTGACCATTGAATCCTCTAGAGAATTCAAATTCTTCTATAAATACCCCCCTTTTTTCATTCATTAAAAGGGGGACCTTCATGCATTATTACCAAACTTATGCCCTCAAGTCATTTAGTCATTTTAGCCATTGTTATTGCAATTCACCTACATTGTGCATCTTGCATCTTAACCATTATTGCATTTATCCATCCTCATTGATTACCCAACTACCATTACCATCACAAGTTGTTCATCAAGGAGCACATATTTAAAGCATAATCAAGGGCCAACCAAGGATCAACACAAGGGAGAAGGTATATTATTTTTTTGTTATCTTTATCTTTCTTTATTTGTGTTCAACGCAGCCCAATATTGATGTGTTAGGTGTTATTTTATTCTCTTTCATTCTATTTTGTTTTGCATTTTTAGACTTGTAGATTTCACCTAATCACTTTTCTGGCACGCCCAGTGGGACCCACAAACGGGTCTATTTCTTTTAAGTTTGTTGTTGTTTGCATTTTTAAAGGTTCGGGTGACTTAGAAGGGTGACCTTGCCCTAGATGGGGTGACCTTTCCCTAGTAGGGGAGACCACGCCCTAGAAGGGATGATCACACCTGGGCACACACACCCCTCTGAGGTAACGTCATAATTTATAGCCCTCTGTCTAACTAGAGGGGTGACCAGGTCCTGCAAGGACACCTGTCTATAGAAAACTAGCACTAGAAGTTCTTTGTTTCACCAAAGGGGTGACCACACCCTACCAGGGGTGACCATGACCTAGCAGGAGTGGCCATGCCCAGGCACACATGCCTCTCTACAATAGAACTAGTGTTTCAGCTCTCTGTTTTCACCAAAGAGGCGGCTAGGTCCAGACAGAAGGTAAAAATAGTGTTTTAGTGCATTTTTCAAACTATTTTTTCTATCATTTTGTTAATATTGACCCCCTAACATGTGTTGTTGGTGATTTTGAAGGGTTTTATACAAACATTTGTGTAAGAATTTTATGATTGCAAAGAATGGTGTAAAAACTACTAACTTGTTTCTTGTAGGACAAGAGGACCAAGACCCTTAATTAGTTTTTTTATTTCATTTTTGTTTTACAATAATTACGCACATAGACTAAGTAGGGGGTCAAATAATTTTCTTTCCTCATCTGAAAAGTAAGCTATCGATGTATCCAATCCCCTTGCACCATTTGGCAATCCTGGGTGAAGAGAAATCATAGCTTACTTAGTTCTTTGTGTTACCCAAGGGGGTGGGAATCGTTTAAACTTCCTCCTTGCACTTCATGTGAGCCTGGGGAGTAGTTGAAAATGATTAACATCTTTTTTAGTGGGACCTGCTTTGGGATTTCATCACCCCAAGCGACGATTTCGACCACATGTACCAGCGGGGTATATAAAAGGGGAAGGCTAAAGTTGTACCCCAATCTAGTCACATTATAATTGGCAGAGTGAAAAAGCTAGGGTGATACTTAGATAGACGTGAAGAGTTGTTCTAAGCCTTTCAGCATCTTTTTGGGGTTCCTGACTCATGCTTGTGATGGATCGGTGTTCATATATTGTGCCTCATGTACCGAGCATATATTGAGGACTCCCTAGATCGCCTTGTTTAGCGTAGTTAGAGGACAGTGTTGACCATGCCCTTTTTACTAATCTTAGGATTGTGCTGCTTGAACTATCTTTTCTATGTAAAACTAGTGCATATATTACAAATCAAGTCAATCTTGCCATTTTTCTTATTGTTTGAAGTGTTTTAAATCTTTTTCCATAGTTATTGTTTACCTAAGTCAAGTTCAGGTTTGTCAACAGGGGTGACCTTTCCCTAGCAGGGGCGGCCACGCCTAGGCACACACACCCCTCTACACCAAAATCATCCATTTTTTATCCCTATTTTCACTAGAGGGGTGACCTTGCCCTAGCAAGGGCGACCTTAGCCTAGCAGGGACCGCCACGCTCGGGCATACACGCCCCTCTGCTCCAGAATCAGTCATTTCTAATCCCTATTTTCAGCAAAGCAGCGACCTTTCCCTAGCAAGGGCAACCTTTCCCTAGTAGGGGTGAAACAACTTTTTTTGGCTTCATCTAAGACCCCGTTTGGGTCTGTTTTAGTGTTTGTTCGGTCATTTTTTATCCCATTCTTTTCCTGCACCCTCATTTTGACCACTTTAGGCATATCCATTTATTCATTGGTGGTCCTATTCTCCTTCCAAGTCTCCATTTGGATTCGCTTAGTCAAATCCCTTCATCTATTTTCTCATCTCGTTCCTTCATCCGGGACCCCGTTCGGGTTCATTTTGGTGTCTGTTTGGCCTCATTCTTAATCCTCTTTTATTTGGGTGACCTTTCACTAGACTTATGAGTTCTTTCCCTCAAAGGGGTGTACTTTCCCTCAAAGGGGTGGACCTAACCTAAAAAATTGGGTGAAAACAGCCTTTTCTCCTTCATTCGAGACCCCGTTCAGGTCCGTTTTGGTGTTTGTTCGGCCTCATTCTTCATCCTCTTTGATTTGGGAGACCTTCCCCTTGGCTTAGGAATCCTTTACCTCAAAGGGGAAGAATTTCTCTCAAAGGGGAGGCCATGACCTAAAAAAATGGGTGAAAACAACCTTTTTTCCTTCATCCGGGACCCTGTTTAGGTCTATTTTGGTGTCTTTTCGGCTTCATTTTTCATCCTCTTTGATTTGGATGACCTTTCTCTTTCCTTTGGGAATCCTTTCCATCAAAGAGGTGGCCTTTCCATAAAAGGGGTGAACCTGCCCTCTGAACATCCATTTTCAACCTTTGTTTGCTAGTTGTTACCCCATTCTAGGAATCCATTTTTTGGTTCTTAGTGTCATTCCCTCATCCAAAGTACTTACTTACCCATTTTTACCATTCGTTCATCCATTCTAAATTTTTTTTTCCCGTTCTGAGCATCATTCCCCCTTTCTGACCAGTTGTTCACCCGTTTCAAGAAGTTGTTCACACATTTTGAGGATTCGTTCACCCATTCTGAGAACCCATTTTCCCATTCCGAGTGTCATTCCCCAACCTCATACATTCATTCATCCATTTCAATCATTCATCTCCTTATTCTAAACATCGTTTCCTCATTCTGAGAAATTTTTTTGCCCATTTCGTGCATCCATTCACTCATTCTGAGTGATCACCTACCTATTGTGCGCATTTGTTTGCCTATTGTGACAATTCATTTGCTTGTTCATCCCCTTTATCAACATCATTCTACTATTTAGGCAAGTCTAGAGGTTGTTTGGGCATCCCTACCCCTTGGACAGGCATCTTTTCCCTCATACAGGTGACTAAAATCCTTCTTGTTCTTTGAGTCATTCACCACAAACAGAAGATCTCATCGCCATCCTTCTCATCTATTCATTTCATCAGTCGGATCATTTAGAAGTATCCTAGATCATGTTTCCATCATCGTTTCATCAATCTAAATCCTCCAGACTTCATTTTTGAGATTGATATCCAAGTTGGCCTAAGTTTCAAATCTCGATCGTTATCCATCCTAAATCCATAAATTATCATTACAACCCAAGATCAATCTATGTCTATCTTGAGGTAGATTCAGTGTTGTAATCATCCCATTCACAATCCAATCTGATTGTCGGCACCTTACGCTATCTACGTCAAATCTCTGAACCAATTTTAGAATCTATTCAATCAATCATTTGATCATGTCTTATCATTCCTATCACATCCCATCATTCGAATATGAGCTTTAATCCAATCCCCATCTGAGCTTCACCTGAATCCAAACTTGAGCTTTATTCCACCTGTATCTTCTTCTAACTCATCCTATTTATCATTCTATCATCTAGTCCCCTCCATATTTTCAATCAATATCTATTTTATCTCCATCATGAATCCTTATCCCCTTCTCACACGACCAATAATAGTATTCAAGGGGAATCCTAACTACGTTGATGATGATAGCAAAAGTCTTGTTGATCATGAAGAGTGTAATATATATCCCATTAATGTTATCATTGCTAGCAAGCTTTCTCCAATCACCTCCCAAAATCCAACTACTCCTTCGAACTATCCCCCCATGCCTTCATTTGCATCTAATAATAGTCCTTATGCTACCCTTGACAAGGGATATCTAGTACCCTCACCATCCTCATATCCATCATGTCCTCTCTCCCTCCCATCCAACATCCACATCCCCATCCTACTATCCTTATCATCATCAACAATCCCAATACCTCTACATTAATCTCACATCCCAATCTTCCCATCCTAATCCAACACTCACGCATTCCTATCATAATCCACCATCCCAATATTCCTCTTATCCTAATCCACAATCACAATATTCTTATCCTTATCCACCATCCATATCCTTCTATGCCAACCCACCATACATTTCTTCCCATGGTAGTCCACCACCTCAATCTCCCCATTTTAATCCAACATCCACAACTTGCTATTACAAGCCACCACCCACATCCTCTTATCTCAATCCCATATCTACATCTTCCCATCCTAATCCAATGTTCACATTTTCCACATCGTCCTATCTTAATCCATCATCTGCATCACTCCCCCCTTCACTACATTTTATCTTAATCCTCCATCTAACCCTAATCTACCAATACCTAATCCTAATCCTCCATCTACTCCTAGTCCTCCATCCAATTCCATCTACTCATCTAATCCTAATCCTTCAATCCCCAATCCTAATTCTCCATCTACTCCTAGTCCTCCATCCAATTCCATCTACTCATCTAATCCTAATCCTTCAATCCCAAATCCTATTCCTCCACCTACTAGTCCCCCATCCAATTCCATCCACTCATCTAACCCTAATCCACCAATCCCTAATCCTCGTACTCCAACCATCCCTAATCCTGCATTCATTCCCACCACCCCACCTAATCCTACATTTCTTCCAAATGTCGTCCAAGGACTCATGATAGAAGAGACATCACCACATCCACATCTTGATTTTATAAAAAAATGCCCTCCCACTCTATCATGTACAGTCATTGGTGATAAGGCCATCCTCCATCCTACACCCATCACTCTCATTACCATTCCTAACACCATCCAAATGGTTGAACCCATCAAACCCATCGAATCCATTGAATCCCCATCTTCTACTGGAGACATCCAATCCACTCCTCCTAGTCCTAATATTACCGAACTTCAATCCCATGACCTTCATGAATCCTCCATCCTTCCATCTCCCCCACTTGAGGAGTCCCTCAAAAACTCCCCCTTGATGAGCCATGCTAAGATTTTGATCCAAAGCATACAAGCATATCCCCTCCTCCAAATCCAAATCCTACCATCCCATTCACTGCATCCCAAGATCATAGTCCCCCATCCATCCCATCTCATGATTCCTTTCCTCAATCGAATCTTGATCCTACCAACCTATCTACTCCATCTCAAGATCACACTAGCTCATCCACTCCATCCCATGATCCCCTTTGCACTGAAGATCCAACTCCATCTCATGAGCCCTTATCACCCACTACCACAAATCTAGATACTATAGTACCACATAATCCCTCTCTTGATCCCTTATCACCTATTCCTCCTGATCAGGAAGCTACCATCCCATCAACTCCATCTCATGATCCTCCATTGCCGCCTAGCCCTACCATCCCAACACCACTTTTATATCCCCTTAGTAACATTACACTCATCCATGGTGGTCTTTTTGCAGAAGAAAAACAAAGTATATGCTCCACCCTTCCTCCTCCACCTAATAATGGACTCGCATCATGCTTCCAAAATAATAAGCATCCCACCATAGATAAAATGCTCAAGATCGTGAACTATCAAGGAAAAGGTTTAGGCCTTCATGAACAAGGTAGGTTAGAGCTCATCCAAGTCAAAGAACATCCAGGCACACACGGTCTTGGATATATCTCCCAAGACTCACAATCCAAAAATGTTGGTACAACCTCCATACATCCTAAGAAAACCTCTTCTAAAGGTATGAGAGGGACTTCCCATCGCTCTTCCAAATCCTTTGTCACCATCCCCCCTCCTCCATCATATTACCTCAAAATAATCATACATCTTCCTCCTTCATCCTCTAAGTCAATTTTGGGTCCTTATGTACCTCCATCCACCATCGTTCATCCTCTATCTCCTACCTCTATTTTGGGCCCTTATATCCCAAATTCACCTCCTTTGTCTTATCCTATTCCTCCTCTCATCCATCCATCACTTATCCCTATTGCACAACATAAACATCCTACATTCATAAATCCTAATTACGATCAATAAAGGCACCCCTCCATGCATGCTATCTCGCATCCTACATCCACAATCACTCCATCCACATCTTCTCCACATCATCCATCTCCACATTCCCACCCCATTTCTACTAAAAGAACTTTGGATGCCAAAGTAAAAATTCATAAATCTGAACATCCACATTAATCTAAAGCTCCTCATGTCCCCTTCAAAATACATGTTGATGAAAAGAAAAATAAAATCCAAAATTGAAATCAATCCAAAAGGCCACAAAGGCCCACTAAAGAAAAACTCAAAACCATGTGGATTCCCAAGAAAAAAGATGCCATGCCTTCAAGCGAAAAATCCCTAACAGCATCCAAAGTTGCTAATCCCAAAACTAATCATTCACATCCTCCAGCTCCTAAATCTGTTTTGAGTCCTTATGTCCCAAAATTTACTATCCCAACACCTCCATTATCACCACATTCTCCATCCATACACTATCCCCCATATCTCCCCCATCCATTCTAATAAGGTTGTACCAACATCCAATGGTCACTTTACACATGGGATATTATTACCTCATATGGAACCTAATTCTTGAGTCCTTCATTCATCTGCTTTATCATATGTCTTTTGAATCCATATCCTCATCCATCTCCATCTGTATTTCTGTCTGAAAAGTCCCAAAAGTCAAAAAAATAGAAAAAACAAAGAAAAAGAAAAAAGAAAATAGTAAAGAGAAAATAATTCGTCGAACGGTGAAAACTTGGCAAACAAGCACCTTGGATAAGTACCATGATAAAAACTTGGCAAACAGGTGTCATGCGTAAATCTCTCATACAGTCTACTTCCATAATTAGGGGCATCTTCCACCTACGCATTCCTTTCCTCCATCTCCTACATCTTCTTATCTCCCACATCCTACCCATCATATCCCATTTGTATCTAGTCCCTCCATCTTCCTTGTGATCTTGACCTAGATAAGGGCAAACATATATATGTGCTTTGGACACCTCCTAGCATATATTCCCCTCATCCATACACTATCATATTCCTTATTCTCCCCATACACTTTTCTGATCCATGCCTATTATCTAAATCCATCTATCTTCCTCATCCATCCATCATGCCAACACCCATACCCCTTACTTATCCATATCTCCTATCTATGTCCATCTCACTCCCTTATCCACCTGTCCTGCTATCCCCCTTGCCTCATCATGCATGACACATCCAGAGTGGGGGAATCTCCTTAGTTGTGATAAAGTCCTTGGAGATATCATCCATCCATCCATCCATCCCTCCAAGTAATCCTTCTCATCTCCCCATCCTTCCCATCCTTATCTCCACATCCATTTATCCATCCAATAATCCCTTCCATCAACCAAATCCTTATCTTCCTATACTCTCATCCACTCATCCTTTTTCATCCTTTCATCCTTACCCACTCATCCCTCTATCTAATCATCCCACCCATCTCCAAATCCTTATCTTCCTATCCATATTTCCAACTATCCACCTATCCTAGCATCTTCCTATCTCCCCATCTTTATCAATCCATCCATTTATCTCTATTTTCCTTCCATCTCATCATCCCTTGTCATTGGTATCTCGCTATAGGATACCCCCATGCAATCCAATTCCCTGTTATCTCCCTCTCATCACTCCAATCTATTCCTCACTCTACCCCTTGTTTCCTCCTCCCCCTTCCTCTTTTGATGATTTGGATAACTATCCCATCAGTGAGCTTCACATCATCCACATCCAACATATCAACCATCCTATTCGCACGGCCTATCCTAGCTCATCATATCAGCTCCATCAGTGTATATCCTTATCATGGTCATCTCATTGTCCTTTATCCACTATCTATCTTTGGCCTTTTAGTAAACTACATTGCCCCAGCACTTTCACATAGGAAAGGTCGATCAATTGATCTACCCTCGGGGCTATTTTTGTTGTCCTTTTTTTCGTCTATCCATCTTTGGAAAACTATGTTGCCCCTGCACTTTTACATTGGCAAGGCCAATCGCTTGATCCGCCCCTAGGGCACTTTGTCCTTCATCATCCATCACCATTGTCCAATTTCTGATATTATTCATCATTGGTCTTTCATCCTTTTTGAACTACGTTGGCCCTGTGCTTGCATGTAGGCAAGGCTAATCATTTGATCCTCCCCTAGGGATTTTCTTTGTTTTTCTTTGTGGTCAGTCTATCTGATCATTGTATTCCATCATCTATCTTCATCATCCTCTTTCCGCTTTTATCATGGTATTTTCCTGAACTACAAGGGCTTTGTGCTTTCACATAGGCAAGGTTGATCTTTGATCAACCCCCGAGCCCCTAGCTCTTTAGGGTGAGTTGGTCTTGTGTCTTGTTGTCAAGGTATGTCTTTATCTCACTAATACCTCACAAATAGAATCCATTTGTGTCACGAGATTTAATCATTTCTTTAATATCCTGTGTCATTAGTTTAGCATCCATCTTTGGTCTCAACAAGATGTATCCTTCCTAATAGACCGCATCAACCCCCTCCATCATCTTGATCCTATGGCAAAGGATGTTTTGAAATTGATTGCAATATTTTGATGATTTTGACATTTTTTTATCATTTGAGCTCCCTATCATCACTTGTCAAAGCCACCACGATCTATCATATTATGGTGTGTTTTGACTGGTTAACATAGGGGAATATCTTTATCTTTGTGTGTTTTTGTCTTCTTGGTGTTCCCACGTAGTATCCACCAAGATCCATGTGGTCTTTTGTTACGCTAGGGCATCCTCTTGTGCTTGTGGTTATCCCAATACCTAGCCCAACCAAATTCATCATGACTTTAGGGTGTTGGGATAACCTTCATGTTTTTTGTGTTTGTGTATGCATTAGACACTAATTTTCCTTGGTTCCACGTACCATGGTACCTAGTGTCTTATGCTATAGTAAAAATCAGTGCTCCAAAAATGGCAACTTGCATTGTGATTTCATTTTATTTTCCATTACATTGCATCTTTACCTCCATCATCTTCATTCATTTTAACCATCTCACATCTCCATCCAATCCTACTTCATTCAATCTAGCACAAATAATCTAATCACATCATTGGTCTTGTTCCCGACCCTGCTACAAGCCTTGATCCAATCACCATCCTCATCAATCATCATCTATGGGATGTATCCTTCCCTATCCTTGTGTTGTTTTGGGATGTATCCTTCCCTCATCAATAACACTCTCATCGGGATGTATCTTTCCCTATTCTTGTGTTGTTTTGGGATTTATCCTTCCCTCATCAACAACACTCTCATCGGGATGTCTCCTTCCCTATTGTGGTGTTGTTTTGGGATGTATCCTTCCCTCATCAACAACAATCCCTCACCCATCAATCTATCCTGGCTTGTAGCTTGACTACGACAACATCATATTGGTCCTTGAATCCATTTGTGCTTGCCTTTATCTCTTCATATTACTATCCTCTCTCATCCATCATTTTGCGTCATCTTCCCCATCTACCCTTGCATCATCTCATCCATTTCAAGAGCACACCTATGTTCTCTTAAACCCGCATGTCCTCTTGAGGGGGCATCCTCAATCCCTAATCTTCATCTCCACTCCCATCATCCTTCCTCCTAGTCACTCGAATTACTGGGGCATCTTCCTTAATCTAACCATCTTCTTCTAGGTGCTATATTTTAATTTTCTTTGAAATGATGCTACTTCGTAGCACCATCTCAAAGAGGGGAAAAATGTAGATATCCAGATCTGACCACTTCCATATGGTCATAATCCTATCATTTATTTGTCTAATCCATCTATATTAATTAAATGACACATTTAATTAATATTATCCCCTTTTTTTTAAGGTTCCCAAAATTATTTAATTAAATACTTTATCCTTTACCATTTCCTCTATAAATTAAATAAATCAATCAATTGATTTAATTTATTCAATTATCTTCTTCAATTTTAAATTCATTCTTTCTCTCTCCTTGTCCCATCCTCCATAACCTTTTCACTAATCTGGATTAATCTAATTGATCCTTCATTAAGATGTGCATATCCTTCATTGTGATTAATTTCACATCCTCCATATCTATCAACAAGCCTCTAATCATCACTAACTAGCCTAATCACATGTTTGCACAATCCTAATCCTAATCACTTACCATTTCTACCATATCCTTAAGTCAACCTTTCTTGGTACTTACCTGTTTTGGGTTGACCTCTTTCCCATGTAAATAAAAAATTCACACTTATTCCCCCCATGCATTTGTCTTCCCCATGGTACAAGAACCCCTTTTAGGAGAATCTTGTCTTACCCATTGGTTTCTCCCAAACAAGTGAATTAAAAATTCACTTTTATTCCTCCAATGCCTTCCCCATTCCCCATGGTGACAAGGGTGGACTTTCTTAAAGTCATCACTTGTCACTTTCAGCTCCATATGGAGCCAAGAAATGTCTTTTTGGGGAAACCCTCTCTCATCCCAAGGTACTTCCAAGTACCTTGAGACCACATGGCCTTCTCCATGTCACCTTGTACCCTTTCCATCTCACTAGGTCATTGACCACTTCATCCACCACATGGAAATATGTGAGAGCTTGTGAGTCCTCAACTCACCATAGCCCTCCATCTTGGCCATGGTGGCTCAATATTGACCATTGAATCCTCTAGAGAATTCAAATTATTCTATAGATAACCCCTTTTTTCATTCATTAAAGGGGGGACCTTCATGCATTATTACCAAACTTAACCTCTCAAGCCATTTAGCCATTTTAGCAATTGTTATTGCAATTCACCTACATTGTGCATCTTACATCTTAGCCATTATTGCATTTATCCATCCTCATTGATCACCCAACTACCATTACCATCACAAGTTTTCCATCAAGGAGCGCATATTTAAAGCATCATCAAGGGCCAACCAAGGATCAACACAAGGGAGAAGGTATATTATCTTGTTGTTATCTTTATCTTTCTTTATTTGTGTTCAGCATATCCCAATATTGAGGTGTTAGGTGTTATTTTCTTCTCTTGCATTCTATTTTGTTTTGTATTTTTAGACTAGTAGATTTCACCTAATAACACATTGCATAGATAGAATTGCATTTCAATTTAGTCTGAATTTGCATTATACATTTTCTAAGTTGGTCATTCTCAAGGCTGATGTTATTTCTTTCTATAGGATTAAGTATACTTGACATAACAAAAGAATCACTCGCCAACTCCAACTATGGGCCATGTACGATCCATACTAGATCTAACCAACTACTCACCCTACCTTCTCTACAATCTTGACAGTCTATCTTCATCTCAATAGAGTTTTTCAGTGGCATGTTATGGTCCTTTCCCCCATTACTAATAAAAAGTGAGCCACTGGTTCAGGTAAAAAATACTATCATTACCGCCTAGACAATCAGACATCCAACCCGTAATCGCAACGACCCGATTGCAAAAGCGGAGCTCTACCAACTGAGCTATATCCCCATACATGGCCAAATGAAGCAGACAGCAATCCTACTACATAGCACATAATGGGTGGGCTATCCTGGGCTTGAACCAAAGACCTCACCCGTGAAATAAATCATCATACCTATGATTAGATGAGAATCAATTCTCTCTTCATTCAGGAGCGACTCATCCTTCCCGAACACAGCATGCAATTTTTCGTTGTACAACGCTCTCCAAGTGTACTTGTTCCCCTTCCTTCTTCTTCACCAACGACAAGAAAAGAAGTCAAAAATTTGATGAGAAGAGAAAAGAAGGCGTTAATAAGATCCTCCTAACCCAATCTCAGACACTCCAAGATCCTTTTACGATCCTACTTCTCTCATCGCTCATTAGGAGACGAATAACGATTGACTAATGCACTGATCCGGGAATTGTTCATAGTCATTGAGCAAGTGGAAGACCAAGGAAGTATTTCCAATATTTTTTCTCCTCTTCTTATAATTAGAAGTAGTCTCCCAGCTGGATAAGAATCCTATACTATAGATTTCCCGCATCCTACGAAAAAAGCATGAAAAGACTCGAATGATATGATCCCTCCGTCACCCTAGAATAAAAGGTGATCTCGTAGTTCTTGGTCTGTGAAGATGCGTTGTTAGGTGCTTTTTACACATTTAGGCTTACTTAATAATAAGAACTTCAGCCCGTGCTCGAGAGATAGCCTTCCATACACTGATAAGATATGTATGGATTCTCAAGAAAAGAGTAGCCAAAATACTTGGCTACCCAGGACCGCCCAAATCCCATGAATGAATAGAAAATTTGATCTACATTCGATCTCACCTTAATCACCCCATCTATCCTTCTGATAATAAATTCAAGATCAAACCTTGGTTTGAATAGAAGGAGTACACCATGCTAATTTTCCTTGGATGATCCACATCTCTAGGTCAAGCGTTGATGAGCACATTGAACTATCCATGTGGCTAATAGCCTTCATAGCCCAGGCACAACAACGCAATTATTAGGGGCACGCTCTACCACTAAGCTAATAGCCCAGTAGGCCTCCCCAGTAGTAGGAGAGGCCTGCCAAAAGCAAGAGAAATCCTCTTGCTCATTTGCCTTTTTTGAGACTTTGTTTTTTATTTGTGTGCTTTTTTACTTATTTATTTGAAAACTAAATTGCCTTTTTTGAGACTTTGTTTTTTGTTTGTGTGTTTTTTTGCTTATTTATTTGAAAACTAAATAATAAACAAGTTTTTATTATAAATAAATAAATAGTTAAACTTAACAATGTTTTTATAAGTATGACATTTTTATTGAGTATGATTTTGACCTCTTGTCCCTCTTAAAAAAGGGACAGGGGGAAATAGAGAAATTATTGAAATAATTCCTCTATTTCATAAAACAAACATGGAAAATAGTAAGAGAAACTCGGAATGATACCAATTAAGTCTCTACTTGGCGAGGCTTTCGAGGCCCTAAAAGTAGAGAAACTTTGAATGATACCTCTACTTGGCGGGGCTTTCAAGGCCCTAAAAGTAGATAAACTCCAATTAATTCTCTACTTGGTGGGGCTTTTCGGGCCCTAAAAGTAGAGAAACTCCGAATGATACCTCTACTTGGCGGGGCTTTTGAGGCCCTAAAAGTAGAGAAACTCGAGAAAATAGGAGTCTATCAACTTGTCTCGACCTGGGACGATGAGCTGACTTATGAACTTCACTCTTACTTACGTCACTATCTAGTAACGAACTTCACTGCCGATAAATGACAAAAGACTTCATTTCTTGCAAATGCATCCTCGTGTCACTCACTCTCTTTCACGAGTGTAACAATGTATGAGCTCAACAAGCATTAGCTCTCCCTGAAAAGGAGGTAATCCAGTTGCACCTTCTAGTATGGCTACCTTGTTACGACTTCACTCTAGTCACTAGTCGTGCCTTGGGCATCTCCCTCCTTGCGGTTAAGATAATGACTTCGAGCATGGCACACTTCCCTAGTGTGACGGGCGGTGTGTACAAGGCCCGAGAACGAATTCACCGTCGTATGGCTGACCAGCGATTACTAGCGATTCCTACTTCATGCAAGTGAGTTGCAACCTATGATCTGAATTGAGGCCAGGTTTTTGAGGTTAGCTTGCCCTCATGGGGTCGCAACTCTTTGTCTTGGCCATTGTAGCACATGTGTCGCCCAGGGTTTAAGGGGCATGATGACTTGACATCATCCTCACCTTCCTCCGACTTAACACCGATAGTCTGTTCAGGGTTCCAAACTCTATGGCAACTAAACATGAGGGTTGCACTCATTGCGGGACTTAACCCAACACCTTGCAGCACAAATTGACGACAGCCATGCACCACCTATGTCTGTGTTCCCAAAGGCACTCCTCTTTTTCAAAAGGATTCGCGGCATGTCAATCCCTGGTAAGGTTCTTCGCTTTGCATCGAATTAAACCACATGCTCCACCGCTTGTGCAGGCCCCCATCAATTCCTTTGAGTTTCATTCTTGTGAACGTACTTCCTAGGTGGGATACTTAATGTGTTAGCTACAGCACTATACGGGTCGATACACACAGCACTTAGTATCCATAGTTTACGGCTAGGACTACTGGGGTATCTAATCACATTCACTCCCCTAGCTTTCATCTCTAAGTGTCAGTGATGGCCCAGCAGAGTGCTTTCGCCTTTTGGTGTTCTTCCCAATCTCAACGCATTTCACCGCTCCACCAGAAATTCCCTCTACCTCTACCGTAATCTAGCTTGGTAGTTTCCACTGCCTGTCCAGGGTTGAGCCCTGGGATTTGACAACGGACTTGAAAAGCCACCTACAAACACTTTGCACTCAATAATTTTGGATAATGCTTGCATCCTCTATTTTACCATGGCTTCTAGCACAGAGTTAGTCGGTGCTTATTCCTCAGATACTATCATTTATTCTTCTCCGAGAAAAGAAGTTTACGACCCATGAGCCTTCTTCCTTCACGCGGCATTGCTCCGTCAGGATTTTTCCCATTGCGGAAAATTCCTCATTGCTGCCTCCCATAGGAGTCTGGGCCATGTCTCAGTCCCAGTATGGTTGATCATCCTCTCAAACCAACTACTGATCGGAGCCTTGGTAATCCATTACCTCGCCAACTAGCTAATCAGACGTGAGCCCCTCCTTGGGTGGATTCCTCCCTTTTGCTCCTCAGCCTACCTCGTAAAGGTACTAACTCTATGGGGTATTAGCAACCGTTTCCAGCTGTTGTTCCCCTCCCAAGGGCAAGTTCTTACACATTACTCACCCGTTCACCACTAGAAACACCACTTCCCGTCTGACTTGCATGTGTTAAGCATGCCGCCAGTGTTCATCCTGAGCCAAGATCAAACTCTCAATGAAATTCAGAGTTTCATTACTTATTACTTATAGCTCCCTTCTTTGTGGACGAAGTCGATTCATGAATTATCTATGATCTATATAATATTAAGTGCTCTATTTAATAGATATATATAGATTATATTAAGTCATGTATATAATCTATATATACTACTTTGTCATCTATATAATCTATCTATTCATGTATATAATCTATAAATACTACTTTGCCATCTATATAAATCTATCTATATAGACTACTTTTATTATTTTATTGTATTTAGATATTTGAGAAAAGATTGTTGTTATTGTTATTCAGGAGAAAAATATTTTTATGACAGAAGAAAAAATTGTCATTGTTATTGAGCCATTCTTTATTCTTTTATAAGCTTTTTATTTTTAAGTAAGAACAACTTTGCTTATTAGAAACTACTAATGTTATAAGATGACACAGTAATAGCAAAGAAAGACATTGAAAAAACTTTTGGTCATTTGTATTGTTTACTTCAAACCATATACCCATTATTATTGTTAAATATACATGTATATATTATATATTACTATCAATGTGAGAAATTATGAGTTTTTGTCCTCCATTATAAGATAGAATGTTCATTGAAAGGTTGATACGTATCAACCTTCTAATGACACATTAGACTTTATCTTTTATGGTGGGTATGAAATGACATTTCAACTAATATATTATAAATGTAAACCCCCTAGCCTCTTTTTTTTCACGATATAAAAATGAGCTAACATAAATAAAAAGAGAAGAACTCACATTAGGTTTAGGGATAATCAGTTTTGAACTGATGACTTTCACCACATCAAGGTGACACTCTACCACTGAGTTATATCCCTTTCCTATCCTCATCTAGAGGTAAAATTGTAATAACTTCCCAAAGAATCGAGAAACTCCATGAAACTCTATCATTCTTTCATACTCTTTCAAAACCTTATCAAAAAAAAAGAAAAAAGAATGCAATCAGAGGAGAAGTATATGCCAGATATGACATGGCATTTCAGATTAAGATTTTATTTAAATAAAATTTGTAACTAAACTATGTAACCTAGTAGGTAAAGAGTTTTTTATATTCTGGATAGACTTATTCTATTTGGATCGACATGATGGAATTAAATTTCCTTCATGTTGATTGTCGAGTTTAAACAAGTGGAACCATCTTCTATCATAGTAAAATCTTTTTCTTATTGAGTTATCACTTTTCTCTCGATCCAAATAAACAAGATGACTGATACTAGCAATTCAGTCAAAAATCAAAAATTGAGCCAGCAACATAGTGAAGTAATTAACTAGCTAAAAAAAGAATTGTTTTTCCCTAGACTTTCTCAGTTTATATTGCCGATTGGCGGGCACAGCCGCTTGGAACGAAGAATATGTTCTATTGATACATTTTATCATAGGCCATCAAAATAATCCTAAGCAGCCAAACCATGCCACCCAAACCAAAGTACGAAAGTCAAAATCTTTTATCAAATTGATTTCTAGTTAAATAATGGATAACTACACGGATAAGCTCACATTAACCCATCAATTTTGAATTGAATTTGTGATTAAAAAAAATGATATTTCGAGATATAAATAAAAAATGAGCATATTAACTAATAATGGATAAAAAAAAGGTTGGAATTCTTATTCTTTTTAATAGAGAAAGAAAAATGAATCTCGAAGGAGTCGCATAGTTATTTTGTTATAAAAAAATTATATATATATATATATATATAATCATTCATGTTAAAACACGAAAACTATCTAATCAAGTTTTCATAATGAAGAAAGGGAATACTCAAAAAACAAAAATGTCCTACTTCAAAAGAATTGAACAAGAAGCCATATGAGGTGAAATTCTCATGTACGGTTTGTAGACTGGCAGTAAAGGTAACTTATCTGTCAACTTTTCCACTATCACCCCTAAAAAACCAAACTCTGCCTTACGCAAAGTCGCCAGAGTACGATTAACCTCTAAATATGAAATCACTACTTATATACCTGGTATTGACCATAATTTACAAGAACATTATGTAGTATTAGTAAGAGGTGGAAGAGTTAAAGATTTGCCCGGTGTTAAATATCACATAATTCGAGAAGTCTTAGATGTTGTCTTAGTAAAAAATCATAAACAAGGGCATTCTAGTGCGTTGTATATTCTTATCTAAGATTTGTATCATTTTATGATGATGCCATGTCAATTGCTAAAAACATGTAAAGTATATGGCTAACCCAATCACGAACGTTTTGTAAGGGGACTAGAGCGGGCTAAAATAAATGATCGTATTAATTTGTAAGGATATTATATGTCTAAGGTTTAATATTGAATTCATTTCATAAGTTTTCCCTTACTTAGTGTGTGTTAACATAAAATTTGAAATGTCTTGACCTTTTCAGAACAGGTTCAATTCAAATAGCATTTATTTAAAACACCTTCTCCTTTTTTTTAACACTCTTTTAAAAACCTAAGGACTTAATCGTATAGATATAGAAAATACAAGATTTCTAATCATAGCAAAAGAAAGGAAACGAATACTCAATTGAGAATGAGTAAACATAATTTTATGCATAAGAATTATATCTTATATATGCAGATAGAATCGTGTGGAAAGTCGTATTCGATGAAAGTCGTATGTACGGTTTGGAGGGAGATCTGTGATACCTTTAGAGATCCACCCTACAATATGGAGTTAAAAAGCTGAAATAAGTAATTATTAGTCTTTATGAAATAAATTTATGAACCTTTTTCACACTCATGTCACGCCAAAGTATTGTAGAAAAGAAAATTGATAAATTTGATCTGATTTATCATAATTGATTAGTTAACATGATTGTTAATCATATTCTTAAACACGGAAAAAAATCATTAGCTTATCGAATTTTTTATCAATCTCTCAAAAAGATACAACAAAAAACAGAGAAAAGTCCACTAATTGTTCTACATTAAGCAATACACAAATTAACTCCCAAATTGATAGTAAAATCAAGACGTGTAAGTGGATCGACTTATCAACTTCCCATTGAAATAAAAAATAAAGAAGGAAAAATACTTGTTATTCGTTGGTTATTAGAGTCATCCCGAAAACGTTATGGTCGAAATATGCATTTCAAATTGAGTTTCGAAATAATGGATGCTGCCAGAGAGAAAGGCAATGCTATACGCAAGAAGGAAGAGATTCATAAAATGGCAAAATCCAAGAAAGATTTTTCACATTATCATTAACCCACTAACTATATAAATAGATCCATATATCTATTCCATTTGAGCAATAAAAGAAAACTTACTTTATCAAAATTGATACAAATTTGATTGGAACGAAAATGAAAGGAAAAGAAGAATGAAAAATAAATCATAGATAAATGATAATAAAGAGATTATCAATATTCAATCTTATTCATTAAGTTTATTATAAATGTAAATGGAAGAAAATGTTTTTCAAAGATTAATTGAAGTTACTAAATCATGATCCAGCCAAAATGAAAAATTCGTTTTCAATTAATACCTTTAAATAATTTTTATGAAAGAATTTCATTTGCTTCTCTTCTATGGAAGTTCCATTTTTCCAGAATGTATCTTGATTATCAACCTATTTCTTCTTCTAGTTATCGATTTCATTTCTGATCAGAAAAAGACAACTTGGTTATATTTCATCTCTTTAACAAGTTTAGTGCTAAGTATGGCGGTTATGTTATTTCAATGGAGAGAAGAACCTACAATCAGTTTTTTTGGTAATTTCCAAACAAATAATTTTAATAAAATATTTCGGTTTCTCATTTTATTATGTTCCACTTTATGTATTCCTCTATCCATGGAATACATTCAATTTACAGAAATGGTTGTAACAGAATTTTTGTTATTCATATTAACAGCTACTCGTGGTGCTAATGATTTAGCAACTATCTTCATAGCTTTAGAATGTTTAAGTCTATGTTCTTACCTATTATCTGGATATACCAAAAGATATGTACGGTCTAATGAGGCTATTATGAAATATTTACTTATGGGTGGAACAAGTTCTTCCATTCTTGTTTATGGTCTTTCTTGGCTATATGGTCTATCTAGAGGAGAGATTGAACTTCAAGAAATAGCCAATGGTCTTATCAAT
The DNA here is from genome assembly GCA_007115665.2 of Sequoiadendron giganteum. Lineage (NCBI taxonomy): Eukaryota > Viridiplantae > Streptophyta > Pinopsida > Cupressales > Cupressaceae > Sequoiadendron > Sequoiadendron giganteum. The sequence continues at coordinate 22,181,160 of CM021107.1, read as the reverse complement.
ACACAAATGTATAACTCTCCAGGAATTTGGATTGCACTTCTATCCATAACGGTAGGAATTGCATTCAAGCTTTCTCTAGTTCCTTTTCATCAATGGACCCTCGATGTATATGAAGGAGTGCGATTCGTTTTACAAATTATTACATTTCTAAATCTCCTTTTTAGAGATGTTTCTATTTATAAAAAATCTATAGACATGTGGAAGAAAAGACTGTTATTCCCACTTGGACTAAGACATCACTTTTACCAAAAATTGAATTGAATTAAGGTAAAGCAAAGTAAGAAACAAACTAAATTGTTTAATTGAATAAACAAATAACTTTTACAAGTTAGTTATTATGGGTAGTTTTTACAAAGGATCAGATTAATGATGTGTACAATCTTTTTATTCTTAACGTAGATGCTACATAGTAATTTTTCATTCTTCAAAAACTACGAGTTAAAAAAAAGGCATCTGTCGACAAAAAGATTACCCTAAGATGAACATCTCATGATTATTCAGAACGAATTAAATCAAATGGTTTTCTTTTTTCTTTTTAACTCTTTCATAACTGAATTTTAAAAATAAGAAAAAAAAATGATTTACCTTAATAACCACTGAGTAAGGATTCCTCGGAAAGTTAAGGATTAATGATTCTTTCTATCAATTGAATAGATTCAATCTTATACATGCACGAGGAAGGTAATAAAAAAAGAGAGAATCAAACGATTATGCTAATCTTTTTTATCACTTAGGAGTCATGCAAGAAGAAAGTCTCATGCATGATTCTGAATGAGAGAAAAGAGGGAGAATTCCTCTTTTCGACTCTAACTCCCCCACTCCAGTTGTTGCTTTTATTTTTGTTATTTCAAAAGTAGTTGCTTCAGGTTTAGCCACTAGAATTTTTTATTTTACTTTTTATTTCTCATTGAACGAATGGCATCTTCTTTTGGAAATATTAGCTATTCTTAGCATGATATTAGGGAATTTAATTGCTATTACTCAAACAAGCATAAAATATATGCTTGCATATTCATCGATAGGTCAAATTGGATATATCCTTATTGGAATAATTGATAGAGACTCAAATAATGGATATGTGAGTATGATAACTTATATGCTACTCTATATTTTTATGAATTTAGGAACTTTTTCTTGTATTGTATTATTCAGTCTACGTACAGGAACAGACAACATTCGGGATTATGTAGGATTATATATGAAAGACCCTTTTTCAGCTTTGTCTTTATCTTTATGTCTACTATCTCTAGGAGGTATTCCTCCATTAGCAGGTTTTTTTGGAAAACTTTATCTATTCTGGTGTGGATGGAAAGCAAGCTCCTATTTATTGGTTTCGATAGGACTCTTTATGAGTGTTATTTCAATATATTATTATCTGAAAATAATTAAGTTATTAATGACTGAATGAAACAAAGAAATAACTCCCCACGTGCAAAATTATAGATTATCTTCTTCAATCTCAAAAAGTTATATCGAATTTAGTATGATTGTATGTATAATAGCATCTACTTTACTGGGAATAGTAATGAATCCAATTGTTGCAATTTCCCAGGATACATTATTTTAGAGTATTTATATAAACCTTTTTCTTACTAACTGAAAAAAGTAGGATTTTCCCTTATATTCTTAAAATGGCAGGGAATAGGCTGAAATTATCAGATGAACTTCTAATTACAAAATCAACTTGATCATTAAATTAGAATTTCATTTTGTACCTTATTAATATCAATTTTCATTCTCAGAAAATGTCATTCAAACATGCGTAAATAAAATATTTGTCATTCTATTCTATTTAAGTTATAACAAAAGTGAAGAATAACAAAACATGGGTGTAGATAATCTAATCAATTGAATCAAGAGAATCTCGCTATTTGGGATTCTTTCATTTAAAAGATAGTGTGAGTAGAGCACAATAACTATTTATTGTGCATCCAGCAGGAAATGAACTCGCGACTTCCCAATTATGAGTTGGGTGCTTTAGCATCCATCTTTGGTCTCAACAAGATGTATCCTTCCTAACAAACTGCATCAACCCCCTCCATCTTCTTGATCCTATGGAAAAGGATGTTTTGAAATTGATTGCAATATTTTGATGATTTTGACATTTTTTTTATCATTTGAGCTCCCATTCATCACTTGTCAAGGCCACCACGATCTATCATATTATGGTGTGTTTTGACTGGCTAACATAGGGGCATATCTTTATCTTTGTGTGTTTTTGTCTTCTTGGTGTTCCCACGTAGTATCCACCAAGATCCATCTGGTCTTTTGTTACACTAGGGCATCCTCTTGTGCTTGTGGTTATCCCAATACCTAGCCTAACCAAATTCATTGTGACTTTGGGGTGTTGGGATAACCTTCATGTTTGTGTATGCATTACACACTAATATGCCTTGGTTCCATGTACCATGGTACCTAGTGTCTTATGCTATAGTAAAAATCAGTGCTCCAAAAATGGCAACTTGCATTTTGATTTCATTTTATTTTCCATTAAATTGCATCTTTACCTCCATCATCTTCATTCATTTTAACCATCTCACATCTCCATCCAATCCTAGTCCATTCAATCTAGCACAAATCATCTAATCACATCATTGGTCTTGTTCTCAACCCTGCTACAAGCCTTGATCCAATCACCATCCTCATCAATCATCATTTGTGGGATGTATCCTTCCCTATTCTTGTGTTGTTTTGGGATGTATCCTTCCCTCATCAATAACACTCTCATCGGGATGTATCTTTCCCTATTCTTGTGTTGTTTTGGGATGTATCCTTCCCTCATCAACAACACTCTCATCAGGATGTCTCCTTCCCTATCATGGTATTTTTTTGGGATGTATCCTTCCCTCATCAACAACACTCCCTCACCCATCAGACTATCCTGGCTTGTAGCTTGACTATGACAACATCATATTGGTCCTTGAATACATTTGTGCTTGCCTTTATCTCTTCATATTACTATCCCCTCTCATCCATCATTTTGCATCATCCTCCCTACCCTTGCATCATCTCATCCATTTCAAGAGCACACCCGTGTTCTCTTAAACCCGCATGTCCTCTCAAGGGGGCATCCTCAATCCCTAATCTTCATCTCCACTCCCATCATCCTTCCTCCTAGTCACTCCTTGAATTACTAGGGCATCTTCCTTAATCTAACCATCTTCTTCTAGGTGCTATATTTTAATTTTCTTTGAAATGATGCTACTTCGTAGCACCATCTCAAAGAGGGGAAAAATTTAGACATCCAAATTTAACCACTTCCATATGGTCATAATCCTATCATTTATTTGTCTAATCCATCTATATTAATTAAATGACACATTTAATTAATATTATCCCCTTTTTTTTAAGGTTCCCAAAAGTATTCAATTAAATACTTTATCCTTTACCATTTCCTCTATAAATTCAATAAATCAATCAATTTATTTAATTTATTCAATTATATTCTTCAATTTTAAATTCATTATTTCTCTCTCCTTGTCCCATCCTCCATAACCTTTTCACTAATCTGGATTAATCTAGTTGATCCTTCATTAAGATGTGCATATCCTTCATTGTGATTAAAGTCACATCCTCCATATCTATCAACTTGCCTCTAATCATCACTAACTAGCCTAATCACATGTTTGCACAATCCTAATCCTAATCACTTACCATTTCTACCATATCCTTAAGTCAACCTTTCTTGGTACTTACCTGTTTTGGGTTGACCTCTTTCCCATGTAAATAAAAAATTCACACTTATTCCCCCCATGCATTTGTCTTCCCCATGGGAAAAGAACCCCTTTTATGAGAATCTTGTCTTACCCATTGGTTTCTCCCAAACAAGTGAGTTAAAAGATCACTTTTATTCCTCCAATTCCTTCCCCATTCCCCATGGTGACAAGGGTGGACTTTCTAAAAGTCATCACTTATCACTTTCAGCCCCATATGGAGCCAAGAAATGTCTTTTTGGGGAAACCCTCTCCCATTCCAAGGTACTTCCAAGTACCTTGGGACCACATGGCCTTCTCCATGTCACCTTGTGCCCTTTCCATCTCACTAGGTCATTGACCACTTCATCCACCACATGGAAATATGTGAGGGATTGTGAGTCCTCAACTCACCATATCCCTCCATCTTGGCCATGGTGGCTCAATATTGACCATTGAATCCTCTAGAGAATTCAAATTCTTCTATAGATACCCACCTTTTTTCATTCATTAAAGGGGGGACCTTCATGCATTATTACCAAACTTAACCTCTCAATCCATTTAGCCATTTTAGCAATTGTTATTGCAATTCACCTACATTGTGCATCTTACATCTTAGCCATTATTGCATTTATCCATCCTCATTGGTCACCCAACTACCATTACCATCACAAGTTTTCCATCAAGGAGTGCATATTTAAAGCATCATCAAGGGCCAACCAAGGATCAACACAAGGGAGAAGGTATGTTATCTTTATCTTTCTTTATTTCTGTTCAACACATCCCAGAATTGAGGTGTTAGGTGTTATTTGCTTCTCTTGCATTTTGTTTTGTTTTGTATTTTTAGACTAGTAGATTTCACCTAATCACACATTACATAGATAGAATTGCATTTCAATTTAGTCTGCATTTGCATTATACATTTTCTAAGTTGGTCATTCGCAAGGCTGATGTTATTTCTTTATATAGGATTAAGTATACTTGACATAACAAAAGAATCACTCATTTGCATTGATATTTTCATTCCATATCATGCATTCATTATAATATTTGCATCTGAAAAATTCCAAAAAAATAACATATCATCATCATTCATAATTTATTTCATACATCAAGGTCATAATAAATGCATTACATAATTCATCCTGACATACATCCATCATACATAATAACATCATAAATCCATTCGTAATCCATTTTCATTCATAATCATAATTCATTTCACATACTTTGCATAAGAAAATACCAAAAACATAGAAAAGTGCATAACATTTCATTCATAGTGGCATAACATAAAATCATGCATTCATACATCTGCATGTATCACATTTTCATCCACAAACCATCAATATCCATACTATAAACCATACATCTACAATCCATAATAAAATTATTTGCATCCATACATTGATATATACATATGAAAAATTACAAAAATCATATTTCATATCATTTGCATCCATATCATCCATCTCATAAACACATCATTTATAAACAAATCAAAGCAAGGCATCATCATCCATAATGCATCCATAACATAATCATATATAATATGGCATAATCACATAGAACATAAATTAAATGCATCCATCCATAATAAAACATCAACACATAGATCATTGAACGTCGTTGCATATCATATAACCTCATAAAAACATGTCAAGTAAACAATGATATCAACTGAGAAAGTGATACATCAAAAATGTGGCACAAGGTCATGTCTCTGAATCAGGATGAAATAAAATCATGTCTGACCCTGGGATCCTGTAGTGCTACCACCTGATGTGGCAGGCCTCTATCCAATAGTGCCTACCCCTAATGGTCCTACCCTTGTTGGCCCTAGCCCTGGTGGAGGTCCGCCTAGTGGAAGTGGTTGTGTGACCCCTCTACTAGTGGTGTGAGAATGTGAATGCCTAGATCTAGATCTGGCATAGCTGACCCGTTGCTCTGCTATTACAACCTTGTGGTACCTGCCTCTATAATATTTTTCCTCCTTGGCAGACTCTCTAAGCTCTTTGACCAAATCGGTAGTACTAGTACCCTAAGTTGTAGTTTGAATCCAATCTGCCACTGCCATAGCCTGTGCCTCGCAGCATCTCTCTCTATTGTAAGAGTGGCTACCTGGGCCTGTAGCTGCACCATCTACCCCTGAATCTGCACCTATGCTGGAGCTTGTGCATGAATTTGAGGCTAGGCCTAGGAAAGTTGTGCTTGCAATATTTGCACCTGACCTTGTAGCCTACCTATTTGTGCCTATTTTCTTTGAGAAGGCATCTGAACTATTAGTGGTCACTGCCCACCTGGCCCTGATCTTCGCCTCTTGGGGATGACCCCAAAGTCTGGTGCACCACCACCTCCACCTCCACCATCACCACCCCCATCTCCACCTCCCCCTCCTCCTCCATACCCTATGTCATCACCTTCATCACCTCCAACCTCTCCCTCTTCCTCCTCCCCACTGCCATCTCCTCCTCTCGACTAGACGGCTGACCCAACTCTCATACCTACCTTCAAAATTGGTGCAGGCTCATTGGGACTAGAAATCTGAGGAAAGGGGTGTGTATGAAAATACTCAATGTAGTCAACTATCATCTGGGCATCCATAACCTTAGGATGATACTGTCAATATATCGGTTGCATTTCATAGTACTATGTAAACAATGCATCAGAATTAACAGTTGGCCCCCACTCTGGTATATCTTGTTTGCACCTAGCATAATGCACTACCCCCTACGGCATCCCCTAAATGTAGTCGTACTACCTGTACACTCTCCCAAAAATAAACTACTCCAAAATATAGGGTGTCTGACCAATCAGATATCTACTGCAAAAATAAAATGACAACTTAGTACCATCCTCTACCCAGGCCTCACAATCAAGATACGGTTGCTAGATCACTATGTCTAGGTCATCTAGGACTCGCCTCCAATACTCCAACTTGCCCAGCTTATGCTGGACAAGTGGCACTACGTACCCAAAAACATACGGTCGTCCTACTAGTCATGCCTTGCCTCCCACTGGTTGTGTAATGGCTATGTGCTCCTAGGCCTAGAGTTGTAAAAGTGTGCAACCCATTAACAAACTGCTCACCCAAAGATAGAAAACTAGGTGCGAATCATGGTACAAGTGTACTAGCATGCATGATCCCCAAGCATATCTCATCCCATGAGAAATCATGCCATCCAGAATCTGCCCCTAGCCCACTGAGAAGCCCTTTGACCTACGGTCAAGGCAAAGAAATCCTCTAATGAATCCAACAAGAACACAAGGTAAAGCCCGCCCGAAAGCAACCAACTCCCACCATAGAACCTCATAACCAAGAAATTGGTCATCATGAAATATCTAGCAAATGGCATATGTGCCCCCTGCTCCTCATGATCATGAACAACCAACTCCCCAACAACTGGTATCCTTAATATCCGATAAACATCCTATAGGGTCATTTTCATCTCTCTCGTCGATAAATGAAAAGTGTTGTGGTTGTTATGCCACCTCTCTACAAGTGTTGTTAGTAGCCCCTAATTAATCTGAAACTGGGGCATGTCAATCAATAGAGTCAAACCACATTGGTCAATAATGGCAAGATCTACTAGATTCAGCTATGGGATCATGTCCCATGTCCCTAGAAAGCGCTCGCGAACTTGAAGGTTCCCTAAGCCACCCTCCTAGAATAAAATTAAAACATCAAGTCATAAAATCAATCGATCAGTCTATCAATCAGTACATCATCTAATCAAATCAGCTCGCGTGAGATTTTGATCAAATCTCAAGGAGCACCTATCTTATTACTTGATTCTCATTTTTCATGAGATCGATCAATCAATCTATCCTTTCATCGTTCCTTTCCTATCATGAGGATGATCATCAATCAATCAATCAATTAACCTATCCTATTCATCATTCCTCACCTATCATGAGGATGATCATAAACCTATCAATCAGCATCATCCTATCATCGGCTGACATGATCATCAATCATCAAAATCTAGGAGGAATTTATCAAAAACATCAATTTTGGTTGGATGCGCTAAAACAGGGTTTCTATGCGCTAGAAAAACTGTTGGATGCGCTGGAACAGGGTCTTGATGTGCCATTTTATTGATGCGCTAGAAAACAGATCATATGCGCTAAAATAGAGTCACAATGCAACATTTCTCGAATGCACTATTTTATCAATCTTATGCGCAACTCTATCCTTTGGATGCGCTAAAAACCTATTCGTTAATCTACTAACCTAATGCGTTGAAGCGGGTTATGGATGCACTAGTCTAGTTTTGGGGTCCTACCCTAACTAGATGCGCTATTACAATACTTCTATGCACTGAAGCAGGTACCCTATGTGCTAAAACGCTATCCCTATGTGCTAAAACGTGAAAATAATTCAAAATTTCAAAAGAAAATTAAGCGGGAGAATTCAAATTTCAAAATTCAAAAAGAGGTTTTTGGGGTACGTACCGAAGGTCCATACATGCCTAGATGTTGGTGGGGTGATTATCTATCTTTTACAAATGAACCTATCTTTTACCCTTTTTACTGTTTTAAAGGTTAATTAAGGGGTAATTATGGTGGCATTTTATTTAATTTTTCAAAGGGGTCTTTTCATCAATTAATTAGCAGTGTGGCGAAACTTTTCTAACTTTTGGGAGATAAATTAGGGCACCCTTATTAAATCTATTGATCATTAGCATGTCAATGAAAAATCATTTAATCATCAAAAAAATTCAAATATCACCAAAAAAATTCAAAAATCCCTGATTTATCTCCCGACGGGGCATCCTTTCATCATCACTGCAAAATCAAAGTCTAGGGCATGTCAAAAAAATTATCATGGTCGGGAAAATTTTATTCTTTGAAGCAATGCGTCTACGCACATCACTTCAAAGAGGGGGAAAATGTATGCACGCAAAAATGGTCTTCAGCATGTATTAATTAAATACTTGCTACTTGATTAATATTCTTAATTCCTCTACTACTGTAAATAAATTGTTAAATTTATTTATATGGTTCATATTCTAATTCTTTTTTTCCAAAAATTCACTTTCTTCCTAAATTAATTAAATGGACAAATTAAATCAATTTGTTATTTAATTGGTTTTCCCTTTCCACTTCAATTTGAATTTTTAAATTCAAATTGGAATATTCTTCTTAAATTGGTTAAAATGCAAAAATAATTTAATTTGGCATCTTGCTAATTTACCATCTCCATTTAAATTGAATTTTTAATTCAATTTAAGCACATTTCTACATATTTCCTCTAACCACCTCCAACTCACTTGTCACCTCATCACGTGTCTCACAAAAATGAATTTTCTAAATTGGAAAATATGAATTATCTTCAACAACTTTGCAACCAATTTGGAACTAACTGAGACACATGGCTCTTCCTTCTCTATGATTCCCTTTAATACTTGGAATTTTTTTTTGCTAAGGGGAACCATCTCCCTGATTCCCTCTAACCTCCTGATGCTCCACCATTGATGCTGCAGGATCACAATCTCGACTGTCCATTGTTGCCACATCACCTTGAGCCTTGGAAAATTTATAAATAGGACTCTTTTCTATAACTTTTCAACAAGTTGAATTTGATAATCTTTTGTTGTAAAATTTTAGTGCATTTTGAGAGAAATTTGGAAATCTTTGTAGCTTAGTTTTGCATTTTAGTTCATATAGTGTTATAATGGCAATTTTATATTGATAGCTTTGTTCATTTCATATTTCATATAGCATTTCCATTAGATCATCATCATCAATCTTAGCAACGTTCGGATTTTAGTATCATCTCATCATAGGATCATTTAGTCTTCAAGCATCAAATATCAAAAATACAAAAATATAGGCCTGTAGACTTCATCATAGCATCTTGTATCTTAAGTTGTCAATATTTGCAAGTTCATGTGCAGCACTAATAATATTTGAGAGTATAATTTTCAGGGGCCCTTGAGATTATAGAACCATGGAATGAATTAAGAGGATAGTTGTAGTTTTTAATTATGCTATTTAGATTTCCTTTTATATAATACGTTGCATGCAGATGTGTTTGTTTTTATTATTCTAACTTACATATTTCCTACACACAAGTTAATTTAATTAACCTATGATTAGGATGTGCACAACCCTAATCAAGATTAGTGTCACATCCTCCATAACCCTCCACTTGCCCTTAATCTATCATTAATTTTTCTAATCCCTTGTTTGCACAACCTAATCACCTAATTCTAGGTCAACCTTTCATTACTTGCTTTCTCCTTTTGGAGAAGCCAACCTCTTCCCCATGTGAATTTTAAATTCACATTTATTCCTCCTAGGCCTTTTAAGGAATTTTTAACTCCTTAAATGTCTTATCACCCACATGTGGACAAGGGTCTCCTTTATGAGAAGATCTTGTCCCACTCCCAAGGTACTATGTAGTACCTCCACCTCATCTCCTCTTTTGACACCTCACTCGCCACATGGTAAGATGTGAGGGCTTGTGAGTTCTAAACTCACCCTGGACCTTGATCTTGTCCACGATGGCTTCATCTTGACCATCCATAGTTTAGTGGAACTTCCCCTAAAATTAGACGAATTTTCCCCCATTTTGCATTCATTCAACAATTCATGCATACACACAATCAAGCACACAAGCACTCAAGCATTCAAGTATTCAACACTACCATTGTTGCAACACCCTTTGCATCCATATTGAGCATCCATTGCAATACCCACCTGCATCATTGCATTCTCCACCATCTCACAATCATTTAGAGCTAGGTTTTATACTATTTTCCATCCAAAGGAGCGCACAAATCAAATGACCAACAGGGCCAACCAACTCATTAACTTGGACGAGGCAAAATAGTCTCTTTATCTTTTATTTTGTTCAAATTCAACTAGGCTAATCATTGCAGTGTTGTTTGTGTTTTTCCTTGTTTTCATTTCCTTTCATTTTGCAATTTTAGATGAGGAAATTCACCTGCACACATTTGTGGCACGCCCAATGGGACCCATGTCACGAGTCTGCACTTTTACATTTTTTGTTGTTTGAGTTTTGCAGGTTCAAATTTTATGTGCAAGGGAAAATCCACTCTGGTGCGTGAACTTTCCTATTACAAAGGAAAATTTGCAGTCAACAGAGGTGAAAGTGAATTTTCCCTTTGCTAAAAAAGGGGGACCTTCAAACCAAGGGAAAATTTGCCCGAAGCAGAGGCGAATTCGCTAATTTTTCCCAAAAATAGGTGAGAGTGCTTGAGTTATGAAGGCAAGAGTGAATTCACCCCTCTTCCAGAACAGGTGAGATAAAATTTTCCCATCTTCCTAGATGGAAAAAATTTGACCAGAATAAACGGGTGAATTTTCCCTACACAGGGGCGAATTTGAGGTACACCAGAAACTTGATTTTTCAATTTACAGCTTCAACTTGATTTCATTTTTGAGTATTGATTCACTAACCTGTTTATTTGTGAGTGTGCTATTTCACTAACAAATTTTGGAGCTTGTCCTTGTTCATCCAAGACTGGTGGTGTTAAATTACTGACGTATTTTTTGCAAGATGATCGTTCGAAGACCCCTTTAGTTAGTCTGTTTGTTGATTTCTATACTAGCTAGGCACACATAGAATTAATTAAAGGGTCAATTTACATTGTTTTTTGTTCTTGGGGGTAAGTTATTGATGTATCCACTCCCCTTGTGCCTTTTGGCGATCCTAGGTGACGAAAAATTTAGTTTGCTCTAGTCCAATCCAGTCTACCCAGGAGGTGCTAGTGCGTCTAAGCTCTCCCCTTCCGTTGTACGTGCGAGCATGGGGACAAGTCGAAGCATCTATTATATTCTTCCTTTAGTGGGACCTTCCTGAGATTTCATCACTCAGAGGATGATTCCAACCACGTGTTACCGGCAGGGTATATAAAGGAGGTTCGAGAATGAAAGTTGTACCCTAATCTAGTCGCATCATGTCTAGCAAAGCGTCAAAGCTAGATTGATACCTAGATAAGACATGCAGATTTGGTACAAGTTTCCAGTACCTCACTAGGGCTCTTGACTCACGCTTATGATGGGTTGGTGTTCATAGTTGTGCCTCACGTACCTAGCGTATATTAAGGATGCACACAATAGCCTTATATAGCCTAGATAGAGACTCGTGTTTTAATCGCAACTTGGTGTAGTGCAAGGGATGCACACCATACCCCGAAGTTACTCACCACATGCTCCCTTGGGTTGAGATAGGAATCATTATGGTGGACTACGATATTCCTCGAGTGAGAGTGTGAAGCTGATCTTGTGGTATCTGTTGATGACCCGGTGCCATTGGAATGCTAGCTATCCGCCTTCATGAGAAAGGGTGATCTCGAGAACCACCCTGGTATCATGGAGTGTTAACCTTGGGTTTTCTACTCAAGGTGATGGGCCTACATCATCTTTGTAAACCCTTATCACTAATTTTTAGGATTGTGTTGCCTGGAGTGTCTTCATTGTGCAATACCAGTGCTTTTATTTTTAATTGAGTTAGCCCAGCCTTTCTGCCTATTGTTTGTCGTATTTTTTGTCCTTTTCCATAATCGGCCCCTACCCTAAGAGGAAAATTTTCTTAATACAGAGGCAAATTTGCATTGTGGACAAGTAATTTTTCCCTGTAAAAGGGCAATTCTGTGTCTGATTCAGGTGTAGGTCATCCCTTTGGGTGAATTCATCTTTGTCAAAGGCAAAATTTCCTATGGGTCCCTTCTTAGGCGGCCTTGTTTTTGCCTATTCACTAGAATAGGTGAGTTTTCTCATTCTTTAGGTGAGTTTGTTTCATTCTTCTCCATCAAATTCACATGTTCCTATAGCTTGGGAAATTTTTCCATCTTCAGGGATGAACCTATTGTCCACAAGGGTGATCACAGTTTTAGTCTTATTTGTTTCATTCATACATCCCTTTAGATAGGAAAACTTGTTGTCTACAGGGGTGAATTTGTCTTCACTTGTGTCCCTTTCATCCGTACAAGTCAAGTTTTAGGTGAATCCATTTGTCCGTTAGGTGATCCCATTTTTAGGGGAGTTTTTTCCTCGTCCATACAATTCAAGAAATAGGCAAATTTATCATCCTCGTCAAGCGATTTTACCAATCAAGTCCACTTGTTCTCCTATGGTATTTTGAGGTTTTAGGCAACCCTGCTTGACTTAGAGGCGATTTTATTAGAGTTTAGGTGAACCTGCATCGATATAGGCATATTTGCATCACAATTTCACCCATTCTTGTGTCTCCCTCAAATATAGGAAAATTTTCCTTACATATTCGCCTGTTTCTTGTGAGTCCTTTAGACATAGGCGAATTTGAGTTTCCCGGATAGGAAAGTTTTCTCAACACAAAGGTGAATTTTCTTTCTCTGAATAGGCGAAGTCATGACCTGAAGAGGAAAATTTTCACTACACAAAGGCATATGCGCTACACATACAAATTCCAAAGAGTGAATCCTTCTAGCCACTAAAAGCCTATTGTTTTCTAAGTCCTTTACCATGATCAAAAAAAATTTATCATCATCCATCTTCCCATAACTGGCACTTTAGTCCGTCTAGATTTTCCAAAATTCATTGATTCACCAATCACATCGCATAGTTGCATCTTAGAACATTCCTAGCTTGCATTTTCATCATTGGTTCATCAATCCCAATCCCCTAGACTTTTTTTAGAGGTTTTTACCCAAGTTGGCTTAGGTGTCTGACTCTGATTGTCATCATCTGCATCTGCTTAGTATTGTCATTTGTCTTGACTCAATAAATCATCTTCGTCCCAATCAATCTACTTCCATCTAGAGGTAGATTCAGCGTCATAACCATCTCTCTTATAGTTCAATCCAATCAATCAACACCTTACATCATCTAGTCAAACCTCTGAACTTAGTTTCCAGATGAAGAATTCCTCACAGTAATAGAAGAAGATACATGGATGATCTATTTTGATGGGTCTTATACACATAACAAATCTAGAGTAGGTGTCTTCCTCGTCACCCCTCAAGGTGACTACATACAAAATTCATTCATATTAGCATTCCCATGCACTAACAATATAGTAGAGTATGAAGCACTTATCACTAGCCTTAGGATCACCATTCAATGGAACATCACCTATCTACGAGTCTTCGGTGACTCCCAACTGATTATCAAATAAGTCAATGATGAGTTTCAAATGAAGGATGAAAAATTGTTGCCCTACAAACACATGGTAGATGACTTCAAAAATTATTTCACCTTCATCCAGTTTGAAAAAATCCTCAGAGTTTAGAATAAGGTAGTGGATGTGATGGCTACAATCGATTCCCTTATTGATATGCCTAAGGATTGAATAGACTATGAGTTCCTCATTGAACAACTTTTAATCCTAGCATATGATGTCCCTAAGAGTGAGATTGTGTACGATATTGTAGGTCCTAAATACCCTTGGTACCATGACATTTATACCTATCTCCATGATAATATCCTCCCATCTGATCTTACACAAAACCAATGTAAGTCCTTCATCCAATGTACCTCTCGCTATACCATCGTAGGAGATACACTTTATGATCACGGGTACAATGGAAGTCTCCTTAGGTGTCTAAAAGAATCAGAAGCTCATACTGCATTAGCAGAGGTACACAGTGGTGTCTATGGGGCCCATTCTAATGGCATGTTCTTAGCCAAAAGGATTCTCAGAGTAAGTTACTATTGACCTTCCATGGACCATGACTCTTGTGAGTTCATGAAGAAATGCATCCCCTGTCAATAACATGCAAGTTTGATACATGATCCTACCCAAGAGTGGCAGCCAATTATAGTGCCATGTCCCTTTTCTCAATGGGGCTTCGACTTGATCGGCAAGATATACCCTCCATGTTTTGACGGCCATACTTTCATTATCACCACCACTAAATACTTCACCAATTAGGTGGAAGTAATTCCACTCTCTCAATTACAGGTATTTATATCTCCAATCTCATACTTTTCCATATCCTTTGCAGGTATGGAATCCCATCCACCATCATCACTGATAATGGAAAGCATTTTAAAAGTTAGTTTATGAAGCAACCTTTTTGAAACTTATCACATCCAGCATCGTTGGTCTAACCCCTATTACCCACAAGGTAATGGTAAATTGGAAGCTACTGAAAAAACCTTGATCAAGATCCTTAAAAAGTTGGTTAATAACACTGGTTGAGATTTGCATCTCCATCTCCATCCCACCCTTTGGGCCTATCGCACATCCATTCGTGCTCCCACTATCACCACTCCATACTCTCTTGCTTATGGTGTGGATATCATCTTGTCGATTGAATTCAAGATCCCATCACTTAGAATATCTTTGAAGAACCTCATAAGTGATGAAGATGCTTGGGTTGTATGACTCAGTCAGTTGGAACTCCTAGATGAAAAGTGGATCAAAGCATAAAATCATCTACAAGCATATCAACATTGTCTTAGGAGGAGCTACGATAAAAATTTATGTCCTCACCAGTTCAATGTTGGTGATCTAGTCCTTCAGGAGAATCAACGTACTCAGCAAGATCGAGACAAAAAGGGAAATTTTAAGGAAAATTGGCTAGGTCCCTATGTTGTCATAGCTAAATATGGTTATGGCACATATAAGCATGCTACACCTAAAGGAGAACCCCTAGAAGAGCCTATAAACATCATGCATCTAAAAAGGTTTTATGCCTAAGTCAGTTGGGTTATCCTTTTCTAAGAAAAATCCAAAAAAAAAGTATAAAATCGTCAAAAATATAAAAAACCCCAAAAATAGTAAAAATAAATAATTCATCCTATGGTGAAAACCACTCTTCATGGTGCCTTGGATAAGTACATTTGGTGAAATCCTGGCAACAAGCACCATTCATAGAGGTCTTAATAATTATCTACCTTGCATCCTAGTTACTTTATACTTCCATCCATCTTATCCTCATGTCCTATCCCACATCCCATTGATCCTATCCTCCCACCAGCATCCTATCATTTTTCACTTGGTATATTGTGATTGAGCATTGGATGATCCAAATCTACTACCTAAAATCCTGAGCTTTTATCCTTAATCTAATATTTTCATCACTTGTATATTGTGTCCCATCATCAATCTTGCATCATCATTTAGGGTCCTTCATCATGTCGGTCCTCATTAGGTCTCATCCTAGGCTCTCGTCTATCTAGTTTAAATCAAGGCGTGAGCAGTTGGATTCGTTGTTCATGAAATGATAGGAAGTTATTAAGATTTAAGAGTGACGTTAATATACTAGTTCATGGAATTGTTGGTAGAAAAATCTCTTTGCTTAAAAAATAATATCCTGATTAGTTGTCAGTATCTGAAATAGTAGGGTCTATAGGCTGATTTGGATCTAGTCATGTCAGTCCCTCATCATTCATTTGTCTAGTCCCATCTTTTATCGTTGGTCCTTTTGTCGAACTACATTGCCCCTGAGCTTTCACGTAGGCAAGGTTGATCATTTTATCAATCCCTAAGGCATTTTTCTATTCAGTCTTCGTCATCCATCAAGGTCTCCATTTTCCTCTTTTTTCTTTTATCCATGCTTAGTTTTCGGTATTTTTATCGAACTACAAGGGCTATGCGCTTTCACATATGCAAGGCTAGTCTTTGATCAACCCCCAGCCCCTAGGTCTTTAGGGTGTGTCTTGTTGTCTTTTTGTGTCATCAAGTACTTGTCCTTATCCTAGATGGTACTTACAACAAAGGTCAGTAGTATCATGAGGTTCAATCAGTTTCAAGTATCCTGAGTCATGTCGATCACCTAGTTTAGTTTCCATATTTGGTCTTAATAGGATGCATCCTTCCTAACCAAACCGTATTAATCCCATCCACCCTTTTGATCCTATGGCAAAGGACATTTGCAATTTATTATGATCTTTTGATGATTTTGACATTTTTTTATCATTTAAGCTTCCTATTATCCCTCGTCAAGGTCACCATGATCCATCATATCATGATGCACTTTGACTAGTAAACATAGGATCATATCTTGATCTTTTTGTCTGCTTCTATCTTCTTGGTTGTCTCGTGTAGAATCCACCAAGATCCTTAAGCTCTTTTTGTTATGTTGGGGCATCCTTTTATTCTTTTGGTTATCCCCACGCCTAGCCCGACAAAATACGCCATGGTTTTGGGGTGTGGGGATAGCCTCCTTGTTTGCTATGTTTGTTTCATGCATAAGACACTAATCTGCCTTGGTTCCTCATACCCTGGAATTTGATGTCTTGTGTTATAGAAAAAATCAATGCTCCTAAAATGGAAAAATAGCAGTAGGATTGCATTTCATACCTTATCCTATAGCATTGCATTTATCACCCCATCTTTCTTTGGCTTATAACCAGTGGTTTTGATTGTGAAAACACTCATCTCTCATCTCCTTTTCTTCTTAGGATTCATATGGTTTTGACAGGTACAATATCACATCTATCACCTCTCATCTTGATATGTGACACATTATCACACCCATCACCCCTCATTTTGATAGTGATTATAGGGAAATTACTTGCCATAATCTAAAGCAAGCATGATACACAAATAAAGGAGGTATTTAAATGTCTTCCATCACTATGAAATCCCTTATTTACACTCATGTTCATGCTAGTTTAATTTAGATATTAATGTTTGTAAGGAATTTAAATGCACCCATCTCTCATGTAGGCTTTCATATCATTTATAATGTTGACAGACCAAGGTCATCTTTGTTGTCAAATCCTTGGTCTATGACGTACAAAATGAGCAACACAAATGAGATTAATACATAACTATGAGGAAAAGCTTGTCCATCATAGAAACAAGTGAATCCAATCATTAATTAATCTTGATCAATGTCATATTAAACGCAGAGAGTACAATTTTATCCCAAACGACGTCAATTTCATCTGATCTTGCATCTCAAGTTAATTCATGGAATTTAATTCCACGGTGTATTTTATCATGTCATGTTCATTTTAAGTTATTTAGATTGACATAGAATTTTTATTCTAAGCATCTCAAGTTAAGGTCATTTCATTACATATTAGTCCATCTCATTGCATATATTGCATTATATCACATTCATTTTATTCATCCATAACATTAGTACATATACATACATATATTATTGAGTCCATCACATTGCATTTCCATAACATACATCAAATCATAACAATATAACACATATCCATCACATTTGTTGAATCAATCACAAGGATTTCTAAGTATATCCATTACAAGAATAAGTTTTATGTCTCCACACATACATCACCACCTGCATCATGAAGCATTAGTACCATGATCATAGCATATAATCCATCACATCCTGCATCACAGAGTATTAGGTGTTGGCAACATAAGGGCATACAACTGAGAGGGGGGTGAATCAATTGTCACAGAATTTCAAACTTATTAACCCTTATTCCCATATCTGATTCATAACCATGAAAGCATAAATCAACAACACATCAAAAACACACATAACACCAATATTTTGTGTGGAAACCCGGTTAAGGGAAAAAACAACAATGGACGTTAATCCACAAGTTATACCCTATTAAAAGTATCAGAAGAATAAATGAGGAATGCACATGTATTTGGGAACACTACCTAGAGCTCACTGCTCAAAGGAAGACTCACTTTCTTACAAAAAATATTTAAATTAAATCCATTTAAATAATTTGAACTGAGAAAGCAGCATCTGCTAATGCCTGAGTATAGTTTTGGTTAAGCACATGAACACTTCTTCACTCTTCTTCACTCTTCTTCACACTTTTCTCTGCCTTCGAATGATCTAATTTTTATTCACACATAGCACTCGCATACTTCACATCATACACTCTTCTCAAATGAATAACAATCACTTATATATATCCGCAACAAGAAATTGCATCGTTATATGTTGGCTTCAACAAAATAATAGAATGAATGAAAACTGTCAGCCCAAAACAATAAATATTATTTATGTGAATCAACTAAGGTCGGCCACAACATAGTAGAGACCCAAAATCATTTCCTCAAACACAAAACACCTTCAAAGATTCTTCCTCAAAGATCCACAACACGCTTCAATCACCTTGTTGACCATGAACATGAAAAACATGAACACGCAAGAGAAAATATTGGATCACGAGCACAATGATCAATGCGGATGTGCAACATATATAGAACTCAAATTACCAGAATCACATTATCTTCTTCCATGAACACCATTTACAATAACAGAATAACTGTTGGAATATAGAAACTCATAGCTTGCTCAAATCTTCATGTGCACCTCTAAAGATTTCAGTGAATAAACTAGATAGGCTTGAAAACAAAGCCTTTAATCTACAACTTCTTACTATCAACATACTAAACTTTTCATCATACTGATCTTCACTACTTCACAAACAACCTATAACATATTTTATTACAATTTTCTCAATATCCTCGTCACATATAGTCTTAAAGATATTTATGCTAATAGTGTTGACATCAATTACAACCACATATCAGCAACTCAACCACAACATCCAGCATTAGGCACAATCATCCACATAGGCATATCACATAAATCATCATAGATGCATACATATATCATAACCATCTACATATCCCATAATAAATCATTTGCATACATAACATCCATAAATAAGCATTCATCATGTAATAAACACATAGTGTAAACAAGATCCATTGCATAGTATGTAAATGTCATAACGTCATGTCCATAACAAAGTCCATAATAAATTCCATCATAAATAATAAATGCATGTCCATCAATAATCATCCAATAAAATATAGGTATAGAGCTCTACTCAAATGTAGAGACCACATCAAAGAAAGGAATGATCCATGTCTAATCTGCACAATGGAACTTATAGCCTTTGTCCCTGTCCCTTGTCTATACACCCTGCACCTATCAAAAATTGGGATCCTATCACTCCTATTCTCTCTACCGTGTGTTGGCTCCATCTAATCTCTGAGGGGAGTCTGGCATTGATCCTTTGCACAGGGGAGTCTCTCGATAACTACTGTACCCTCTTGAGCACGATGATGTTGGCATCTATGGTACCACTCAAATATATGGAGGTACACAATGTGTGGGATCTAGAACCTCTCTAAAATAAGCCCCCGTGTAGTATTTAGCCTCTCTCATATACTCATCTCTCTTCATTTTTTGTGCCCTCATTGTTTCCTGCTCTACACTATATTTTTCTTGTAATCTAGCCAGGTATCTCCTCTCCTGATCCCATGTATCCTATGCCATCATTATCTGGTCTATATGTGCCTACATTTGTGACATCTCCTGCACTACCATATCCCTCTCCCCTGTAGAGCCCCCACCTGCACCTCTGTTATCTCCGCTCTCTCAAATATGGCCCCTATGTCACCCATGGCTACCTCGACGCAGTCTGTACTATCCTAGAGCTCATTCCTTTCCCTCATCAGCTCATCTCTATCATGCCATGCCTCATCCCTCTCCCTCTACATGGTATCTCTCTCCTCCTGAATCGTCACCATCTCATCTGCAAGGACCCCATAATCCATATGTCCCTCCTCTTGTATCCTATCTACCTCTACCTACAATTTGTCCTGATCTTCCTCTGACTCCCTAAGCCTCTGCTCTACAATCCTAATTCTCACTAGAGCTCCTTTCAGTAATACTATCATCTCCTCGGGTGGTGGTGGTACATACGGTACCATCACAAGTGGCTCCACCAATGCAGCATCTACATCCATGTCCTGCTATTTCTCTCCCACATCCTCCATCTCTATATTCTCCTTGCCTCCTCTCCGCTATCAGCCTCCTCTCCTACCCCTCTATCACCACCCTGCTAGCCTCCTTTTATCCTCTTAGCCATAGCCTAGTGCCCCTACAATTGGGTGCACCATCATGATCCACCCTAGCCTATGCTCTAACCACCATACATAGTACCGCACTATCATACCTGCATCTACCACCCCTCATCTCCCTTCATATGGTACCAACTGCACATCCTCCCACATCTACCTCGCAAAGTCTTTCATGATTGGATCACCCCATAGGCACTCCCGACTAATTCAACTAAATCTCTGAGGCCCCAATGGGATATCCTATTGTACCCCAAACTGTCTCATCAATCTATCTGGTCTATGGAGCTCGACAATGTGTGAGTCTCTCTCAATCAAGTAGCACACTATGAAGAAGTATCCCCTATGCATCCTCTCATCCCCTCTCCACCTAGAGAATCGTTGTTGTTGATAGGGTCTCCATATAATCTGATCCCCCTACAGGTCATCCAATCTCCTCCTCCATCCCTCCAAATCACTCACATCTAGGTAGTGCAGGCACCAATCATAATCTATACCATACCAGTATGATATTGGTAGTGTCTCATCCTATGCCCCTACTATAAAAATCCTTGGCCCAGCCATGCTAATATGCTCCCAGGCCCATACCTGGAGTAAAGTCACATGTGTGATGTTGAGGGATCTCCTGTAGTAGACCACATTCATGTCTTGATATAGTTGGGCCAACACGCATGCACCCCAAGAAAAATCCACCTCCCTCCTATCCATAATATTCCTGAAAACCTAATGATCTTGAGGCTACAAAATCTCCCACTCCTATCTAGTAGTAGAATCCCACTAATCATGTTGCAAAGTTATAATGGCAATGCAGACACCTCCAATCCCAAGCACTCGTCCAAGTCTAACTCTCCCCCTAGATAGGGAGATTTGCATGTTCAAAGATTGTCTGTAGGCTCCTGTCTCACTCTCTCCCTACCTCCATGTCTAGCTAACCAAAATCCCTCTTATGGGAAACTGTAGTATCCTCCACATGTCCTCCAGTGTCACTTTCATCTCCCTTGTCGGGAGATGGAATGTTGAGGTCTTTGAACTCCAACTCTCCATCAATGCGGTCAATAGCGCTCGATGTGCTCTAATGTTGGGATACCCCAACATATGTAATAACCCCGCCTACGCCAATTCTGCATGGTCATGGGCATTCATCACCCCGATGGTCACCTCCAGCACCGCTAAATACCTCTCCCGAGTCCTCAACTTCTCAATGTTCTGCATCCACACAAAACATTTTGTCAATCTTTCATAATTATATTTTCTTTTTCTTTTTCCTTCATTTCCCCCTGCCTTGGGTTTCTAGCGAATTTGCCTATTAGATTGGAAAATTCACCCTTTGTCATGTTGTCAATGAATTCGCCTATTTGGTTGGAAATTTTTCCTTTTTCTATCTTGTCAGCGAATTCACCTATTTGGTTGGCGAATTCGCCTTTTCCTATCATGTCAGTGAATTCTCATGTTTATTGGTGAATTCGCCTCTTTCTTTCCTGTCGAAAAACTCACCTCTTTGATTGGAAAATTCACCCTTCTTCTAGTTTATTCCCTAATTCACCTCATTACCTAGTGAATTCGCCCTTTTTCCCTGCTTCCACAAAATTGCCTCCCTTTTGGGAAAATTTGCCCCTCTTTCTATCCGCGTGTGATTTTGCCTTTTTTTCTAAAATGGCATGTTCGTCCCCTTTGTCCACATTCGCACGAATTCGCCTATTTTTTGGGTGAATTTTCCTCTGCACCTTTTTTCCCTCTAATGGGCGAATTTTTCGCCCTTTTCAGTGAAATAAAATTCACCTCTCCCCATCTGGGGAAATTTCAAAATTGCCCCTTTCCCCAATGAATTCGCCCCTACACAAGGCGATTTCATCTTTTTCCCCAATCGCCCTCTTCGATGGGCGAACTCACCATATGGACGGGTGAATTCGTCAGCCATGGCAAGTCCGTACCCTCCTAGTTTTTAAAATCCAAAATTAAAATGCATAAAAAATTTAAAAATCCAATTAAAATCAAAAAGTAGGATTTTGAAATCTACCTGGTGGGGTATCGCACACTCATAGTAGTACTTATGTACCTCCTCACCTCAGTGGATGAGCTCATCATCTACGAATCCCTCATCCTTGCTCAACCTACCAGCGATTCTCGTCACCCTCTTTCTCTCTCTCTCTCTCTCTTGCTGAGTCAACTACCAAGTGTGCAAATGGTAAATAGTAATTTTTAAATTTACTATTTATAATTCCTCACTTTTGCACCTATTTAGTCTTTTAAGTTATGGGTGATTTTTACCCTTTATTTAACCTCTTTTTAATTTTCCCATCCATTTTCTTTCGTTGGTCACCATTTGCACCTCATTTGTCCGTTTTCCTCCATTCAAAAGCCATTCCTCATGATTTTTCGTGCTCTATCACGTGGTACCCTCCATTTCTCCATATCGCTAAGTCACTTGAGGCCCCTTTTTCTTCCCAATATGCCTTCCCAATATGCCCTCTTGAGGGGGCATACCCTATTATTTTCCTCTGTCCTGTCCATTTTCCTACAACACCAGGCATCTTCCTTCATTTTCTATGATTTGACAACCTACACAGTTTTTTCCACACTGGAGCATCACTTTCTAGTATGTTCTTCTATTGAGTCATCTGTGTTTTATTTTTCTTTGAAACACTATTATTCTAACAGTATTTTGAAGAGGGGCAAAATGTAGACATTGGGATTTGACCACCCCCAAATGGTCAAATTCCTCCCCTTTTATTCCTCTATCCTGCATCCCTCATTTGCATTAATTAAATAATTTATTATTTAATTAATATTCCCATTTTTCTAATGTTCCTAAGGTATTTAATTAAATAATCTATCGTTTATCCCCCTTTCCTCTCTAAATTAAATAAATATTCTAATTTATTTAATTTAGTCATTTGTCTTTATAAATTTTAATTAAATTTTAAATCCATTATTTCTCTCTCCTTATCTCATTCTCCATTATTCTCCTATAATCCAGGTTAATTTAATTAACTTGTGATTAGGATGTGCACACCCCTAATTAGGATTAGTGTCACATCCTTCATAACCCTCAACTTGCCCTTAATCTATCATTAATTTGTCTAATCCCTTGTTTGCACAACATAATCACCTAATTAGTTCAACCTAATCCTTATGCCATTTATGCAATACCCCCAATTCAACATTTCATTAATTGCTTTCTCCTTTTGGAGAAGGCAACCTCTTCTCCATGTGAATTTTAAACTCACATTTATACCCCCTAGGCCCTTTAAGGAATTTTTTAATTCCTTAAATGTCTTATCACCCACATGTGGACAAGGACCTCCTTTATGAGGAGATCTTGTCCCAATCCCAAGGTACTATGTAGTACCTCCACCTCATCTCCTCTTTTGACACCTTACTCGCCACATGGTAAGATGTGAGGGCCTTTGAGTTCTCAACTCACCCTGGCCCTTGATCTTTTCCATGGTAGCTTCATCTTGACTATCCATGGTTTAGTGGCACTTCCCCTAAAATTAGAGGAATTTTCCCCCATTTTGCATCCATTCAACAATTCATGCATACACACAATCAGGCACACAAGCATTCAAGCATCATACACCACCATTTTTGCAGCACCCTTTGCATCCATATTGAGCATCCATTGCAATACCCACTTGCATCATTTCATTCTCCACCATCTCATGATCATTTAGAGATAGGTTTCATACTATTTTCCATCCAAAGGAGCACACAAATCAAATGATCAACAGGGCCAACAAACTCATCAACCTGGACAAGATAAAATAGTCTATTTATCTTTTGTTTTGTTCAAGTTCAACTAGGCTAATCATTGAGGTGTTGTTTGTGTTTTTCCTTGTTTGTATTTCCTTTCATTTTTGCAATTTTAGACTATGAAATTCACCTGCACATAATAGGTATGAAAAGAAAGGAGGGAGGGATAGTTCCAGAGTTTAAGGGGAGACATAACGATATATAAAGAGGTAGAGAAAGGAATAGAGAGATATGATGATTTATCAAGATTTTTTCATCTCTTTTCTTTACTACAAAAAATATAAATATTTCATTATTCATTATCTTTTCTAAATTTTCAAGTATTTTGAGATGAGTGTTACAAAAAAATCATGAAAATGATACTTTTCATGCGAAAGTAGTGAGCATTTGATGTTTCAAAAATAAAATAACTCTTCCAATTGCAAAACACCATTGGGGAGCATTTACCTGTCTGCAAATTCACAAAATCCATAATTTTTAGGGCGTCATTGGCCCTCTAACCCCACTATCCTCTAAACCCTCACTTTTCTCAAATTTCACTATGGTTTATTGAAAACCCCATATCCAAACTTCATGCAACCTCAAAACCTCTTCCAACACTCTTCATTCTACTTGCACAAACTTAATTGACCAACAAATTATGTTGCCCCTTGACTTTACCCACTTTTACTCCCTCAAACCTCTCTTTTTCATTCAAAACCCCTCTATTCCAAATTAGGGAATCATTCCATAACATAATTTTGACCTCCCTTGTCCTTGTAGACCATTTGAACACATCAAACTCCATAACCTCACCCTATTTCCAACCTATTCTAACTTATTCTCAAGCAATTTCTTCTTTTCACCTAGTTTAGCCTTGCTTTTAAGGCCTAAATTCTGAATTTTGAATAGGGGCAGCGTTAGTAATCTCTTCCAATGCCTTTACCAATGTTATTTTTTTATTGTACTTACATAATTGACTCAAATGACCCCACACTAACTCAAAACTAAAAGCAAGATTACAGAATGGGCTATCATGGCCTTATTTAACATTATAATGACTAAAACCACTGAACTAGACCTTCTTCATCAAATCGAGAAATAAGGTGCTCTGCACGAATGATCATATGCTTTTTGTGTGGAATACTCGGACTTCTCAACCATCGTGTGTATGTTTTTTCTTTCCATTATTTTGCATGCCATCATAAGGGATCAAGCTGGTTGAACGTGGCTCAGATCAATTCCGCATGTTTGGGTGTGAAAGAGAACCATGCCTAGCATAAACCTACCTATCAAGATGCATTGGAATAGTTATTTTGGGCTCACTAATTGCAAAATGAAAGTTGCACTGCAACTTTACATTGCTTCCATTTGATACTTTTTCCATCAAGTGAAAATTGGACACCACAGGAAAATGACTCCGAAATTAAAAAAAACCAAGAGAGGTTATTGTAGAGGGGCCCACGTGAACCTATAGGATTAGATGGAGAGTTTGTAAGCATCACAATTTTTGATTAATATCCCATCAAATTTTGTTTCCCTTTTGCACTTTGGACCCTTAAGAGATCAATCTAGTTGAACATAGCTCAAAGTGATTCTACGTGTTTGGGTACAAAAGAGTACCATGTCTAGCGTAAGCATACCTATTCAGACACGTTGGAATAGTTTGTTTGGTCACACGAGTTGTAGAATGAAACTTGCACCACTTTGCAGCTTTGCACTGCTTGCATTTGACATTTTTTCCATCAAGTGAAAATCCACCGCCACGGGAAAACCACTCCAAGATAGCCAAAACCGATAGAGCTTTTTGTAGAGGAGCCCAACGTAATCTTGTAGTATTATACAAAAAATTTCTAAGCATCACGGTATCTGAGTAATAGCATGTTGAAGTTTGCATTCATTTTCCACTTTGAACCCTTAAGGGATCGGTCTGATGGAACGTAATTTAGAGTGATTCTGCGTGTTTGGGTGCAAAAGAGAACCATGCCTAATGTAAACATACCTATTCGGACACATTGGAACAGTCCGCTTGGTCACATGAGTTGCAAAACAAAAATTGTACCACTTTGCAACTTTGCACTAGTTGCATTGGACACTTTTTTCATCAAGTGAAAATCTACTGCCATGGGAAAACTACTTTGAGATAGCCAAAACCGAGAGATTTTTTTGTAGAGGGGCCCAACATGATCCTTTAGGATTAGATGAGAATTTTCTAAGTGTCAGGGTATCTGAGTAACAGCATGTTGAAGTTTGCAGCCATTTAGCACTTTGGACTCTTAAGGGATCGATCTGGTTGAACGTAGCTCGGAGTGATTCTACGAGTTTGGGTGTGAAAGATGATCATGCCTAGCATAAACATACCTATTTAGACATGTTGGAATAGACCACTTGGTCACACGAGTTGTAGAGTGAAAGTTGCACCACTTTGCAACTTTGCACTGCTTACATTTGACACTTTTTCCATCAAGTGAAAATCCGCCACCACGGAAAAATGACTCCGAAATAGCCAAAATCAAGAGAGGTTTTTGTAGAGGGGCCCAACATGATCCTATCAGATTAGATGATAATTTTCTAAGCATCACGGTATCCGAGTAACAACATGTTGAAGTTTGCAGCCATTTACCACTTTGGACTCTTAAGGAATCGATCCGGTTGAACATACCTCAGAGCGATTCCGCATGTTTGGGTGTGAAAGAGGACCATTCCTAGCATAAACATATATTTTTGGATGCATTGGAATAGTCTTCTTGGTCACACGATTTGTAGAACAAAATTTGCATCACTTTGCAACTTTGCACTACTTTCATTTAACACTTTTTCCACCAAGTGAAAATTTTCCGCCACAAGAAACCCACTTCGAGATAGCAAAAATCGAGAGAGGTTTTTGCAGAGGGGGCAAACATCATCTTGTAGGATTAGACAATAATTTTCTAAGCATCACAATATTCGAGTAACAACATTCTGAAGTTTGCATCCATTTAGCACTTTGGACTCTTAAGGGATCGATCTGGTTGAACATACCTCGGAGCGATTCCGCGTGTTTGGGTGCGAAAGAGGACCATGCCTAGTGTAAACATACCTATTCAAATGCGTTGGAATAGTCTTCTTGGTCACATGAGTTGCAGAATGAAAGTTGCACCACTTTGCAACTTTGCACTGTTTGCATTTGACACTTTTCCCATCAAGTGAAAATTCGCCACCACGGGAAAACCACTCCGAGATAGCCAAAACCGAGAGAGGTTTTTGTATAGGGGAAAAATGTAATCCTATAGGATCATATGAGAATTTTCTAAGCATCATGGTATCCAAGTAACAACATGATAAATTTTGCAGCCATTTAGCACTTTGGACTCTTAAGGGATCGATCTGGTTGAACGTACCTCGAAGCGATTCCGCATGTTTGGGTGAAAAAGAGGACCATTCCTAGCATAAATGTACCATGCCTAGCATAAAGGTACCATTCCTAGCATAAATTTAGCAAGTACTTAGAAGAAGATCAATAAAATTCATTATTTCTTGCATTTTTCTATATTTTTACCAAAAATATGATGTTTCCTTAAACTGTACAGTTCTATACAGGGTGATTATGTTCTCTTTTTCAATATTTTGTGTTTCCACAGACCCAATACATATTTACAAACCCATTTTTATGTTAGGGTGCTTATTTGGTGAAAGGGGATAAGTTTTATGGGGTTTGTGTTGCTGCCCCTATAGATTTTGATGAAAAAAGAATGAAAAATAAGGTTTCACTCTAGGGTTTGATAAAATATTGAATGTAGAGGTTGGGTGATTATATTTTGAGTTTATGTACATGATTTTAAGAAGGTTTGAGGTGGTGGAATGTTCTGGTAAGGTGTGGAACCATTCCTTTCAATAAGCCCTCCTCATACTAGCATAAAATAAGGGTTTTGTGGTTTGGCATGGTGGATTGAGTTTCTCCTGAGAAAAATTGTGGATCTGAGGGTTTGGATACATGATAATTTCTTCCCCAACAATTTTAGGAGGTTTTTGAATTTTTAAAGGTATGTTCCTTTGTAAATTAGGCCTAGTTAGCCTAATGAGGACAACGAAAGTCATTTTTGATGCACATGTTCCAAGACAGTCACTATTTATTTTGAAGTATGTGTTGTAACTCAATAATAGCTATCTAGATCAGTCATTTTTTTGTGAAGTCATTTGAGAAATTTTCCTCAAAACACCACTTCGAGCCACACTTTTCACTAGGAAATTAATTATAAAACCCTGTAGCAACAACTCCACCTTTGTTTCTTGAATTCCCCTACATAGATAAACACACACACACCTAAAAAATCCTAAGACTAACTTACTCTAGTGATCTAAACTATCAAATTCGGTAATCACTAAAATAGGGACTTTATTGATTGTAAATCTTCAAGAATACAAAAGATCTTTATTTTTCTCGACCTTACATGCTTTATATCACTTCTCTAATCACCTAATGACCTCTTTGAGACTTTGAATACATTACATATGACCTTCACATGACCATTTTCACATTGTTTACATTTCAAAATTCAAATTTTGCAAATTTTCCTATTGAAGGCATTTAGAGAACAAGGTGCTATTGCACCAAACATGAACTCCAAAATTATATTATTTGAGTAAATCTCATTACAATGCCTTAGGTACTTCATTCTCACAGATCTCTTACAATTTCACTCATACATTCAAGATTCTCTTTAAATGTCTACATCATAGGTTCCCATTATGAGGTTAACTTCAATTGAGTAACTTGAGATTCCTTCGCTAAGCTTCACACGCTCTTTTATAATGGCTTGAAACCAAAATTGATATTTTTCAAAATCATCAAAATAAGGATGTTGCGTTACTTTTTTGGCTTATATTCTCTTTGATGGCTCATAAATCAGCATTTTCTGCAACGAGAGACCAATCAATTTTTAGTAGTTTACTTACAAATATGCAAAGTAAAAGAGAAAAAGAAAGAGCATCCAAAATGGAAATGAAATGAAAATAGATGGAAGGAACTTATAGATAGGCATGCAGGTCTCACAACTTAGTCACTCCTAGTCATATATATTCATTGGTAATTCCAACATACCTATTGCACACAACACCTCTCATTAATAGAGTAAGTTGAAATTTAAAATGCTCTTATAATGTCTACATCATAGTTGCTCATGATAAGGTTAACTTCAAATGAATA
Organism: Sequoiadendron giganteum; assembly: GCA_007115665.2. Lineage (NCBI taxonomy): Eukaryota > Viridiplantae > Streptophyta > Pinopsida > Cupressales > Cupressaceae > Sequoiadendron > Sequoiadendron giganteum. The sequence continues at coordinate 22,151,774 of CM021107.1, read as the reverse complement.
ACTTGAAATTCCCTCACCAATCTTTGCACACACTTTTGTAATGGCTTAAAATCATGATTGAGATTTGTCAAGATCATGAAAATAAGGATGTTGCATTGCTTTTCTAGCTAGCATTCTCTTCACTGGCTCATAAATCTGCATTTTCTGCAAGGGGACACCAATCAATTTCTAGTAGGTTACTTAAAAATAGGCAAAGTAAAAGAATATTATAGCATTTCCATCAAATAAATTAATTTGTATACAAGTATAAATTAATGAGAACCAATGTGCATACTTACAAATTAATCCAACAAACCATCTAGGTCTACTCTACTCTTTATTGTGTCAAGTGTTGCTTCGTGGTCAGACTCATGAGCCTTCCACAAGGCCTTGTTCAAAGGTCTACCCCAATTGGTCAAATGAACATTGGATGTCATGACAAGGTTCAAGTAATGAAGAATCTTACGATGCATGTCAAAGTCCTGAAATAGCTAATGTTTAACACTCTTATGTGGGTACCTTCTAAGCCACATTCCAGTAACAACAACCGAGCTTGTAGGGTATTCAATTTTTTCTCCATCTATAACTGGGGCCTCCAATTTATTTGTGGCCTCAACACAATGACACAAGTAATAGTTTATTCCCTCTTCATTGTCTTCATCTATAATAACTGCATAAACTTTCCCTGCATTGATATGTGCAGCAAATCTCTTGAAATTAGTCAACATTACAAATATACTACAAAATAATATAACAATATGGAATTTCAAAATCTAAGCAAGCAAATATATTACCTGGTTGAACTAGATCTGATACATGGTCAAAGTCGACCGATGATTCCATCTATGTTAGTTCCAATACCATCGAAGGGTGATACGTGTGAAGTGGGCTGAGATAACCTGTCAACCATTTGTCAACCCACTCCCCTAACTCACAATCATTTCAGGCTTTCATTGTACATGAAGAAAAAAATCATTCCACCTTCCATGTATCAATACTCCATGAACTTTCATTTGAGCTAAGGAAAGAGTGTAGCTCACTCGATCCTATTAGTGTACAACAGTCCTCATATGGTGCAATGTTAGTATCATCCATCAACCAAAAAAATCTACGAGCTGAAGACGTACCTTCATTACCTGGACCCATCAAAGCATTACACCACTCGAGGATTGATCTTACATTTTTCAACTTTGTATTGTCTTTATACTTTAACTCTTCTTGTGCTAATGTCCTTTTCATGCATGCTCCTGCACCATCATGCTCCCTTTCCATGCCCGACCTCATAAAAGTTCCACAGATGTTGAACACCTATAATGACATGCATCCTACACAACCAATAGAACATGTGTGAGTTCTTGAATTGTATTGCATAGTTATCTGACCATATTATATGTCGAATGTATGCTATGCCCCTCTGAGACAAACCATTGTAGAACATCTAGAAGCAACCTTGCACAAACTTTGGAGAATGTGTGCAATCATCACTAATGTAAAAGTGGTACTCCCTCAATACCTTCCTTTGGTCCTTTGTACTATCAAATGCATGAATGAATTCTATGTGCATAAATATCAAAACCTGTGTGGAGTTGCAATACTGTAATTGCACCTCACATTTTGGTTGTAGAGTGTAGTTCTCCACAAATTCAACGACTGATAATATGTTTCCAACTGGAAAGGTGTCCTTGCATAGCTTGAATTGTGTGTCCAACCATTGGGCTCTATGGGTATGCATTGCATACTAAGATAGTATATTATCACAAAACATGGACATAAAATGATACACTAGAATCTTTTGAATAACCAAATCACACCTTTTTTCTTGAGACCTATCTTTTGTAGCATATGCCACTGTTTTATACTTCTCGAACTCTACTAGTTTTTTTCCTACCTCATTTGTGCTTTTAATATGTTGACATATTGGCATACGTTGGAAGCCACCGCAACACTCACAAACCATCCAAGCATGTTGTCTTGTAGAATATTTGGCCATTCTCTATTTTACATAAAAAAAATTGATAAGAACTCTCTTGAAGATTTTGGTGGGGCTTCTATGCCACAATCCTGCAAAACATCATTAGTATGCAAATCTAAACATATAGAACGATAAACATCATAATGGCCTGAGAATTCAATATGTAGTCTACAGAAACAAGTAGTGCATGTGTGATTTATCTTGACATAAAAAATTTTAAGCATTTCAAATAATCTTTGACAAATACTAATTTGAGGATAATCATTTTAAAATTTACGAAAAAATTGGGTTTGAGTCATATCCAAAAAATGATTTGGATGTGGCTCATGGTTCTGCCTACCGATTCTCCTTCTTACCACATCCCTTTGATTTGGAAATGTCCTTGTGTTATTCTTCCAATACTCTTCAATTAGTGTTCTCAAGGATTCAAAAAAAAAAATTATCTTTTTGTGGCAGTCTCTCCAAGAATGTCCATAATTCATTTGAATTGGTGCCCTCAATTCTTTGCCGCCTTTGAATGGCTCTTGATAAAAAAATTCTACTAATTCTCATTTGTTCACTCATCTTTCTAATGAGATGAGCTCTCTTTGTCTTAATTCTTACCAAATTCGATGTAATGACACGTCATGTGACATTACTATCCTTCAAGCATGAGGTCTTAACCACACTCTCATATGCATCCATTAGAATCTTCACAATAGTATTTTCACTCGATGCATTTGATGTTCTCAACCAAAGAGTATTCATGATGTCTCTATACTTTATACCACACATCATTTCAACAAATAGTTGACATCTTACAATGTCATTTATCCTTTCAAAGTACAATTTCCAGATCTTATCAGCATACCTTCTACAAGTGCGTGTTGGAATCTTACCTTCCATGTGCTGCAAAATATCCTCATCAATATTAATCAAATACTTTGGCTTTCTACGCAAAATTCTAGGTGGTGTTCTCCTAGGTACATACATCTCAACATTACAAATTTCATCAATGTTTAATTGAGGTGGGCTAGATTGCGTACCTTTGATCAATGGTGGAGTAGAAGGCATACCTTGAGGTTCTCGTGGGGATGATGGTATAACTTCTTCGTCAAATCCGAGTGATGATGTATTCTCAACTTGAGATGTGATCGATGGTGTCCAACCATATTCACTTGTGATATATGGTGTCCCTCCATATTCACTTGTGGTAGCTGGTGTCCCTCCATATTCACTTGTGCTTAATGGTGTCCCTCCGTACTCACTTTTTGTAGAGGGTATGTCTCCAACTACGGTATCTAAATGTCTTACCATGATGCTTTCGCATTCGTTCCCTTTGTGCTGCCAAATCTTGTTCTCTTTTTTATGGTTGAGGTTCCTCTTCAGTTGGCTTGTTTTCATCAATAGTACCCAATTTCTTCTTTTCACGATGTGCCCTCAACCGTTCTCTCTCTTTTTCTTTGAAGGTTTCATACTCTTCGTCTGTTAATTTATTCCTTCTTTGTTTCTTCGGCATGGCAGATAATTTTACCTATAGCATGGCAATGAGATGAATATCAGTTCCTAAAATATTTATCCATTCAAATAAATGAAATATATTTTATTCAATGCTTCATAAAAAATACTTACAATCATCTTGTAGAAGACTATTTCTAGCATAGACAAAGGTGGTGCAGGGGCATGCTATGATTACAAGATAGGCAGAATTACATTTTTTTCCTTGTGTAAATGGGGTGTTAAAGAAGGGTTATGATTAAATGTTGAAGGAACCTTCCATGTAATGTTTTTTTGAGCTTGTGCAAGGAATTTTTGAAGTGTTGTTGGTATTGGTGAGGTATGTTAAGCCCGATTGTCAAGACTTTCAATAAACCCTAGGTTATTTGCATGAAAGTTGAGGATTTGGTTTTAAGGTTTGAAAGTCATTTAAAATGGTGTATTGACCCATTCCTCTCACTGTGGCCTCTCTAACACGAGGAATGGGTCTGCAGCATCACTAAAAAGGTGTGGGAAGTTTGAGTGTGTACATGGGAAATTTGGTGTTTTCCATGTAAATTTGAGAGGTTTTGACATGCTAAAGTGAGTATTGTGTTAGGGAAGAATTGTTTCTTGTTTAATTAAGTTTCTGCAAGCCATTTTATACCTGTTTGAGGTGGTGGCATGTTTGGATCAGGTTGGGAAGTGTGTTTTCCAATAAGCCCTAGGTTATTTGCCTTTAAAAGAGGGTTTTTGGTTTAGGCATCTCAGTGGATGAATTTTTGAGAATTAATTGTGAATTATTTGGTTTGAATACATATAAATTCCTGACCACATGTGTTTGGAGGTTTTGGTCAAGTTTCAAGATAAGTTTCTTTCCTAAAGTGTCCTAATTTGAGGCCTAGTTGGCGTAGAAAGCCTGATTTGAGAAAGTTGTTACAAAGTAACCAATAGTGGTTTGTTGGCATGTGATTGTGTACCCTGAAGGGTCCTTGAAATGGTTCAATTCTTGGTCTGAAAGAATCTTATCGAGAAGAAATACCTGATTGAATGATTTGGAAATGGTATAAGGAAGAGTGTTGATTTGGTGAAAAGTGAGAGTTTTGAGAATTGTGACTTGTGAATTGTTATTTTTGGTTGATTTTTTCTGTTCAGTTGTGTTGCTGGACCTCCCCTGGTTGCATCACAATTCAAATTCTTTTTCCAAGCTTCCATTTTGATGAAAACCTAAGGTTATCATGACAAACAAACAATGATCAACATGGAATATAATTGTTTGACAAAATCCCTCAATGAAAGCTTCAGAGAGTGGTATGCACTTCCATAATAAAGTATTGAGAAATGATGTTTTATTTTACTTCCTTAAAACTTATGTCATATATATGTGTATACAAAATGTGGAAGCATGCAAAAGGTAAGTTAATTGTTAAATAAAAAAATGCCTCAAAGAGATGTGGTTTAAAAATGTAATCGGAAAGTGTATAGAATTGTGTAATTTAAAATGTGCATTGACAACATAAGGTTATAATGACAAACAAACAATGATCAACATGGAATATGAAAAATAACAAAAATGAAAGCAATCCATAATAGAATGAAAGAAAATGTGTAAAGACTTCACATACCTAAAAAAACAGACTTTCAAATGGAGGATTTCAACCCAATTATGTAGCCTTAGCTTCTTCCTTCTTCAAACTCCTCAACAATTTTACTTTTTCAAAAGTTTGTTTCCCTCCAAACTTCAATTGTATATCAGTTTTCAATGGAATTAAAACTTGAATTGATATTATATGTCTTTCAACGTGAAAACTCTTCTATTTCATGCAAAGGTGGTAGAAAGATCATGGAAAAGGTGGTGAAATGTGAAAAAAATTCTTGCGCACTTCACAACATCATCAAAAAGATACTTTTGTCAGAGCACGTGCAGAACCAGGAGAATATGCAGAATGTGGGCCTTGAGATCACGGGTTTATTGAGTTTTTTTACCATTTTTAGTGCAACACAAAATTCTCTCACGTTATAATGTGCTCACGTTATAATGCGAGTGCGTTATTTCTTCCTAAAATGGCCATATCTCTACTTCTTCAAAACACGCTCATGTTATGAGAAAGATAGTTTTTTAATAGATGTATTTTCTCTCTTTGTCTATACCCTATATACCTCGATTCTATCTCTCTTCCCTCTACCCTTATACTCTAATTCTATCTCTCTCCCCTCTACCCTCTACCCTTAACCCTTATACCCTATATCTCTCTCACACTCCCTCCCTCTCTCTCTTGAGTCTCTCCCTTGTCTCTCAACCCCTATACCCTCTCCCTCTCTCAACTCCCTATCTCTCACTCACTCACTCATTCAATATCTCTCCCACCCTCTCCCACCCTCTCCCACCATCTCACCCACTCTCTCTCCCACTCTCTCCCACCCTCTCTCACTCTCTCCACTCTCTCCCACCCTCTCCCACTCTCCCACCCACTTCTCCCACCCTCTCTCTCCAGCCTCCCATCCACTCTCCCACCCTCCCACTTCTCCCACTCTCCCACCCTCCCCACCCCTCCTACCTCTCCTACTCTCCCATACTCCTCCCACCCTTCCTCCCACCTTCTCCGGCCCTCTCCCACTCTCCCACTCTCCCTCACTCTACCTGCCTCTCCCACCTTCACCCCTCCTCCACCCCTCTCACCCTCTCCCAATCTCTATCCCAATTCCTCTGACTTCACCCTCTCCCCACCTCCCCATCCCACCCCTCCCACCTCCAACCTCCTCTCCCACCTCTTCCACCCCTCCCACCCCTCCACCCCTCTCCATTCTCTCCCACCTCCCCACCCTCCCACCCCTTCCCACCTCCTCCTCCCACCCCTCCTCCCCACTCCTCCCAGACCCTCCCTCCCTCCACCTCCCCACCATCCCACCCCTCCCCGCACCCCTCCCACCCTCTCCCCACTCCCTCCCCACCTCCCTCCCACCTCCCCACTCTCCTCCCAACCTCTCCTCCCCACCTCTTCCTCCCTCCTCCCACACCCTCCCAATCCTCCACCCTCCCACCCCTCCACCCTTCCCACCCCTTTCTCCCCACCTCCACCTCCCACCTTTCTTCCCACTCTCTCCCACCTCAACCCCTATAAATTCTACCTTATTACTGACCCTTCTGATCTCAACCTCCCAACCCCATACACCCTCCAATCCTCTGCCCCTCAAACTATAAACCTCTACCATATAAACCCTTAAAAACTCAACCCTAAACCCTAAACCCTAAACCCTAAACCCTAAACCTTAAACCCTAAACCCTTAAACCCTCTACCCTCAATCCTCTACCCTCTACCCTCAACCCTAGTCCCTCAACCCTTAAACCCTTAAACCCACTTAGTAAACCCTCTACCCTAATCATCAATCCCTTCTTGACTCTAATCCCTCAACCCTTCAACCCCAATCCCTCAACCCCATACCCTCGGCCCGCTCCCATACACCAGACCTTCAACCCTTAATCCCCAACCCTTATACACTCCACCCTACTCCTCAACCTTAAACCTCAACCCTCAACCTCAACCCTAAACCCTTTACCTCTACCCTCTACCTCCCATCTCTATATTAAACACCCAACCTCACCTCAAATTTCTCAACCTTTAATCCTCAATCTCAACCCTTTATCCTCTTTACATCCCAACCCCACCCTTCAAACTATAAATTCCTCAACCCTAATCCCTCAACCCTATTCCATCAACCCAATACCCTAATCCCTCAACCCTATAGGTCCTCAACCCTATACCCTCTATTCTTAGCCCTCTACCCTATACATTGGATCCCCAACCCTCATATATCTATGTCCCTCCCTCCTCTTCTCTCCTTCTCTCTATCCATCCATCCCTCCTTCTCTACCCTAATCCCTCAACCCTAAACCCTTAACCCTTAAACACTCAACCCTAACCCTCGACCCTCAACCCTTAAACCCTCTACCCTCTACCCTCTACCCTCTACTCAATACCCTCTACGCTCAACACTAATCCCTCAACCCTTACACCCTTAAATCCAAGAACACTCCCTACCCTAAATCCCTAAACCATCAACCCTTAAGCCATCAAACCTCTACCCTCTACCCTTAAACCCTAATCCCTCAACCCCTATACCCTCCACCCTATTCATTGGACCCTCAACCCTAATCCCTATACCCTCAATCCTCTACCCTCAACCCTTGATCGTCAACCCTCAACCCTCGACCCTAATCCCCTAACCCTATACACTCAATACTCTACCCTCAATCTTAAACCCTCAACCCTTAAACCCTCTACCCACTACCCTCTACCCTATAATCCCTCCCACAACCTCTCCCTCTCTTAGGTCTCTCACTCACACTCCCTCTCATGACCTATCTCTCAATTCTCTCCCTCTCACTCCCCTCACACTCTCAAGTCTCTCCCTTTGGCACCCTACCTAAATAACTCTCTCTTTCTATCCATCTCTCTCTCCCCCCCCCCTCTCTCTCTCCCTCTCTCTCAATTCTCTCTCTCCCACCCCCCCTCTCTCTCTCACTCCATTTATCCCTCCCACCCTACCTAGCTAAGTCCCTCTCACTCCAACCCCTTCTCTCTTAAACTCTCACTTTATCCCTTTATCCCTCTCACCTCCCCTCACACTCTCAAGTCTCTCCCTTTGGTACCCTACCTACATAACTCTTTCTTTCTCTTTGTCTCTCTCTCCCACCCCCCATCTCTCTCTCACTCCCTTTATCCCTCCCACCCTACCTAGCTAAGTCCCTCTCACTCCAACCCCTTCTCTCCCACTCTCTCTCTCTTAAACTCTCACTTCCACCCCCTCTCCCTCTCTCCAGACTCACTCACTCTCTCTCTCTCTCTCTCTCCCTCTCCCCCTCCCCCTCCTTCTCACTCTCCCACCCTACCTAGACAACTCTAGATATCTCTCTCTCTCTTAAAAATCTCCCTCCCTCTAAAGACATACATAAATACATACATACAAGCATAATACATATATATATACAATCTTACATGTATCGATACATACAGGCATACATGCATACATACATGACATACAATCATACATGTGCATACAAATATATAAACATGCATTCAATATGTATTTAACATAAATCAAGACATAACACGAGTGCATTATATCGTGCTCGCGTTATGTCTTTCTAGACATGCTTCCCAAAAACAAAAAAACCATGTCAAAACTGACTTATAACGCGAGTGTGTTATCATGCGCTCGCGTTATATCTTTCTTTGGGAATCCCCAAGCCTTGGGATTGGTATTTGCCTTGGAATACCAACCCAAAGGCTTGGAGGGCATTCCCAACAATCAGAGAAGTGTTTTTGCAATTTCTACAATATTTCACATAATCGAGTTAGTGCTCACCGTCAGGATTGCACGTGGTTCAATATCAAACGAATCGAACATTTGGGTAATGTTAGGTTCTCTCTTAGCTATCCAATGATGTAATTTTTTTTTACTTTCTGACAATGTTAAGCCATTCATCCATGATTTCTTTTATTTGTATGTTTTTTTTTTTGGTAAAAAGCAGTGTTTGGTTTTTTTTCGTTATAAATTACCGTTCATTGAATTTTCAAATAAATTACATTTTTAGAAACTAGACTCCATTCTAAAAAAAAAATTTAAAAAAAAATCAATTAGTTTCCAAAATTTGAAGGGGTTGCACGGCCAAAATTATGTTTTTCAGGAAGTATCCACTTCGAAAATTAGTAAAAAATAAAATATTCATTAAAAAATTATCATAAAAATTGTGCATCAACTACATATTGTTAGCTAACTTCTTACCATAGCGATTTTAAAAATACTAACAAAAAATTCACCATACGAGGGTCATATAAGAGTTTCTATGTTATGTTTTTCTGACAAAAACAGCACCAATTTGTGTACGTCCCTCGTTTGAATCCCTTAATCTCAACCATTTTCAAAATAAATTATTAGTTTAGAAAGTAGACTTGGAGCACTTGAATCCGTCTTTTTGTTCCATCTCAAAATTTTGAGTGTAAGTATTTTTAATTTCACGTCTAAGGTCAGTATTTCCCAATTTCAGAAGAAAAAAAAGTGGCCACTTAAGCCCCCTTTTTGGGAACCATCTTGGTGCACTTACCCCAAGGCTTGATGACAACTTTGACAACTTTAGGGACTTGAAAAATTTCCTCCAACTTTGCTTCTTGACAAATCTGCAACCTAGACCTGCAAATCACACACAAGAAAAGAGAAAAATGTTGTGGGGTTAGAGAATAGGGCTTTTCCTTGGTCAAACCCCTTGTTGGAAATTAAACCTTGAAAAAAAAAAGAAAATATGAAAGGAAAATGATGAATGAACAAATTGCAATGTTGCAACTCACCAAACCCTAGCAATAAGGTGTTATAAATATGCTTGAAATGGCTACAATGGATGTGGTCTTTGACTCTTGCTTGATCTTGATAGATTTTGAATGTAATGCTTTCTTGAATCATGAACTCTACATCACAATTGTTAGCACAATATCAAACATAAAGAGTACAATATTTGACATGATGATTGGTGCTTGAAGAATGCTCTTGAATTCTTGATAATCTACCCTTGAAATGCCTTGAATACTCTTGTGAATGCTTGAATGCTTGATAATCTACCCTTTAAACGCCTTGAATTCTCTTTTGAATTCTTGAATGCTTGTAAAATTTCTAAGTGATCTCTCTTGAATGCTAGGTCTGAAAATGGGAGAAAGAACCTTGTATTATACTCAATTATGCAAGAATTCTCGAAATTGCAACACTACAAGCTAACATTAGATCTAGGAGAATAAAATCCTACCAAAATTTTGGTTGAAATTTGAATTTTGGTCACACAAGGCTCATTCACCCAAGGTGGTGAATGAGTCCCATCACACATAATGCATGGGACCAAAAATGAAAAGTGCCTAGAAATGTGTGAAAACTGCATCAGGGCCAAAAAGACCTAGGTGGGACTCATTCACCTAAGGCGACAAATGAGTCCCAGACACTAAATCTGGGCCACACAAACTAGGAACACCTGAATTATAATTGGTTATTGATTGGTGTCAAAATTATCCTTGTAAAGATGTAATAAATGAGGCTTGTGGATGCAAAATAGGGCCAATTAAAGCATAAAAAAACCCAATTATTAATGGCAAGCCTAGAGGAATGTGAAATTATGTTACAACGCTTTACAACACTCCAAATAAGGCAAGATTAATGTTGGTTATGATTAAAATTATGTTTATTATGCTTAATTAATTGATAAAACCCTAGAAAAGTGTGAGTGTTTTACAACACTACACAACACTTTAGCAAGGTACCATTAAAATCCATTAGTTCACAAGGGCCCAAGACCTAATATGAATGTGTTATTAACATTACAACACTATATCAAGGAAACATTTAAGCCAAAATCCACAAGGAGGACCCAAACGTGTGCGAAAATGTCCAAGGACCCATTTTTCGACACTAAAATACATATGAATGGATGTATGTAGATTGGTCAAATTATATGGACATGTGCACAAGTTATTAAAGAAAATTTTGTTTGCAGGACATGTGTATGTCGTTGCACCTGAGGGGAATGAAGAGGAAACGGAATATTGGTTGGCTCATTGTGTGGAGATTAAACAACAGTTAATAGCACCTTGAGAAGATGATGATGGCTATCATTATCCAACAGGTATGGTGATCCCCTTAAGACATCCCTTTAAGAAAATTTTGATAACAATTTTTTGATCCCCTTAAGTAAATTTTTAGAACAAATCTTTGATCCCCTTAAGAAAATTTTGAGAACTTATTTGATGATGTTTTTCATGTTTTCCAATAGGATCAATGGTGGTTTTTGGCACTTGGCTACGAAAATACCTGATAAGGAAGAATGGTTTGCATGCATTTGAAGATTATACACTATTCACATTTGGTGGTGGCAACAAATATAAAACTAGATCGGTATCATGGAAGACCTACAAATAAAGTGCTATGCATAATTTCTATGGAAGAGCATGAGACAATCATAGATGTGTTGCAAAAAAGAGAGGATGCAAATGGTACAATGGAATAAGTAAATACATGTAAATATAGTTTTAGTTTTATATTGTCCTTTTAAATAGATTAAGTACATGTTTTCATATTGCTCAAGTGGGTTATTAGTTGAAATTAATTTAAATTATCCTTTTATAGATCCTTAAGCCATCATCACAAAAAGGAGCTCTGAATTAAATAAGTTCAAAAGGGTGTTGGCAAGAAGTTGAGTCCACTTTTTGGCCATTTAGTGGAAGTGTTTTCCCTTATTTTCAGAATTTGACACATTTGACCTTAAAATTTGAAGTACTTAGAGATGGAATCTTGGAAAAAGTCACTAATCATAAAATGTAGTAGTCGGAGTCTAGTTTCCAAATATATAATTTATTTCAATACCCAGATGATACAAATTGATTTTCAATACCTGCATTTCTAAAAACCACTATTTAAAAGTCATTTTTTTTTACCATACCATGCACGTGTACGTCATCCATATTTTGACCTAAATAATCATATTTTTCTAAATCCTTTTGGGAAAAAATTTGTAACTCACTGAAGCACACTTTCCATTTATTTTGTAATTTTTTATTGAATTATTTTTTTGTAATTTTTTATTGAAATTTTTTTTTGTTAATTTTTTATTAGCCATATTTGGTGTTTTGAAAAATCGGCGTGTACGTCATACATAAGATGACCTAAACTTATCATTTTTTAATTTTTTTTAAACTGAAAAGAATTGTCTGAAGTACGCTTTCATGCAATTTGTTCGTCAAAAAATTATGTTAATCAAAAGTTATTAAAATACTAAAAAACCTTGATAATTCAAGTTTATGGACCTATTTCATTAGAAATTAAATGAAAAATTAAAAAAATAATCCAATTGTAAAAATAATTACATATTTGGAATCTACATTGTCTCATCTATAATGGGTTTTAATTTCATCAAAAAATTCTACAAAAAATATCTTCAGACGTATGCCCAAAGTCATTATTTTCTTGTGACAATGCTAGGACCTTCAACTTGCAGGTCAAACCAGGTCCAAGGCCTAGGTTCGGATCCCCAAACCTTTTCCCGAACCAAAAAACAAAGCACAAACCCGATCAAAAATTCATATTTTAAAAAACAAAAAACGGGATCCCGTTTTAGATTTTTTAATGTTTTTACAAAATGGGATTCGTTTGAAAATTGCCAAAAGGAAAATTTCCAAAAATAGAAAATTTTCAAAAATAGAAAATTTTCAAAAATAGAAAATTTCCAAAAATGGATAATTTCCAAAAACGGAAAACTTTTCAAAACGAGATCCCATTTTTTAATTTTAAGCTCAAGATCCCAAACCTAAATGGGATCTCGTTTAGTAAAAAATAGGATCTCGTTTTTGTAATGTTGATTTCATTTTTTTGGCTAAGGCAAAAAATTCCACGTCTCATGGACTCAACTTCTTGCACTTAGCCAAAAATTGACTAATTATCAGTAATTATTAAGTCCATGAAACCAATATGTATTAAGTCCATAAGAGTACAACCCATGAAGTAAAGTCCATGAAACAAAATATTAAGTCTATGAAACCAATATATATTAAGTCCATAAGAGTACGGCTCATGAAATAAAGTCCATGAAACAAAATATTAAGTCCATGAGAAACCAAATATGTAGTCCATGAAATAATCAAATACAACCCATGAAATCATGTCTAACTCATATTGTCTCTATAATCAAGAGACCTCTTCACACCATGTGGACTACGCGAATGACCTAGACCACTCTATACAAGAGAAAGATGAAATCAAATGTAAGATGATTAAAAATGATTTAATGACAACTTAATTTATAATTCATCATAAAATTAAATTACCATGGTATCTGAGTTTGGATGCTCTGGTGCACCTGGACTAACCTCTAAATGCTCTAAATCAATCTACATATACAAGAGAAAGAAAGTTGAAATTAGATGAAAGTCTACAATTAAAAATGACTTAATTCAATTTAATTTATAATTTATCATATTTAAATTGTACCATATGAGGTTGTGCACCCTCTATTCTAGGACCTATTTGTACATGCTCGGCTATAGGATGTGTCTCATGCTATAAAAGAAAAAGAATTTTATTCAATTTAAAATTTAATTAAATTTATTCATAATGTATAATTTGTAATTGACTTTAAATATAATCAAAAATTTAAATTACCATGATATCTGGAGCCTACTCTGCAAGTCCTCCTAGAGGTGTAACTATAACTGAGTCATGGCAGAAAGTCACAAGTTAACAGTCCTACAAGATCAAATTTAAAGCATCTATACTTGAATTAGGTTAAAATATATATTCAAGTTTGCACAATTTGTTTAGAAACTTTTTTAAACAACTTGAAATTAAGAGGCCTCACAAGTAGCTGCAATATCTAATGTGTGTCTAATGCCCATTCTCATTGATGTATCAACCTAGGCATACATATAGACATTTAATGCTTATAATATTTACAAGTGTATATGCACATTTGATATATAGTGAATTCAAAATTCATAATTTCAACTATAGTAATGTAAGTTAAATAATTTACAATATAAATGTATCTACCCCTGATCTACGATGCTCGACAGTGGAGGAGCGCTCGACAACCCCTTGGGTGGAATCGACGTGGAAGTTGGTTGACTCCCCTAAACCAACATAAATATTTAAAGCATATGTTTATGATTGAATTATAAATTTAAAAGTCAAGTTAAAAATGATTTCATATATAATCTAAAATTTTGAAATCAAAATACCCTATAAGGGTTGTCAACTAGGACTGGTGTCGACATATGTACTCACAATGTAGATGGTTGCCCCATCGTTAGTGTCATCTGTACACCAAACAGTTTGATTGTTAAAATGTATTGAAATTTTTTTATATAAATATGTTCATTAAAATTCTTATAAATTCAACATGTAGATGCATATTTATACGTATGTCACACTGTCCTCGGGGTGATGCTCTATAGTAATAAATTTTATGAATGAAATGAGGTGACCAAATGATCCACCAGAATCTCCATGTCCACCCAAACTGGGTGTGGACCGATCAGGTCCGTAGAATAGAGTATGGAAACTAGTACATACATGTGGTGTCGACACTCGTGGAGTGGTACTAGGACCAACTACATAGATGTTCCATCATCATGATATTTATGCTCCCTAGACGCTATCACAGAAGCATGTTGATCAAGGTCTACTACAAGCATACTCAAGGATCCTATTGTCGATACCACCACACGTTGATGCACAGGTTCAGGAATGACAGGACCAAGAGGAGAAACAAGGGGTTGTGCATGCATGGGGAATTAGGGATCATCCCTTGCCCCTAACCTCTATTGTGTCATGCTTCCACCAACACCCTAAAATGATTTAAAATCAAAATAATTGGGCTTTTTCCCCAAAACAAACTCTACATATATAGTTTCCTCAAAAATAATAATGGGACCTCCATATTAGCATGTGGTGGACTATAAAATACCATATACCATTGATCCCAAAAATGTGCAGTCATCTATGGATGTATACACTACCTCATGGATATTCTAGATTTAGTGGCAAGAATGGGCTACTGAGTATTAGGGTCGATAAAATAAGGGGCTAGATGGGCTTTTGTTATTTTTAGGTCTAAATTTTGTTTATATGAGAGACCATCTACGTAAAATGATCTCATCTCCTCTTTATCTCATTGATGCCTATCTAAGTCACAATCGATAGTCTTAATGGCATTGATAATATTTTCAATCGCAGATGTAAAATGTCTCACATGTGGTGTAATCAATGCTTCATTTTGCATAGCATTGATTTGGTTTTGAATGGATGTCACATGTTCATTGATATGTGCTCGCAAGCGAGCCTCATCTGATCCAATGGGGTGGTGGAGGTGGGATATGAGGTGGACGAGGGGGAGGGGGAGGGGGAGGAGGGGGAGGTTGCTGAGGTGGTGGATTGATGATATCATCAATTTCAAATTGATCCATGATATCTATATAAGTGTTCACCTGCATTGAATTATACAAAATTACAAGGAAAAGTTAAATTTTAAAAGTACATGCAAATTTCTTTAAATAAGATGTGCATACATATACATAAACATACATATTGATTGAACTTGATCACAATGCATACAAATTTCAAATTTTAAGATGTACATACATTGAAAATAAAAAATACAATGCATAATGCATGCATACATCATTCAACTAAACTATGTTTACATACAAATTTCAAAATTTAAGATCTATAACTATGTAATTTTAATACATGCACATACTAAAAAATAAACTTGAAACATTCACAAAAATGTCATTTATGTCAAACCTGCATATATAAATTACATTTTTCCAACAGGATAAATCATGATGTAGTAGATAGTCATAAAATATATACTATTATAAATTAATCATTATAGGTTATTATATTCATAAATTCAACACTAAAAAATATCCATCCAACCAAATTCATAAATTCATCACTAAAAATATCCATCGATCACACAAAATATCCATCGATCATACAAAATATCCATCCATTAGAAAATATCCATCACATCACACAAAATATCCATCGAACCAAATTTATAAATTCATAACTATAAGATCATTGTCTTAATTTATAAAGTTTTGCGGCTCTTTATTGCATGTCTTCATTTCTTTGTGTTTTCCTTTTCAAAATTGGACTTCCTCCTCTCCTCTATCTATCATCGATGCTCATCTATGACCCTTTCCACAACCCTAATAGCATCAACAAAATTTTGCATCCTTGATGCAAAAATCCTCAAAGGTGGTGGGATACATTCTTCATTTTGAATGATGTTGATTCGATCCTGAATGGTTCTAACATCAACATTGATTTGTGCTTGCAAGCAAGCACCATCGGTTTTAGGTGGTGGAGGTGGGGGGTTATGAGGTGGAGTGGGTGGAGTGGGTGGAGGTGAAGGTGAAGGTGGTGGAGATGGAGGGTGTAGATGTAGATTACAGATATTATTGATTGATCCATGTGATCTCTAAGATATAAGTGAACCTAAATTAGATTTGTAATTTCAAGATGTAAGATACATGTTTAGGAAATTCCCTTAAACCATTCAAAATCAATGGCCTAATTGAATACAAATGATAAAATGTGTAAGCCTCAATTATGTCTAAGGCATTTTACTTGAATGAAAAAACAATTAACTATTAATATAGGATGGCTTAAGGGGATCTATGTATTAATATAGGATGGCTTAAGGGGATCTGTGTATGAAAAATGACATGGCTTAAGGGAATAAAATGGCACGTCTTAAGTGAATAAAATTTGGTGAAGCTGCCCAAGGCAACCAAATTTCATTAAGGTCATGTGACAAAATGATGGCTTTAGGGATTAGGGTTTAGAGTTTAGGGTTTAGAGTAATAGGATGGCTTAAGGGGATCTAGAGTTTAGGGTTTAGGGTAATAGGATGGCTTAAGGGGATCTATGTAGTAAGGTCCTAAGAAAAAATGGCATCGCTTAAGGGAATAAAACTTGGTGGAGCTGCCCAAGGAAACCAAATTTCATTTCAAGGTCCTAGGACAAAATGAATGCTTTAGGGTTTAGGGTTTAGAGTTTAGGGTTTAGGGTTTAGGGTGAAGTTTGGGTGGCCCTTGGAATAATGGACTTGCAAGTTAGTGAACAACATTTTATTGTGAAACAACTGATTGAGACAGCTCTTTTTTCAACTAGCCAACCTCTCATGAAATCTCATTCATATTATAATATTGCAAGATCTTATTATTGTTAAATTTGGTTGCCTTGGGAAACTTCACCAAATTTTGAGAACTTTTGTGATCCCCTTAAGAAATGTCATATTAGGACCCCTTAAGAAATCGGTTTACAATTTAGGGTGATAGGATGGCTTAAGGGGATCTATGTAGTAAGACCTCCTAGGAAAAAATGGCATGGCTTAAGTGAATAAAATTTGGCGAAGTTGCTCAAGGCAACCAAATTTCATTAAGGTCCTAGGACAAAATGATGGCTTTAGGGATTAGGGTTTAGAGTTTAGAGTTTAGAGTTTAGAGTTTAGGGTTTAGGTTAATAGGATGTCTGTAGGGGATCTATGTAGTAATGTCCTAAGACAAAATGGCATCGTTTAAGAGAATAAAATTTGGTGGAGTTGTCCAAGGCAACCAAATTTCATTTTAAGGTCCTAGGACAAAATGAATGCTTTATGGTTTAGGGTTTAGAGTTTAGAGTTTAGGGTTTAGGGTGAAGTTTGGATGGCCCTTGGAATAATGGACTTGCAAGTTAGTGAACAATATTTTCTTGTAGAACAGTTTATTGAGATAGCTCTTTTTTTTACTAACCAACCTCTCATGAAATCTCATTCATATTATAATCTTGCAAGATCTTAAATTATTGCTAAATTTGGTTGCCTTGGGAAACTTCACCAAATTTTGAGAACTTCTTTTATCCCCTTAAGAAATGTCATAAATTAGGACCCCTTAAGATATCAATTTAGGGTTTAGGGTAATAGGATGACAAGTAAGGGGGTTAATATTTTTGATTCATCACATATGCAAGAACATTAGTTTATGATTTTTTTTGTTTTTATGAATAGAATGACTATTTTCGTAATAGAAACACGTAATTATGTATTATTAAGATTGAGTTTGATGTATACTTTAATTGATGTTTTTTTAATTAAATATAAGACTATTTTATTTAACATGTTTTTAATTAATTTTGATTGTATATATAAATAAATATATGTGTGTGTGTGTGTGTGTGTGTGTGTGTGTGTGTGTGTGTGTGTGTGTGTGTGTGAAGTTTAATATACTACATGATAAAGTTGAATATTTCCCACTGAAATGAATTTTATGATATAAAATGTATAATAAAATTAGTTAATGTTGAATTTTCCCAAAGATCCAAAATATTATTTTATTTTGGATTGTTTAGAATTGAAAGAACCTAAAAGAAAGAAAAGAAAAATATTTAGATTCTTTTATTGTCTAGGTAACTAGTGCAAATTGAGATTTTAGACTAAATTAGAAGCCTAATTAACAACTAATTGACTAGAATGAGAGTTAAGATTGTCGAAAGACAAGAGACAACACATGCAAAAAAGAAATGGAAATAAGGCATGACTAAGAGAGATCAGAACATAAAATAGAAATGAATGCAAATATTATCTAATTAAGTGACAATTGGAAATGGATTGTACAAGGATTTAGGAATTTGCTAACTAAATTTGCAAACAAACATTGAAAATTTATCAATTGTAATGATCCACTAATACCACAAGTAAAGTTTAACATATTATTTTCTATTCTAATTATATCTATGTTCATAATGTTTAATTGATTGTGTCTCTTGATGAATACACATTTAAATGTATAATATTTATCAAATCCTATTTCATTGTCAATATGAAGGACCCTAATTTACTATGTATCAACCTAAATCTATCAAATAATTTCTTCCATAGGCATGTTTGCATACATGTCTCCATACAATGCAAATAAAATTTAAAACATTTAAGCAATGCAAATGAATTTTTTCCATTATCAAATATTCTTGAGCTTGAAATCAATTTTTTCAAATGCAAAATGATTTGTTTGATTTCAATTTAGGGTTTTAGAAAGAAAAAATTGTTTGAATTCAATTTAGGGTTTCAAGAAGTGCAATTAAGGTTTTCAATGCAATCTTTTTTCTTTCATTTCAAATTAGGGTTTTTAAATGCAATTTTTTTTTTAATTTGAATTTAGGGTTTCAAAAAGCAATTAGGGTTTTCAAATGCAATTTTTTATTTCATTTCAATTTAGGGTTTTCAAATGCAATTTTTTTGTTTCCTTCCAATTCAAGGTTTTCAAATGCATTTTTTTTTTGTTTAATTAAACAATCTAGGTTTCAAAAACTAAATTTTGTTCTTAAGATACGATTTAAGGTTGATTTTTTAATTTCCATTCAAAATCTTGAGTGTTTCCATTTTTTCTTCTACTTCTACATATCATCATTTCTTTTAGTACAAATAAATAAAATACGTAAAATGCTAAATAAATAGAAAAAACATGCTAAAATATATTATTGTATTAAAAATTTCAAAAAAAAACACAAAAAAAGCAAAAAAAATTGGGGTTGAGGCGCACCTGGAGGTCGTTGTCGTCTCTATGAAATCGAGATCCTATGCTCTATTAATTATAACTAAGTTTCATTTCTTTTTAAAAATAAATACCACTTTAAAACGGGATCTCGATCCTTACAAAATAGGATCCCAATTTTTACAAATCGAGATCCTGTTTTCTAAAGATCAGGATCTCATTTCTCGTCTGCCAGTTTGGGACCCATTAATAAAAAAAATGGGATCCCCTTTACAATTTAGGCTTGGGATCCCAAAGCTAAACGAGATCCCATCTTTTAAAAGCAAGATCTCATTTATTAAAAAGCAGTATCCCATTTTTGGCAAGTCGATTTCATTATTTTTCCTAAGGTAAAAACTTCCATGTTTCGTGGACTCGTCTTCTTGCTCTTACCCATTTAATTTTTTTTTTTCTTTATACTTATCCTATTTCTTTCTAGAACATTGCATTTAATAATTATGTCTATCATTTAATGATTGTGAGTGTGGGAGAAATTGCATATCCCAACACTTCCCCTTAATATCTACCACACATGCTTCAGAATTTACCATTCCCAAAAAAATTCATCCAAGTCTATAGACTCACTCAAATATTTTTCTTGCATGACAACTTCAAACCATCTCTAAGATCTTTAGATCTTCTTACTCCTTCAAAACTCTTCAACTATTGTGGGATTCTTTCAAACCTTGATTTTCAAATCTTCAGAACTTCAATCTAGAAGTCATCTTCCTACTAACTCACTATCTCTATTTTGCATGATATCTTACAAGATAATATTTGTCACATTTCTCAAACCTTCTTGATTCCTCACTTGAATACTTATGCTTATACAAATTTTTGAACATACCTGTAATCTATTGTCAATTTGATACATAACTCCATCCACAATCCATTTGCATGCATTGTATCATAAATTCACTCTTCCAATCTCTTTTCCAACACATCTTTTTGTAAAATGATTTTTTAATCCACATTTGGTACAAGGATGAATAACCTAACACATATCCTTTGTATGTCCTTTCCTGTTACAATGAGAACATTGCATACATTGTGTTCCCTAAACAAATTTGTTTAAACCTGAAACACTTGTAATATCATTTCCTTTATGTATGATATATCTAAGGCCTTCATACTTTTACCTCATTATTGTCTCAATGGTCTCTTTGATTCCATGTCCATCCTTTCCTAATCCTTGACTTCTATATCCCATTCTTTTCATTATTTTAAAACCAACATTGTTTTCATTACAACTCACAAGATTTGTAGATTCAAACACATTATCATCTTTATCTTTACATTCTTCATCATGAACAACTTTAGCTATGTCACATAAACGAACTGATTGATCAAAGGAACACAAATTTTTTGTGCATCGCAACAAAACTCCTTATATGTGACTTCCTTTTTTCTTTAATATATTTTACTTGGCTACATTCATTCTCTTTCATTTGTTTTAAGCTCTGTGATTCTTCATGCGGCGATCTTCCTTCTAATGGGCGATGGTTAATCCTTCAACACTTCTCAAAATCTATGATTTTCCTCACTTTTAATGGCTTCTTTATTCTCAACATGACACCAATCTTCTTAGGTGTGATTTCATAAAATTTGCAATCTTCTTCTTAGTTACGACTCCTTCCTTGTTGATTTCCTTTTTCCTTGCAAAAAAATGTTTCCATTTTTTGAATGGTTGGGCGATGTCAATTTACTTGTGGCCAACGATCTCCTTGTTCTCTTCCTTGATGAGATAATATTCAGCGATTGATACTTTTCCTTTTATCCTATGGAGACGATCTTCTCCAATTCAGCCTTCTCATACGTATGCAACTTTCCTCCAAATCTGAAAACTTTGGCTAGCAGCTTCTTATTTCACTCTCACTAGCAGTGATCTCCCTTCTTGATTGAGCAATCTCTTTCTCTTTGGATAGCAATCTTCAATCATGGTGATCTATCTTTAAACCCTTAATCTAACCAGTTCTGATACCACTTGTAGGTGGTGGATGGACATGAATCAATACATATAAACATAATCAATCAAAGAAACACAAACACATAATTTTTTCAACGTGTTGTTGCACCACATATATTTGATTGTTTGATCAAAATCAATTGTATTTACTTCTTTTATAGAGGTCTTTGAGATCATTCTAGATCCTGGGATGACTTGTTACTTTACAAAACTAATTTTACATATTAAGCCAACTTGACTCACCATTTAATACTTTTTCATTTCTTCATGCTTATTCTATTTATTTCTAGAGCATTGCATTTAATAATTGTTTCTATCATTTAATGATTGTGGGTGTGGAATAAATCACATATCCCAACATGAACAATAGTTAGTTGTGAAAAACATATTTTCCTTCAAAAATATGAAGCATTCAACCTTATTACAAGATGTATGAATGTGTGAAAATACTTGAGTTGTGCATCAAACTAGCTAAACTATTGGACATTGTGTGTCAAAAAAATAGTATATGCTCTAAAAACATTTAGTGCATCGCCCCATTAACATTTAGGTTTCATTTCATGTCACTTTTTATCTCTTTCCTCATCAAGCAACAATAATTTAGGTTAGTTTAGGTGAAGTACCAAAGGAAATAACCCTTTCTCCAAAGGTTGATCTCAAGTTATCAGAGCCCACATTCAATTAAATCTTCCCATATTTCATTGGATAACTAAGTGGAGTACTTAGCAAGGGTGCATATCCAAGTGACAACACTGACATTTCAAGTTTATGGACCATAATAGAAAGTAAGTCTAGTTATAAAAAAAATACATATTTGAAAACTAGACATTGTCATCTATAATCGACTTTAATTTTGTCAAAAAAAAATTAAAGAAAAAATCATCAACCATATTGCTAAAGTCAATTTTTCTCTTGATATTTGCATGGCGTACTTGCAATTCCAAGGCTAAGGGGTGGGTCTCCAAGCATAAAACAAAATAAAATCCATGTGTTTCAAATTTTAAATTTTATGAAATGTGTACCCAATCTAAAACATGTATCCATTCTAAAAAGGAGAAGAAATATGATGTAATTAGAAACAGGTGCCCATTTTAATTTTAGAAATATAGGTTTTAGGGTCTTGATCCTAAACATGTACCCAATTTCTTTTAAATAGGTACTTGTTCCTATCATAAAAAAAAATTACATAATGCTTTCCCTAAATGTGGGTCCAACTTCTTGTTTCTACCCATAAACTAGTATAATCAAAATACCTCCATATTTTCACTATCTTATTTACCTATTTCATTTGCTATTATTTTCTATATCCCCTTATTATTTATATCTTGTCAACCAAGGGTATTGCCCACATTTCCGTCCAACTCAAAACTAGTTTTGATTGCTATATTATACATGATGAACTATCCCATCTTATAGAAAGCTTTGATTTAAAATTAACTACACATTTTAATACACAAACCCTTGGCATACCAATTCTAACAATGGATCCCTCTAATAGTAGATATCTCAATTACAGTATACATGTTAATCTAAATTATAATTCAATGTTTTTAAAATTATTTGATTATTCCTTGGGTAAGGTAATGGCATTACCAAAAGGTGTCCAATAAATGGTTTTAAGAAACTTGTGTAGGACTTTTACTAAACCTACATGACCTTGGTGTGACCATTATTTTATTTGTTAACTATATTAGAGTTGTGATTAAGCAAAGCTCTTGGAATTCGAAGACTAGATACATAGTAGAAAAAAGCAACTTCATAACCATGACAAGATCAACATAGTGAATGGTGTTTCCTTTAATTGATCTATGTTACAAAGTGATTTATATATGATTTGGAATGCCACTTACAAACACCTTACCCCTTATGTGCAAGTTTCTCAACCTCAAATATCTACTTGTATCACATTACTTAAATTATTTCTTTCTGCTAATATTAAAACAATAATTAGATTGCATTTTAGTTATTTAAAAAACTCCAATATACAGCAAATGGCAAGATATTGAGGTGAATCCCTCAAAAGAGTCTACTGTACTAATTGTAATTTCTCGATTCTATTCTTCTTCAAAATCATTGAAATTTAGTCTAGCCTTAATGGTTCCTAGTCTTTTGAGTCATTCATCAACATTATTCTTCTGAAGACTTTCATTCCTCCCGCCTCTTCCTCCTCAATGCATATCAATTACTTCTTAGGCCATCGTTATTTGCTATAATACCAAAATGATGCAAAAAAAAGTCTGTGCTCCTGCAAATTAACCTCCAAAAAATACCTCATTCCTACGAGCTAAGGCTCAACTCTAGAAATTGTACCAAATGCAGCAGTACCTAGAATGGAAAAGTGCAGAAAAGAACTAATACTTGATTATTATTCATCAAGCTAAGCTTTATAATGCATTAACACTAATTACGAACTTACGAATAAATATAACATGCTATAATATTGCGGCAGAAAATAGTGATACATGCAATACATATAATATATTGTCTATATCAGAAGAAGGAATATTTAAACATCTCTCCTATCTCCACATATTTTCCCCTTCTACATCCGCACAGAGGAAAGCTTTTAATCCGAAGATTGAGGATAAAAGAATAGCTATTCAATCTTTCAGTCAACATTTGTTTCTCCGGTCCCCAGAATAACTGGGCAGTTTCAACCACTACTATTATTAGAAAATCAATACCTCCAATTTCTTCACTATACCAAAAATACGGCAAGTTCAGTGGTGCATCATTTGTGGGTTGTTTCAAATGCAGTCCTTGTCCTGTAAATGGGACACTTCAATACTAAAATACATTTGCATTCCATTTTTTTATTAATTGTGAATTTGCTTCAAAAGGGAATTGAATGAAGCATGATATCACATTTTAAACCATAGAACTGAGGACATATTCGGTGAAAAATAAAGACATTCATAAAGTTCAAAGTTGCATAATGTACAAGTTGCATCGACTGTGAGGATTATCGTCCCGTTGTGAAGCAACGGAGTGGAGTAGCATATCTGCTAGCTATAAAAGCAAACGATGGGATTCATTTTCATTGAAGCGCACAGGCTCGAGGAGCTCCTTATAACCACACTTGCGTCGAAATGGCTGCAAAGATGGTAATCGCTGCAGTTTGCATGGTAGTACTGCTGAGTGCAAACGACGTGCTTGCACAGGGACCGAAGAACGTGAGGTGCAGAGACAGGCGCTACCAGTACACCTGTCGTTCTCAGCAATGCTGTCCGAACGAGTGTGCGTATAGCTGCGTCATGGACTGTAAAACTTGCAAGCCCATTTGCCGTAAGTATCGATTATTTAATTTGTTCGGTAAGTGGTTTTATGGATGATGGTTTAAGTTCGGATATTGCTGTGCAGCATGCAATCGACCCGGAGGCGTGTGTCAGGATCCTCGGTTCATAGGAGGAGATGGCATCATGTTCTATTTCCACGGTAGGAAAGAGCAGGACTTCTGTTTGGTGTCGGACTCAGATCTCCACATCAATGCTCACTTCATCGGCAAAAGAGGAGAGGGAATGGGAAGAGACTTCACGTGGGTGCAGTCCATTGGAGTGCTCTTCGATGGAAACCACCAGCTCTTCCTGGGAGCCAACAAGGTGCCCTCATGGGACGATTCCCTTGACCACCTGGCCATTGCCTTGGATGGCAAATCGATCCTCCTTCCTCACCAGGAGGGAGCCACGCTCTCCCTCTCACCCTTCAATTTGACAATCGTTCGATCTGACCGGACTAATGCTGTGACGGTTGAACTGGAGGATAAGTTTATGATTACAGCCCGCGTTGTGCCCATCACTCCAGAGGAGTCTCGAATCCACAACTACGGAATCACCTCCGACTCCGACCACTGTTTTGCCCATCTGGAGCTCAGCTTCAAGTTCTACTCTCTCAGCCCTCGTGTGACCGGCGTCCTTGGACAGACATACGGAGCAGAGTACAGGAGCCCCATTAACTTGGGTGTTGCCATGCCCGTGGTGGGAGGTGAGGCCGACTATGTGACCACCAATCTCTTTGCCACTGACTGCAAAGTTGCCCGATTCGGCTCAGCCACCAACAAGATGAACAATAATGACTTTTCCTTTGTCGAACTCAACTGTGCAGGGAGACCCGGTGGCGGTGGCATGGTTTGTCGGAGATAGATTTACATTTACAAAGAACAACACATCACAAAGTTCCGAGCGCCACCAATATTTATGTATTATGGCCATTGATCACTAAATAACTTTCAGTGCGAGTTTCAATCTTAATTTAATTGATATATGTTGCATTGCATTCCGTTAATGTTTCACATCATCTCTTACTAGTACCTGCCTTTACATAGATATTAATCTTTTTAAAATAAAAGATTTTTTTTTTCTAATAAAAAATTATATTTAGTTTGGGGTGGCGGACCTAGTTCGATTGGCTAAAGCAGGCAAGAGGTCACAAGGTCTAGTCTCCCCACCGTCCCCGTGATACCGGAGGGCATGTCACGCCAGCGTCACTGGTCACATGAAAAATATACATTGCAATTTATGTACGCACACTGCAGTTTATAGTGGGGATGCAGTTTATGTACGCACACACTGCAGTTTATAGGGGGGCTGCAGTTTATGTACGCAAACTGCAGTTTATAAGGGAGCGTCACTGGTCACGTGAAAAAAGTAGGCACACTGCAGTTTATGTAGGCACACTGCAGTTTATAGGGGGGCTGCAGTTTATGTACACACACTGCAGTTTATAGGGGGGCGGATACCCGATCGATTCTGCAGTCTAGAAAAAAAAAATTATATTTAGTTTGGCTATATATATAATAAGAGATTATTTCTATAATAACACCTAAAGTTCTATATTTCAAAGGAATGAAATAGGGATCCTATATGCTAAAATTATATTTAATAACATGATAATAAAATAATAATAATTAAATTCAAATATAATATGAAAATTTGAAGTAAAAAATAATAATAATTTTAATATAAAATAAAATATTTCTGAGTAGGTCAAAGTGGCATGGTGTGATTGTTTAGTTGTTGTGATGTTATTTTGCCATCAAGGTTCAAACTTCATTGAGATGTAATTGTTGAGAATCCAAGTCAAAAGCATTTACCCCTCTTAAAAAAAAAAACTCTAGGTAAAATAATTAGAATGTTTTTTAGATATGTAATAGAAATAGCTCTTCAACACATTTGTTAAGGGGAGGGAACATAGTAGACGATGTCATAATAATTATGAATGGAGTGTGCAAAGTAATTATACTTTGTCATAATAATTATGAATGGAGTGTGTGAAGTAATTATGCTTTGTTATTATTTGGATGGCATGTTCTATTTAGATGCTTTGAGAGGGCTTTGGCGGGTGTTAATTGTTTGCATAAATTATGCAAATGCTCAAGTGTCATGGAATATTCTACTAGTTTACAGTGTGAGGGTGGTAGAATGAGGAGCATAAAGTGAGGGAAGATGGTTGCAGAGGAAAAAAATTGGAGCAACAAAAGTGTTAGATCTCTAGAAAAGAAGTGTTGGTTGATTTCGTGAACTTTGTAAACATGGAGATTAAAGACCTTGACCTTTGGCTCTAGATGGTGAGGATATGGGAGCTAGGGAAAAGTATGGATGGGTTTGCTGGTGTCTATATCCACTCAACAATGGTAATTTTGTTGTAATACCCTAGTTATGTGTGCAGTAGGTGGAATGTATTTTATGTAACTTGCTCTCTTTCCTATGCCTCTTTATTGTCTACAAATGCTAGTTCCTTTCTATTACATGATGATAGTGATGTTGTGATACATCAAGCATAGGCTCATTTTGAATATTTTTTGGAGCATTTTCATGCTATCAAACATCACCAACTTTGTCTTTAACACATTGTGGAAGAAATTACAAATTCTTTAATGATGATGATTATGAGCAAGACATAGAAGAGATGAAGGTTTCTAGTTTAGATGACCCATGTGAAAAATGTAAGTGGTTTCATTTGGGTGGAATGAGGCTTGTGTAATTTACCTAATTTTCATTAGCTCCCATTGTTTATAGACTTTAGCAATAATTTTGTTGGGTTTAATTTTTATTTAAATGGGTAGTTGTGTTATAGTAGCTTCAACCTAGTTGGATGGGTGAAGGTTAATAATTAAATATATACGGTTGTTAGTTAATGGAAGACTTATTTGCATAGATTTGACCCCTCATCAAGCCCTATTTTTTCATTTTCGTCCCTATAATGTATGAAAAGTGATCCTAGACCTAACTAGGATTAGCTACTTTTCACTTACAAAATATTAAAATTTAGATTGGCAAGGGTATTCAAGATTGACCTACAACCTGAAAGGTGAGCCAATCAACCCTAGATTTGAGTTCTTTTGGGGGTTTGAAATATATTTTTGATGAAATGCAATGATGCAACTAACTATGAAAATGCATCATTCTCTCATGAATTATGACAAACTAGAAACTGACAGACAAATTTGAGTTTTAGAAAAGAAAAAGGCAAACACAAAGGTACATGACCTATGAATTTGAGGTTGATTTGGGTGGACAACGTCGCCTAGGGTGCCCTTGTCTGAGTTGACTTTTCTCAGATCTGAAAAAGTAGTTTTGTAGCTCTTTGTTAGTGACTTCTTCCTTCTGAATCTTCTTGTTGGATCTTTGTCTATTACTGAGATAATTGAGTTTTCATATCTTGTCAAGTTGTAGGGTTTAAATTCATCAATGAACAAATAGTCTTCAATCTTCCTCCAATATTCTTCATATCTATAATTTGCACATTCAAAGAGAGATGAAGGGTTATGCTTGATATAGGGACTTACCTTGATCAAATCCCATGTCAACTGGTATTTCTACCTCCATAATGGTAAAATTCATGAAAGAGAGCTTATCCTTTTGAGGGATAGAGGCTAAATGATAATGGAGTAATGAATCAACAATGGGTTGTAACTCACCACTCAAATCTAATTTCCTTGAAGGATTGAAGTCATACACATCTCCTCAAGGCTTGATTGCAATTTGGCTCAAGACTTGATTTGAAGGTCCCTACAAATGTTAGTTCTCACAAACAAAATGCATGTAAACATGAGCATAAACTCACATAACATATGATATGATTCTTTGATAATGAAGTGTTGCAATAATCTTGATAATCCTACTTGGTGTAGTCATGGATGGAGGGTCCATAAAGGACTATCCAACCATGCAATCTAGATTTCAACACAGCAAAAATAACACAAGAATGCTCAACAAACATGAATTTCCATTGATTTGACAACTTTCAATCTTACATGCATCATATGCCTTATATGCAAAGTGGTTAGGGCTCATAGGCCTACCACAAGGGCATTTAAGATATTATAACTGACACAAGCCTTATTACAATCCATAGCCTTGAAGGTTGAAACTAATTGCAAACTATGTACTATTGATCTAACTGATTAACTACCTTCCCAAGGATTTCAAATGATATTAAATATGAATCTCTAGCTTCAATTATGATATGCATTGGCCTGAAGGGTTTACAAACCCAACGTAAGATCAAACGTGCAGCTCGGCCTTAAACATGAAAAGATAACCCATCGGTAAATGAAATGAATTGTGGATCTCCAAGAAAGTTCCCCTTGGACCTAAAATGTCTTAATGATGTTCCATTTATCTCCACATGTTCCAAAAAGGTTCGCACAACTAAACTAAGTCAGGTTGGCCCTGAATGCTCTGCTAGAGAATTGACAGTAAAATTTTGAGAGTGATAACTTTCTAAAAATAAATGCAAATCTCATGAAATTTGGATATGTTGTAGATGACCTCATGTAGATGCTATATCTTGCTCTATGAGCTAAGAAATGGCAATGTGGTAAAATGCGGAAGAAACCGATGAGATAGCTACAAACTAAAATACAAGAAAATAAATGTTTTTGGTTGATACAGGATTGTTTTACAACTAGGGATAATCCTGCATCAGACACCCAGGGTTGGAATAGAATTGAGTCCCTCACTTTCCAGGGGCTAGAGGAAAACCGAAGTGGTCCACCTCAACCTAAGAAATCCATGATGAATCATCCACTAGTCTTCCTTTTCACTTTTACCAGGTACTCCTTATATTGTTTGTTCCTAGAGCTCCTTCCAATTTTGGTGTCCAAAATCTACTCAATTTGCTTTGGTGGTTGATGTGGTATCTACTCCTCCAATCCAACTTCCTTGTTGTTTCCACTTGATTTTCCTTCATGAAACTTATAAATTTCTGCAATATTGAAAATAGGTGATATACCAAGTGTCTCTAGTAACTCCACTTCATATGCATTTCTTGAGTCAAACTTCTTGAGAATCTTACATGGTCCAATATTCCTCATCTTTAGCTTATTGTATGTTCCTACAAGAAACCTTTCCTTCCTAAGATATACCATAACTTCATCCCCAATAGCAAATTCTTTATGTCTCATCTTCTCATCTATCTTTTCTATGTACTTACCATTCATGTCCTCCAAGTGCTTTTGAACCTAACTATGCAATTTCTCCATGAATCTTGCAAATTCTTCAACTTCTACACTCCTCTTATTCTCCATACTAATGTCTCTAAGCTCCACAACTCCTCTAGGATGTATTCATGTCACAGTCTCAAATGGTGCCTTTCCTATACTCTAGTTTACTGAATTATTATATGAAAACTCTATTTGTGGTAGAACTATATCCCAATTTCCTACCTTATCTCCAACCAAACATCTCAATAAGTTACCCAAACTCATGTTTACTACCTCTATTTATCCATTTGTTTGTGGGTGATATGTTGAACTAAACTTCAGGTCTATCTTCATCTTCTTCCACAATATCCTCCAAAAGTATCCAATAAACTTGGTTTCCTTGTCTAAAACTATACTCTTTGGTAATCTGGATGTGGTCTCATAATCTCTTTGAAAAATAAGTTAACAATATGCACAACATCATTAGTCTTCTTGCAAGGAATGAAATGTGTCATCTTAACAAATTTGTCCATTACCACCATTATAGAATCATATCCTCTTTGTGTTCTTGGTAATCCCAATATGAAATTCATGCTTATATCTTCCCAAGGTCTCTCCAATATTGTTAAAGGTTTATACAATCCAATATTCTGACTACTCCCTTTTGCTACTTGACAAATTCTACAACTTCGAACATACTTCCTAACACCCTTGTATATCTATAGCCAAAATTAATGTTCATTCACCAAAGCTACTACCTTATCCACTCCAAAATGTCCTACTAGTTGTCCTCCACTATGCTTCTCCTTAATCAAATTCTCCCTCATTGAACTCCTTAGAATACACAACTAACTTCCCTTGAACAACATATCTTCCTAAATGAAATAATCCAACCATTGACTCCTATCTGCCACTACTGGTTCCTTACATGCTTTCCATGCTTTAGCAAACTTTGGATCATCTGCATACATGTGTTTCAATTCTTCAAAACCCAATACTTCTACCCTCATCTATGTCAACAAATTCCTTCTCATGCTCAATGCATCTACAACTTTATTTGACTTGCCACTCCTATGTTTCAATACAAATGTATAACTCTGGAAGAATTCAACCCATCTCATATGTCTCTGGTTCAACTTACAATCTAAAAATCAAGGTTGATTTGACCAATTTGACACACTTTAAAAATATTTCAACAATAAATTTGTTCCACATTGGATCACTTTACACATCATCTAGGAGGTCTTGTCAAGAAAAGATAACCTAAAAAGCAATTGATGTCATCAAATAATCCATGTGGCAACTTTCCACAATTCCATAGCTTACTAAGGGACCCATTGTGAAGAGCTTGAAGACTTGAGGAATTCGCATGAGATCATGCCATATGACGATAATTTATTTCCTCATCCTTTGAAAGACTCGGCAGAGCATATGAGAATCACCCACGTGTCCTTATTCAGTAATTCCACGCTTGATTACCTAGTGTATTTTGAAGCATCTGTAGAATCCTGGAATTGCACCAAATGTTGGTAGGTGTCCATCTTTTTGTAGCTCCACGACTAACTTTATAAACCTTTTTGTCATGCAGACTAGTGGAATCCACTTAAAACGTGACACCTATGACCCTCTTCGTGCTTCTGCACCCAATACTTAACATTTGTTGAAGCAACTTGCGAAACTGTGGAATGTCTTAAAACATGCCACGTGTCTCACTTTGGTCTTCATAAAAATCTACAAACTCAAACCACTAAGACACCACGTTGTCTTGATTTTTGATTTCACAACCACATCTTTCCTTAATGAATGAATCTCTGCAAAACTAAATCAATAGAAAAAGGATGCATGTCACACTTTTCTCGCTTCCACAACTTCCTTTTTTCTTAATGAATTTTACCTTACAAACTAGCAAAAAAAGGGCTTTACAAGTGTGGGGCATATATGAAACGCGAGCTCACTTAAGTGATTTAATTAGGCACATGCAGTAAAATTATTTTATGTGAGCGCTAGGAAACATAAGGGGCCAGGGAATAGCATGATGCAAGGGGGACATAAAGTTATGACTTAAGTCACCTAAAAAGGTAATGAAGAATTATATTGCAGGGGCTAAATGTGTAGGGTTTTATGGTTTTTTAGGCCTAAATGCATCTAGAAAAGAAACATTTTATGCAAACCCTAGCAAGGATAACAACATTTTACAATTTTTGCATAAAGGCAAGCATGAAGTACCTTGAAATTCTAAA
Organism: Sequoiadendron giganteum; assembly: GCA_007115665.2. NCBI lineage: Eukaryota > Viridiplantae > Streptophyta > Pinopsida > Cupressales > Cupressaceae > Sequoiadendron > Sequoiadendron giganteum. The sequence continues at coordinate 22,119,631 of CM021107.1, read as the reverse complement.
AATACACTACCATGTTCTATGAATGATAATTAGAGTTATTTAATTTAATTGATGGAATTAAAGTTGACACGATTGCAAAAAAAAGAGCTTTCACAACTATAAAATAACAATCTATTATTTTTGGGAGATTGTTGGGGATGATGTATGGAAGGTTGTTGAAGAATGTAGGAGGAGAAAAGAAATGATTAAAGCTTGGAATCACACATTCATTACCCTTGCGCCAAAGAAAAAATCCTTGAATATCTTTGATGATTTTCGGCCCATTGCCCTATGTAATACAATTTACAAGATTATCACCAAGGCTATGGTTAATCAACTCAAGGTTTGTTTAGAGGGTATTATCTCAGAGGAGCAAAGCAATTTTTTAAAAGGCGGGCAGCTAGTGGATGGGGTCATCATTGCTCATGAGATGATACACTCTGTTAAATCCAAAAATAAGGAAGATATGGTGGTAAAGATTGATATGAACAAAGCATATGATAAAGTTTCTTAGGATTTTCTAATTAAGGTTTTGACCAACTTTAGCTTCATCCAAGAGTGGTGTGAATGGGTCTTTAGTTTCATCTTGTCAGCTTCCTTTTTGTATTGATCAATGGTTTGGCATCAAGTTCTTTCAAGGCTAAGTGAGGGTTGTGACAAGGCAATTCTTTCTCCCCCTTCTTGTTTCTCATTCTTGATAAATCTTTGGGGAGGACTTTTAAGGAGGATGCAAGAGGGGGTCTCCTAAAAGGCTTATAGGTGTCAGGGGGTATAAATAATGTCACACCCATACAATTTGTCAATGACACTCCTTTTTGGAGAGGCTACGGCCAGGGAGGCAAGGAGAATAAATAAAATTTTGAATCTCTATGAGTGGGTTGCAGGTCAGGTCGTGAATTGCTCTAAGTCTAGGATCTTCTTTCTTAAACAGAATTGCTTGGAGAGGCTAGATGTTCAAGGAATTCTTGGTTTCAAGAGTGAGTGTTCACCAAGTAGATATTTGGGTATGCCTCTCATTGATCATCAGGTCTCAGTTACAAATTGGTGCACAATTATGGAGAGGGTGCAGGGTAAGCTTGTGTCATGGAAGGGGTGTTGGCTTTCTTTGGCAGGAAGGATTATGCTCATCAAATCTTCTTTGGTGGCCATCCTTGTTTTTACGATGGTGATGTTTTAAATCCCCAACAAGGTGCCCAACATTATAGGGTTGACCCAATGTTCTTTCTTGTGGAGGGGCTCCAACAATGCTTTCAAATTTAGCTTAGTTAAGTGGTTTGAGGTTTGCAAGCCATAGTGACATGGTGGGCTCAGCCTTAACATATGTGGCAGCATGAATAAGGCTTTAGGGGCTAGGCTTACTTGGTGTATTTATGAAGAAGGGGACAGGCAGTGGAGTAGGATTCTGCAAGCTAAGTACTTGGGGGATGATAGAGATCGGTTGTTAAATACTGAGCTTCTTGGTGGTTCTAGTGTCTAGAACTTTTTAAGGTCGTGTGCTAATCTTCTCTCAAAGGATATTTGTTGGAGGGTTGGTAATGGTTCTAAAATCAAATTTTAGAGGGACTATTGGTTAGAGGATTGCACTCTTTTCTCTCAGACATTCTTTTGGTCATTGGTAAGCCACTTTGAAGATGTGTTTGGTGAGTGGGTTAGCAATTACACTGAAATCAGCTCTGGTAAGTTGCTTTGGAAGTCACTTATGGCTCTCGTTCCTGAGCTTAAAGAGACCTACGAGGTGTTGCAACACACATTAAAATGTTGGCCCACTCTTGTAATAGGTAAGGAAGATAGAATGGTGTGGAGGTCCAAGTGTAGTGGCAAGGTTATTGTGAAGGATGCCTACTACTCTTATTCCGATGTGGCGGTTGTTTAGAATTTCCCTAAATGTTTGTGGTATAAGTATGGTCTTCTTAAGGCCAATTCTTTTTTATGGATTGCTTAGAGGAGTTGAGCCCTCACATGGGATAAGTTGTAGAGGATGGGAAGTGTGGGGCCTTCTTGGTTTGTTCTATGTCTACACGAAGAGGAATGTAATGTTGATTTGTTTCTACATTGCCCTTTTGCTAGGCAGTTGTGGTCTTTCTTCTTGCTTCAACAGGGGGTTTCATGGGCCATGCCTAAGGATAGTGCTTCTCTCCTAGATTGTTGGTTTTTAAAAATTAAGAATTCTAGTCTAAAATTCATTTGGTAGGTTGCCCCTTCTTTAATTGTTTGGAACATTTGGCTAGAGCGTAATAAATAGATTTTTAATGATCATGCCAAGAGTGTCGAAAGGGTGTGGTATTTGATTGAATGGTTGATGGTTGAGTGTGGTGAGGTGCATTGTGATAAGTTCAAGGGTGTTGTGGACTGTGAAGCTCATTGGGTTAATGCCTCGAATAGGTTTAGTTGGCTCGGCTATATCGGGAACCCTATGAAGAGGGTGGAGGAAAAGGTGTGTTGGGATGCCCTGACTGCTGGGTGGATTAAACTTAATTTTGACAAAGCTATGAAAAGGAATCTTGGGAAGGTAGGTAGTGGGGGTGTCTTCAAGGATGCTAACGAATCTGTTGGGCTTTTTCTTTATTGTGGTCACACATCTAACAACTTGGTTGAGGCATGGGCTATGCATTGGGGCATTGATCTTGCCATTCATAAAGGTTGGAATCGGTTATAGATCGAAGGAGGCTCTAAGCTACTAATTGATGCTTTCCAAGGCGACGAGATAAAGAACTAGAGACTTGGATCGGTTTTGGATGTTGTCTTGGCCTTTAAGTCTGAATTTGTAGCTATTGTATTATCTCATATCAAAAGAGGAGGTAATAAATTTGTTGATTGGGCAGTGAATTTTGATGTCAACCTTCTAAATAGAATTGGTTTGTTTGAAAGGTTATGGTGGTCAAACTGCCTCTATGAAGCCATAAAACTACTGCAATATTACATTAAATCGCACCCCCTGATGAGAGGTTGATGATTGCTTGAGGAATATGTGTTTCCAATGGTCATTTTTGTGTCTAGTGTATGTTTGTGTTGACGTGTCCTAGTTTTTGTTGGGTCCCATGTGGCTTTTTGTCATGGCCAGAGGCCTATTCTATGGTTCCTAGATCCTATAACTAGGTTTATATATAACAAAAAAATATATATTATTTAAAAATTAAAAAAGGTTAACCTCAAATAATTAAAAAAATTATATAAGGTTTTTTAAATTTTAATCTCTTAAAAAAATTTTAAAAAATTAATAAAATAACTAAAAAATAATTAACATATATTGTCTAAAATTAAACAACTTAAAAGTGAATGTTTTTAAATAATTAAATTTTAAACTTTTTTTATAGCCAAAAAAATTATTATTAATGTTTTTGATGGAGGAAAAAACAAGTTTTGAAGAGACCCGGAACCCTTTACAAACAGATTTTGAATGGATCTGGAACCCACAACCGGAAGGTTGTCAAAACATAAAGACATGAAAGCATAGACAACCAAGGATAAAAAGGCAACCAAGGCCAAAGAACTACAACCAACTACAAAGCCGCAGGAAAAACAGTTAGCAGCCAGCCAGAAACTAGCCCCCAAACAAGAACCATCAAGATTTACATTTAGAATTACTCTTGTGGGAGCGGAGAGTCATGTCAAAAGGAGGCTTAGAGGACTTCTATTTTTTGCCCTTTACAGCAATACATCCCTCTTCCACCTGTGTTGCCTTATCAAGCCAAGCCAATGCACCATTATCTTGGAGAAGAATGTTTGCAACTGCTGTCTTAGTCCCTATAGGTGTGGCCAAGTTAGGAGAGCCACCCGAAATGATAGTCGGAGCACTATCACCAAAAGTGGCAGCCATAGGCCCAGTCTCTTTCTCTTTAGGAGTTTCAACATTGTAGTCTTGCATAGCATCAGCCACCCCTCCATTTGAGACATCCAGAGAGGATGCCCAAGGCCCTGTGAATCCAAAGCAACCACCTCAGAAAAACTCCTAGGTTGCTCAACTCTCTTCTCAACCGTATAATGCTGCTGAGAAGCACCTTTCCACCATGTAGCCTTCATGGTTTTTTTCTCAAAACCACATTGTGCAGTAGCATGACCTGTTTTAAAACACTTTCTACATCGGAAGGGAATCCCTTCATAGTCCAAAGCTTGGACCCAAGAGCACTTAGAGGTTTTAAGTAAAACCTCGGTAGTCAACCCTTTTAAAACATCCATTTCAACTAATATGTGGGCAAAGGTAGAGTGAAAAATATCAAAGGAATCATCATCCACCAGCAAAAAAATCTTCAAGAGCCTCACTCACTTCCTCCAAAAGAGGATCAGTCCATAACTGGAGAGGAAGATTAGGAAGCTGAACCCAAATCGAGATCTTATTGAACGTTTCAAAAGAAGGAAATTATTATTAATGTTATTATTATTAATATATTTTTATTATTAATAATTTTTATTATTAATAATATATTAATATGTTTTATTATGTTTTAAAAAAATAAAAATAAATAAAAGAGCGCAAGACTTTCTAAAACTTTAAGTTTAAAGTTTAAAAATGGGAGGGAGGAAAGACTTTAGGTTTAAAATTTTACGTTTTAATTTTATTGGAAATGAGCCCAAAATTTGGCGATGACTTATGAAAGACTTTTTTTTGAACTTTTAAATAATGCAGGGAAGGAGGGATATGGGCGATTGGCCTTCCCTCCTCTATCAGGCCACGTGAAGACTGAAAATGTAATAGTTTAAAATAGAAAATGTTTTGTTGAGGGCGCTTGGACATAAACACATTTAGATCTCGCACAATCAAGATAGTGCTCATCGCCTCTCAAAGAACTTTGTGAAAATTTCTTTAAAAATTTGGTATTGAAATAATAATTTGAAATGCAAATGGAATAAAATTTTAAAAAAATGTTTTATATGTATTTAGAGAAAAAAAAAATTGCAGGTTATATGTAATAAAAAATTATTTGAAAAATGCATGTAAATTTATTATTTAAATATGAAGTTGCAAAAAATATTTTGAACTATTTTTTATTTTTTATTTGAAAAAAAAAAACTCTTATTGAAGTTTCTAAAAAACAATTTATTTGCACAGATTTAGATGAATCTAAATTAATTTTAAGAAATATTCTTATTTAAAGAAAACTTTGAATAGATATTTGAAAAAAACAGATTTGATATATTATAGTAAAGATTCGAAAAAAACGATAATATGAAATTTGAAATTGTAAATATTAGTATAAAAAAAATTAAAATCTATATATTGAAATTGAAAAGAAACTTAAAAAGCTTAGATTATGTACAAGAGTTAGGAAAAAAAAACTATAAAAAATATATATTAAATTATTCAGAATAATAATAATTTTAAAGCAAATTAAACTCTAGTTCTTCTTGACTCCAAGGTGAGTACTCCAAAGAGATGGTAAACCTTCAACAATATAACTCAACAAAGGATTAGTAAAATATGCTTTGATACAATAAAAGGAATTATGAATGAAATAAATGGAAAGTACCAATACAAGAGCAATTGTTTGAAAGAAAGTATTACCATCCAAGATGAAACCCAAAGACATCGAGAGCATGCACACCAAATATCAAAGAGAAGACACAAAATTTTGTAAGGGTGAAAAACAAAGAAAAAATCCCCTATATTATGAAGATGGTGTAAAGCCTAAAGAAAATTACAATGAGAGAATATGAGAGAGAGAAAGAGAAAGAGCCTATGACCCCTTCTGGGTTCTTGGTCTTCAAAATCCTGTGGAAGGCTTGATAACTAATCAAACATAATGCTCAATTCAAAATTAATAACATAACTCTTAATAATAATGTTGAGTGTCAAAATTACAGTTCCATTTGGTGGAACCTACAACATGATGACTAGTCTGTTGCCCTCTTACAAAGTTGCTTTTGCTAAAAAGTGGAATCAAAAAGGCATAAAAGTTTTCAATAATATTTTGTTAGGTGGGCATGTAAAAAGTTGGAATGTGTTGAGCTCTTATTTTGACGACGTCCTTCCAACATAAGGACTTACTCCACACTAGTGGAGGCTTGCAAAGAGGCCAACTTTTTCTTAAATGCTGAAAAAGAATTGGATTTGGCCAATGATCTTATGTGGGAGGATGGGGGGCTCTTACTAATCTCAAAGCTAACACAATCTATAAAGATTTGGTTTGTGATATTTCTATTATTGATCATCTAAATAGTTGTTGGGATGCTTCTTTGGCTAATAAAGAATGGCATAAAGTTCTCTATGTTGTTTGGCACAATGTTTTAAAGCGCAAAAAGGCTTGTTTTAAATGGTTTATTCTACAAAGGATTCATTTTAAATCTAATCTTGTTGATATTGATGTTTACAGCATTTGTAGAACGCCTGAGTCTGTGATGCATATTTTGTTTGACTGTTTCTATGCTAAATAAATTTGGAAATTATTCTATTATAATCTTAAAATCTAGGACAATGAGGATAGAATTATTTGGAAAGATGTTTTAATGTTTGATAAAAAGATGAGTAATGATTGTAAAGTATTATGGAATTGCCTATCCACCAAAATCATGTGGCACATGTGGAAAACAAGAAATGATAAATTCAAAGGTTGTTGGAGGTCTCTTACTAAGTCATCAAAAAAGACTCACTTTTCTCATTGTTGCATTATAGGTTTCACTCTACGTTGAGGTCTCCATGCCCAAATTTATGATTCTAATCAAGGAGGGGTCTATGAGAATCAGCAAGGAAGAGGTGAGGTGTGGTCATGCTTGTCATTGTAATAATGAAGAAGTTGAAACCTTCTTGAGGGCCTTGAACGAGTTTCAAAGGGCTTTTAATAATGTAGTTGATGGAGTGCAAGAAAGACACAAGGTTCCACATCATGTTGGACAGTGGGATAGTGATGATTTATTTGCCACTAGAGGAGTCAGGTCCAATGCTATGCCGACTAATGGAGTCTGTAATTGGGAGGAGTCTGAAGCCAACAGCAAGGTTGTTGATAAGTGATGAACAACTTTTCCTATATAGGACATAATGTGATATTTTATAGACATACCTTTTTTGTATAGTCTAAAAAATATATCGTATATAACTGTAATCATTTTGTATAGACTTATTTTTAGAAATGATATGTAAAATTTTGTATAGATTGAATATCAATAGTGGCATACTAATGTTTTCGAACATGGTTAACTGAAAGCTGCCATGGTAGAATGTAAAAGCTTATTATACTATTATTAATAAAAAAAAGAGCTCAAACATATAATGTTTCATGTAAAGAAAGAAAGAAGCATCTCATAAATAGAGGTGAGAAAGGAGTTGCATAAGTAACTTCAATGTCTATGCATGCCACCTTTCATCCTATATGTGTGCAAGGTATCAATATCCTCATAAGGAGGGGGCTACACCTAAGCCTTAATATTCTTCCAAAGAGGAATTATAAAAATGAGTCATTCTCACACATGTGTGAAAATTCTCAAATAAAACGAAAGACTTGTAGGGATTCCTTTGGAATATTCCTACAAGTATTTAAATAATACAAATTAATAAATAATCTTCACCTAAGTAAAGATTAAATTCTAATATAAACACATGTCACAATATTTTCTAATTCTATCTTTTACCTTGCTTATATAAACAAGGCTATTGTACATTTTGAATATATATCTCATATATCTTAATATCAAGCAAACTCATTTCTTGCATACTCCCTTGTGGAAGGTTTTCATTATTTTTCCAAATGGTCTTGGGTGTTGAGCTAATCTTCAGCTCCTACAAGCTTGTCCTACAAGGTAATGAATATTAGCCTCCAATCTAAGAGGCAATCCCAACCACCCATAATCTCCACCAAAAAATTATAAAACCCTCAACCTCAAGGCCATTTCAACATCGTGGAAGACAAGCACATATATGCTTCCCAGTTATTGGCAAGAGCAACAAGTCAAAGATCTCTCCAACAACAATATCTAGAGCCAATCCAAGTCATCAAAGGGAATGTTGGTAAAAAAATATTGTTTTCTTGCATTGTTTATTTCACTCTAACATAGGTATATGCAAGTTTAGAATAGAGTGTCCATTCCTCTTGCTTTATTCTAGATTTTGGCATCCACACCACAATTAATGGACCTTAAGTTTTTCATCAAATAAAGAAACTCACATTTTCAAATTTGTAATTATATCCTTTATTTCTAATTGGGATAGAGATTACTCTTGTCCACTAACATAAATTTTTCATAAATGTTTCAAGGGTTTGTGAGCTATTTTATGTTTTTCCCTAAATTAATTACAAACTAAATTGCACAACATAATTAAATTTAATCTCAACCATCATTTGAACAACCCATTTTTTACAAAAAGAGAAAGGAAGCATTTGTTAACATGATTTATATTTTTCTCCATATTTAGAACACTTCGTATAGACCTCTCATTATGATTTTGAATGGTTTTGCTTTAATTTCTTTGCATACTTAGAAATAAACCTAAGAAAAAGGAAACAAACTCTTTGCACAATCAAGAGAAACAACCAATTTATTTACACAATGATTTTGATTATAAATACATCCTTTGGTTTTCAATCTATTTCATTTCTCACTAATTTTGCAATTTAAAAAAAACAAGATGAATACCTCCAAAAAATAATGGCAAACAAACAAGTTGTTAAATCTTCAATCCACCAAACAAGCAAAGCAATCCTTTCAACAATCAATGGATTTCAAATTCAATCATTATGACTCTTTCAAAGCAAACTAGGGCTTTAAGAAAATACTCCCTTTTTTCTCTCAAGTTTCATAAGGAATAAAAGAATAGAATAAAAATGAAAACATTTTTTGCATTTATCACAAGTCCAAATTTCCAATAAGTTCATATTTCCTTTTCCTATTTGCAAAAAACTAGTCATTCTAACAATGAGATAATATATTTTGCAAAGTGCCTAAAATATAACCTTCTAACTTGCTATAATAAGTATTTTTTCTTGTTAACAAGTCACAATTACCCTCCAAAGCACAGATTACCCAACATTTGTACTTTTGCAATAATAACAAAATGACGTGTTTTAACATGTATAATTTCACTATTTAAAATCCAAATAACTCCTTATAATTCTAAATACATTTTATCAATTCCTAAGGCACCAACTACTCTCCACACTCATAGCAAACATAATTGCATGTCCAAAATCAATTAGAAGCACACAAAAAACTCAACACCTACTGGTCTTATACAAATGGGTATCCTAAATTCCACACGATTCAAGTATGAGTTTACATCCTTTTACTTCTAAATGAATAGGATAAATTAACATAATTACACAAATCTCTAAGCCCGTCTCCCTAATTAACTACCGTTTAGATTTTTATACCTACACATTTTAATCGAACATTATGCACATCTATACAATAACATAGCAATAGTTGAAACGCATGGTAAGATTAACCAACATATAATTCACATTTTAATTATAATATTTCAATTACATTACCATGATTTACAAAGAATACATGATTAAATACGATTAAACATTTATCAAAGCAATAATGCAAAACCATAGAATTAACTCGATTGGCATATCATTATAAATGAAAACAATGGAGTTGAATACACAAAATAGGTTTAATCAAAAAATAATACAAATATCTCAAGTATAAGTACATCAAATATTCAAACAAATAACAAAACGAGTATAAATATCATAGATCGTAACCAATACAAAAAAGCATAGATGCATCCAATACAAAATTGCATCATATGAAGGCACAAACACTTGTGAACCCTACATAAATTGTCATTTCTCTCTATGATTGCCACATTGGTTATGTTGGAACCATTTAGCACAAAGGTATATGCTAAAGATTATATCTATGATGAAGATTTCAACAATGTATAGGTCAACAACTCAAGGTAACCATGATGAATTTGAGGTTGAATCTAATTTTTTACCTCTTAAATGATCTTTTGTATAAAGCAAGTAGATTATGTGTACTATAATAGAGGAGTGTTTCTCGTTAGAGAGGCACATGTTTCATGGTCGGTTGATCATTTTGTAGTGACAAAAACAATGGCGAACTTGTAGAGCTATATTTATTGGTCATATTTGCAAGTGGATGTCTCAAAATTTATTCAAGGTTTTTAATCATGTAGTGCATGCAAGCCTGACAATAGAAAAATGAGGTTGTACCAACAATTGGCAATGCCTTAAAGTCATGGGATAGCATATCCATAGACTTTGTAGCTATATTTCCGAAGACAAAACATGGTAATGATTATGTTTTTGTTATTATAGATCATTTTTTAAAGAAGTGCATACCAATTAGTTAGAAGAAGACTCTAAAAGAAAGCGCACAGTGGATTTATTTTTCAAAAATGTTCATATTTACTTTGGTCTTCCAAAAAGTATAATTTCATATCATGACACAAGCTCCTTGAGCAAATTTGGTGCAAATTGTGGAGTAGGATGAACACAAAACTTAAGCAATCTACGGCATTACATCCCCAAATAGATGGGCAAACAAAAGTGGTTAACCAAACTTTGGTGCAGCTACTATGAGGGTATAATTTAAGGTGTCTAAAAGGTTGGGACAAGAATTTGACCTACATTTACACTTCTCTATTAGAGTTGTTTTTTTGTCTCCCCTTTTAAGGCTTGTTTATCTGTCACTAAGCCCGTTTTATGTTTGCCATGGCATGTCAAAGGAAGGGCAAGGAAAGGGGGATGTAGATAGGGATAGAGCAAGAAAAATTATTAACAAGATGAGACAAATGCATCTCAAAGTTTAGGAAAGACTCAAGAAATCAAGCAAGGTACAAGCTTGCCACGATAAACATGGAGTTGAGCACAAATTTTAAGTGAGTCACAAGGAATGGGTGTATCTTGGCAAAGAGAGACTACAAGGCGCATTAGGAAAACTCAAACCATTAAAATACAATTCATTCCAAGACATGGAGTAGGTGAGAAGCAATGCTTTTAGGCTAGATCTGCCTTAATATATGAAGATCTTTTCTATAATTAATATTGAGAAGTTTGGATTAGTTTAACCTTCATTGCTTGTGATTGGTTTAACCTTCATTGCTTGAGGAACAAGATGAACTCGAAAATGATGTTGCCCTTGACAAGGTGGTATAATAGACCTGATGATGTGAGCATATGAAGTATAGTTAATTGGATGAAAAGGGCAAGCGCCAAGCCAAGTGATGTGGATTTGTAAAAGTGAAGTAAGAAAGAAATTCCCACATTCGATCAATTTGAACTTTAATGGACCAAAATTCTCTATTAGGGGAGGTATGATCTATGAATCAAGTCAAATTTTGTTGGAGTAGGGGGATCAACATCAAGGCCACTAATTAGGACTTGACTAGAGAACAATTAAGTGTCAAATCAAATGATATGTAATGCATGGCAATTGGCAAAGTGTGTTAAAAGGTGTAAGGGGTGGTTTAGAAGATTCTTGAAGGCTTCAATTCAATTTGTTGAGATCAAATATACCTATAAAAGTGAGAATTGTGAGTTTTCCATGTATAGAAGTAACAAGCTTGTTAGAAGTGGTGAACTATATATACTAGTAAATCATCAAACTAGTTATATTTCAAGTACAAACTCATAGGAAATTAGGATTTTCTCATTATTGGAGGTAGAGCAGATGTGAAGGGACTACTTGTTCATATTTGATAGTTCCAATGGTCCTTGTATGGAGATGTAACACTTGCAAATACCGCTAATATAATGGTATGAGGCATGAAAATGCACTCTTCCTAAATTTTTATTTGCATTAAGGATTTCTCCAATTGTATATATGTGTTTGTCTCTTACTTTTATGGTGGTTCGATCTTTGGTATATATGTTTTCATAATGATTATGTCTAATGCAATATCTATCTTCATATGATATATGAAATACTAATTGTTTATTTATATTGAGAATAGTTAAATATATCCATTAGAACTTGAGGTATAGCTTCATCTCTTTATGGATCACCCAAAGATTAACAAAATAGTTGTTGCAAGATTGCAAGATTTTGCCCAAAGCCTCTTGATATTCCATTGGATCAACCATGAGATGTGATCCCAACTCTCCTTTATGTTTTTTTTTTTCCATTGGTTGGTATGTAAATGTCAAAGTTTAAATGTGATTATCAAAAATTATTTTTAGTTGGCATTTATGTTTGCCATTTAATCAACGATGAGATGTGATCCCAATTCTTATTCATGTTTTTTTCAATGTTTAGTATGTAACTTGTCTATTTTAATTTGTAATTTTCAAATTTTTAATATGATTATCAAATATTATATTTTTTTGTTTGTATCTATATCTCTAGATTAAAATAGTAGTTTTTAAATTTATAAACATTTCAATATGTTTCTATTTTCCCATTTCAAAATACATAGAGATATATATTTGAAAAATCCAATTTTGACCCTTTTTCCTCTTTTAATAAAAACGGCATACCAGCACCATCCCCTGGTAATTATACTCTCAAATCTAAATGAATATTTTAATATGAACAAACAAAATTATCTCTTGCAATAATTTCCAAAGTGCTCACATTTTGAATGTCATATAGCTCCCAAAGTAGCAATATTACAGAAATAAAAGGGTCCAGATCAAAGTTCATTGCTGTAACCAACTTTTGGAACCAACATAAAAGTTAAAACATATAGGGAATCAGTAGGAAGCTGAATGGGTTGGGAGATTGGGAAAAATGCAATTTCAACCCCCAAATGAGGGGTTAGGAAAGGTATTTATTGTAGTAATCCTTCTTGTTCATCATGATTATATACACATCGTTTTGCTCGTTCCAAATCATCTCTTCGACACCAAGAGGGATTCCAAGGCAAGTCTAGAATCAAGGAAGCTCACATGAGATTGGTAGGTTATTGTTTAGTTTTTTCAAAGGATGTCTTCAACCCCACTAACAGTGGCCAACAATTCTATTACAAATTTATAATCCCCACCTTGACAAAGATGAGAAGAAGTTTTGATGGATTCTAGTGACAGTGTAAAATACCATTATAGTGAGCTGTTTAAAAACTATTGAGCTTAAATCTCCTTGCCAGCTATATTACAATATCACCATACTGGCTCGAAGTGAGTTATGTATCACATGGCTGTATACTACTCTCAACTGAATATGTACCATATGGCTGGCAATTCCCAGACTAGGATACCTATCTATCCGAGAAATGCAACAAAGCAATCGTGCCATTCCTAAGGAGCCTGAAAGAAACCAAAATAGACTGATTAAAAGTGTGATCATTTTGGATTGGACATTGTAAAAGCCTAGAGAGTAATTCCAGTTGTTTAATTGGATTAGAAAGATAGGGTGAGAAATTGCAATTATTGTCTGCTGGTTGAGGGGTTTTTATCATACAAAAAGACTGAAGATCAAACCTCAACAGGTCCATATAGGCCTTATGTGCGTCAGCTTTGTTGAATTTGGGATCTCTGCATCAAAGAACCTTTGAATAAAATAAGGTATTATAGCTCTCCCTCGGTGAAATAAAAAATATAAACAAAAGCTAAGTTTATTGCTGAGTGTTTCTGACTTAGATTGTGTTTGTATTTTTGCATCAACATTTCAGATCACACTCCATGATCCATCATCAGGAAATAAGAGAACATAAAGAGTAGAATCATGAAGTGTGATCTGAAACGTTGATGCAAAAATACAAACAAAATCTAAGCCAGAAACACTCAGCAATAATCTTCATGGATTGTGAAAATCTGTTATCTCTAAAAGCTAAGTTATTTCAGGAGAGGCATGAAGTTTTTCAATTTTTTGCTGCTGTTTCCAATGATTGACCAAAACTGTATTGCAAATGTTATGCCAAAAAAAATCATTAGGGAAAATTAATTCATTAAATTTGAGTAGCAGATTATATTTCCTATTAGGCGAATTAATCCAGAGTACATGGCAGAAAAGAACAATAAGTAAACGGGATAAAGGTCTTATTTGATACAAATATCCCACGAAAATTGTATTGCAATTGCTATGCCATTTTTGACATTAATAGAGATCATGCGTTAACTTTAAAACTGACTGCGTGCCCTATTTTAGACTGAAATAATTATGGGACCATGACAGAAATGAACAATAAGTTGGATAAAGGATTTATTTGATACCATGCAAAAGCAACCATAGGATGCCAAAATCCTATTATAAACTATATTACAAGTATAAAAACAAATTCTAGTAATATAGTGTTGAAGATATTATTTCTGAACCTTGGCTTGATTTAAACAAGCAACAAATAGTCATATTCTTTATGATTCTACTTCCATCACCATCCAACATCCTTTTGAAAGGAACTTTTTTATTAAACTATCTCGATTAAGGGCATGTAATAGGATGTGCTAACCATCGAGTGAAACATTTAAAAAGAAATTGAATTCTTTGGTTTGTGTTGGGTTTAATAATGCTCTATTCAGAACTAATCGTGCAAAATGTCATATATAAGTTAATATGAATTTTTTCAATCACATGGACAAAGAAAGGCATATATTGTCACCTTTTGTTTTTGTGATTGTGTTTGATATATCTAAAGGGTCTTGTTTCTGTCCATTCACTTTGTTGAAATTTTCCTTTGGATCACTTACAGGATTATGCAGATGATGACATTCAGAAGGTACGATCTGCAAATGATTGGCTTCCTGTTACATCATCACGAAATGGAAAGTGGTGGTACTCTGCATTCCACAATGTCACTGCTATGGTTGGTGCTGGAGTACTTAGCTTACCCTATACTATGGTATTCTTAGGATGGTAAGTCTATGTGTAATATCTTATACAGAGTAAATCTACAATAATGATGTGGGTAGACATTAATATGGAATAAAATCCTCATGAAGGGATATGGCCTCTGTTTTATTCAAGCTTGTAATCAATAATATTTACATAATAAATTGTCACAAGGCGAGAGGAGCCACAAAAGCTCACAAAAATAGATCAGAGATGTGAGTACCTTTTGGAAGGAGATCGATAACACATCAAAAGTAAAATTATGAACTTGTTGAAATAACATCCATGCACTCTACAAGAATCCATTGGATACTTTTTAATTTTCAGGTTCACATATGCATGCACTTTCAGTAAGACACATGCTCTGTGACGCAAAATAATTGAAAGACTTGCTTTTATAAAACATTGTAATCTATGGATTTACATATTTCTAAAATTTTGACATGTTTTTATGCCCCTTTTTTGGTTTCATGTGTAGGGGTCCAGGAATATTTTTGCTTGTCCTTTCTTGGATGATTACCTTATACACACTTTGGCAACTGATATGCATGAATCAGTCCCAGGGAGACGCTTTGATAGGTATCATGAGTTAGCACAGTACACACTTGGAGAAACGTGTGGCCTATGGATTCTTGTTCCCCTGAATTTGACAGTTGAAGTGGGCGTGGACATAGTTTACATGGTTACTGGAGGACAATCATTGAAGAAGTTTCATGAGACAGTATGCCACAGTTGTGGAAAAAATAGACAGTCTTACTGGATCCTGATTTTTAGCTCTGTCCATTTCTTCTTAGCACAACTACCCAATTTGAATTCTGTGGCAGGTGTTTCCTTGGCTGCAGCAGTCATGTCTCTCAGGTATTTTCCAAGCACCCCTCTATTTCAAAAAATGATCTCAAATCTAACTATATTTATTGCCATGAACTAGGAGTTAATTTCCATTCATACAACAGACACATTTTGTGAATAGTAAATATCTTGTATACCAGCATCGGTCATGGCATGTACACAAAGGCAAACTAAGAGCAAACCTTTAGTATCAAAAGACAAAACAAGCTAGATGCTTATCAAGGCTCTATCATTAATATTATTCTTAAAGTGTCATTGTTTACACTTAAGAAAACAGATGGAAGTATTTGGTTAGAAGTAATCCAAGAAATGGACAGGCTTTGTACATTAATCATATATCTGCTTACTGAAGATTATGTTTTATGGTTTACCAGCTACTCTACCATTGCTTGGGGAGCCTGTTTTTATCATGACCAACTGGAAGATGTAAGCTATGGCTATGTACATACAACACCAGCAAACACAGTTTTTCGTGTTTTGAATTCCTTGGGAGTAATTGCCTTTGCATTTGCTGGACATAATGTAGCTTTGGAGATCCAAGCTACTATTCCTTCAACGCCAGAAAAACCATCAAGAATTCCTATGTGGCGTGGTGTTCTTGTTGCATGTTTTGTAACTGCACTCTGTTACTTCCCTGTAGCTATAGTTGGTTACTGGGCCTTTGGTCAGGTTGTTGATGACAATGTGCTATTGACACTTAAGAAACCAGACTGGCTCATTGCAGCCGCAAACATGATGGTGGTGGTACATGTTATTGGAAGCTATCAGGTAGAGTATAAAATATTATTGTGTGTGCTTTTACAATTTCCATTTCAGCTGCATAATAAAGACCAGTAAATTGGATTTATGGATCTTACATGGGAATGCTATGTTCCTGGTATTATACCAAGGTATTGTACTTACATTTCCTTCTATAATTTCAGGTATTTGCTATGCCAGTGTATGATATGATTGAAACACTACTTGTGAAAAAGCTTAGCTTGCCCCCAGGATTTTGGCTATGTTTAATTGCTCGATCTAGTTATGTTGGTAAGTCATATTGGTTGTATCAACTATCAACTATAATCAGTTATAGTTAATAAATCACTTTTAACATTTTTGAGTTCTGTTTTAAACTACATTATTACCTGGGTTGCAGCTTTCACCTTTCTCATTGCTGTCACATTTCCTTTCTTCGGGGATTTGCTTGGTTTTTTTGGAGGCCTTGCCTTTGCACCAAAGACCTATTTTCTAAGTTTTGCAAGTTATACATAACATCAATTACTGTCTTCCAATGTAAGTGGATGGAAAAGAGTAACTTATACAGGTTAAAAGTACATATTTAGCAATTTTTGTTCGATTTTTTTAGATTTGTTCAAATCAATATTATTGGTTAGATATACTCTCTTGTATCAAAATTTCACCTTTTATAAATGTCTAAATGTTCCCGAAGGAAAACAAAGAAATATTGAATTTCCGCTATATTTTTTCTGTACAGTTGCCTTGTATCATGTGGCTTATCATCAACAAGCCCAAAAGGTTCAGCTTATCTTGGCTGGTCAATTGGGTGAGTCCTTCAAAATAGTAATACATTCATCTTAACTAGATCATGTGCATTATTTTGAATTTGTCTGAGACTTTATAGGAAAACATTCAGCTTCCTCTTATAATTTTCTCTTAAATAAAAAGGGTTACAAGGGTAATGCCCTTGACAAGTATATTTCCAAACAAATGGTGCATCTCCTGATATTCTGCAAATTTTATTATCTTAGAAGACTCCTAATTTGATTATTTTGTGCAGTTCTGTATCATTTTTGGGATTATACTGATGCCAATATCCACAGTCGGAGGCCTAAGAAGCATTATAATTGATGCATATACATATGATTTCTACCAGTAAAATATGATCGAAGTTACATACAAGAGAAGTGCATATTCCTCATCAGAACCTGGGGATATTATCCTTCTGAATATTGCTTCACCATTTTCGTTTCAAAATCAGATGGATGATATCTACTTCTGGAATTGAAAAAGAATTGATGGGAAAATCATATATTTAATTGTACAGTAGAGCAGGAATACCTCTCCTGTGCCAATATTGGGTGTTTAACTATACAAATGATGCGGCATGTTTGGAAATAGATGTTTAACTAAGAATATCAAAACACATGCACAAATATTGTACTCTATAGCTCCCTTGTGCATTTCTGCTGCATAATAATATCGAAAGAGTTAATAAGCTGCTACAACTTTTAATAATTAGAGAGAGAACGTGGGGCGTTCCTGAACCACAAATTTTATGATGTTCACAGACATAGGAGGATATGGCATTTTAACAAGGTAACCCAATATGACGTTTTGTTAGTGGCAGACATGATAAGCAAATCTAGTCTGTCAGACTAATTTTATGTTTGCGACCCTCATTTTATATTTTCCAAATTTGCTTTCTGTGAATGCAGGTGGGATTGACAGTTGACGAATCATTGGCCAATCAAGGTATGCATCATTGGGCCATGCCCTTTAAGATGATACTATTTTAATATCGTGTTTATTTCTATAGTTTTAAAGTCATGTTCAATTTATGGTTTTCAAGGGCCAAACGTTTGCTCTCTTCTGGACTTGAAGATGATGACAAAATTATAAGAGGATGATTTCACTGCCTGGTAGAAACTATTTTACAACCGATTTGTTGAGGATTACTACAGCTCACAACCAATAAGCTTTGTATATTAGGTTTTATGGTTTATACTTAACAATGACTGGAGGTTGGCTTCAAAATTGAAAAGCAAACAACCTCTTCCAGTCTTTAGAAACACGCAAGATAAAAATTCTCTATCAGATCTTCTGACCTAAACTTCTTACCATCATGAGAAGGGGCAAAGCAATGGGAGTATGCAGACGGGCAGACAGAACCGATGCCGTGTTCATTTTCTGGTGGCCCATTTAGGGAGAATTTCATTTTAAAAGCTTTCTAATGAACAATGATGAAACACGACATAGGGAAAATTCTGAAACCCTACCAAAGCAGAACAAAGCCTAGATCATGGTACAGGACGAAACACTAGGAAAGCAGAAAATGCAACACAGTGCAACACAGTGCAACGAAATGCAAAGTATAATCTTGAAGAACCAATAGACATTGCAAAGACACATGAAGTTATCGGAATATTGCATACCTTCTGTGGAGAATGACTGGAGAGTGCAAAAATCGCCTCCTACTGTTGACGAAACCTACCAAAGCATAACAAAGCCTAGATCACAGTACAAGATGAAACATGGTGAGTCGGTTTCAAGCACACTTATAGAAGCCATGGCCATGACTACGCAGCTCCTACGCAGTCAGCAAGCAGCTGTGTAGCGGGGTTAGGGCACATGAGGTGTCTATACAGAGCTGCGCCAGCAACAACCAAAACCTACCATAACAAACACACTTCGTTTTTCAACCGCCGGCGATCAGTTTCCTCGTGTTGACGATTCCTAGACAAAACTTGCCGGCGTGAGACAATTTCCCGGCCGGAAGCTCACGCATAATATAGCCTATCGGCTAAATTAAAAAAAAAAGGTATGTTTATTACAATGAAATTACCAGTGCCGACCAAGCCCCCCGATTTTTGACTTTTCACCCAAGCCGTGAGCATTCGAAATTTGGTCTCATCCAAGCCAGAGAGGGCGGGCTCCCGAGTCACCATTACCAGCAGAGTTTGGGAGTGGCAAGCTGCATTTGATACCGAGAGCATTCCGAGAAAGCAAGAGAGTGCCCCCGCGCTATTGGTTTCATCTCCTCCAAACTCTTCCTCGCTGGTATTGACCTTTCACTGGTGAGCTGCAACTTGAAAATAAGGTTTCAGTTCGGGTTTTAGGGTACTAGTGAGAAGGAAAAATCTACGGCAAAGCGGCGGTTTTCATTGCCCATTTTTATGTTTGGTGAATGTGAAAGCGGAAAAAATGGCAATAAAAAGGATGAACGGTCAGCATTCTTTCGATCATATCCCATCCCTTCTCCAGCAATATGCATCGTTGATTTACTTTGTCAGGTCTCTCTTTTCAAATAGGTAACGCCTTCGGCGTAATTACAGAGCAGGCAATGTCATCAATTATAAGACAAGGAATTAATTATGAGATCATGGAAAAAGAATAAAAGACTGGGCATTGATTATCTAAAGGAATTACTCAAGCTAACCAAAAGTATCATTTGGTTTACAGCAATCCTATGTAGAAACCGACATTTCTACTCAGTCCATTGCAGAGAGGTGTACAGTGTAAGTACTTGACATATTCCTGCCAACTAGTGGAAACCACGATAAATCCCTAATTTTGCAATAACTAAACAGCCACGAACTGGCATGATCTTGAAAAGGTTTTATCAACAGCTGGATAGGAGGTTAAGGATTAAGGCGGTGAATTTATCAGGCTTATTTGAGGATTTACATTCCAACCAAACACAAGAATTTCCACTTTAATATGCTACCTTCCAAGCCTAATGAAAGACATTAAGGTGGTGGATTTTTTAGGTTTATTTGAGGTTTACATTCCAGACAAACACAATGAGGCAAACTCAACCTCATATGAGAACAGATTTCAACATCCCAACTTGTAGGATGGCCCATGAGGAACAGCCGTAACACTGTTCTCTAATCAGGGAGAGGACGTAAATGTTGAAGCCTATCACATTTTTGCTTTTTCACTCGTTAATAATATTTGGCATATAGTAGAATTTATGAAACCAGGTAGTTTTATAGCCATACAAAGCTTCACTCTACTCATTTTACACTTCTCACCATTTGATTTTCAACAAAATTTCATAAGTAGCAATGTAAGTTATCATCTATATTTTAAGTTAACATAGCACATATTTGAGATCAACTTCGTCTATAGTGAAGTAATAACATTACGGTCATGAATATTCAAGAGATACAACTTAGTTTCCCGAACATTGTTGAGTGGTTTGCCCTTACATCATATCCAGTCCCAAACAGTACCACACTAATCTAGACAATGCTAAATCTTCAACATAATGTTCTGAGCCTCAAACACATAAGAAGGATTAAAATACTTGAAACGCACAGAGGTGCATTCCTCACTTGGCAGAACTTTTGCACTTCAGCTCCTCGTAATTAATAATGTATGATTAAAATTTCATCTTCAAATTTAAAAAACTAAAAAAATAAGCAACTAAGAAATTCTTATTAGCAATGTGATTGCATGGTAAATTTGGAAGATGATATTGATGCTTTTGAGTTCCCCATCTCAAAACTTTTATCCAGCAAAGCAAAAGCAGTTATAGTACAACAAAAAATTGATGACTGCTTTTGAAATGGTAAGCAGCATTTTCAGGGTGTCGTACCCTTCACAAAGGGCCCAAGGGGCCAAAGAAAAACATAGTTCAAATCAGAATTTGAACTATAGGTACAACCAGAAACAGCTGAATGACAGCTGTGGAAAACCAAGGAAATTAAGCAACCCCAGGCACAGAGGGGTCAAAGCTGGCTCCACGAGCCCGAGTCCAAGAGGCAGACACAAATTTCTTCTTCCGAAGAACAACCGACCAGGGAGGCTTAGAAACAGGAAACGAAGAGAAAGGTGAGAGGAGCGACTCCACCTCAGCCACCACAGGTCCACCAAGCAGCGAGGGAGTCGGCAGCGAGGCAGTCGAGATCGAATCAACAAACGGAACAATAGAGGCTCCCAACAAAGGGCGGACAGGGTCTGACAGAGCAACGACAGCAGGAGCAAGGTCAGGCACAACAGTGTCAACAGAAAGGTCCAAAGGTGGTTCCACAGAAGAGAGGTCCGGGAGAGGAGCAACAACATGAGGGTCGACCTCCACAGAAGAAACCTTTGAAGAAGAACCCACCGTAAGGTGATCCAGGAGAGCATCTTTCCACCAAGTCGCAGCGCCCTTGCGACGGCCATGAGGGCAAGCAGAGGCCAAATGACCCACTAAAAAGCATCTCCTACACCGAAAGGGGAGACCCTCATAGTCTAAGAGTTGCTTCCAAGGTTTGTCCTCCACCAGCAAAACAACATCCCCATGGAGAGGTTTGGAGATGTCCAGATCCACTAACACCCGAGCGACCGTGGTGTGCCCAAACTCCCTAGTTGTAGAATCCACCATTAAGAATCGACCAATGGTATTGCCAATGGCCTCGAAGCATTATTCCTCCCATAACTGGAGAGGAAGGTTTGGCAGTTGGACCCAAATAGGTCTGGTGTTCAACGGCTCCGTAAGTGGGTTGAAAGAATGAGACCAGGGCCTGATGGACAGAGAATGAATACCCCACATCCATCCTCTGTCCAAGACACAGTTTCGCTCACGAGGGGAGCCAAAGGTAGCAATAAAGAAGCCCCTAGTGCTAGGGTAGAGCTCGATTTCCCCAACAACCAAAGGCTTCCAGGAAGCCTCCACCCAGTCATGGAGGTCCGGGAGGGAAGGCCACAAACCATTGAATCTGCAAACCACACCCGTTTTCAGATAATACTCCTCATTTTTTACGAACTCTGGACCACAAACCACCACAGGGGAGTCTCGAGCACAAGGAATAGACCTCTGGGGAGGCCGAGCACTTACCCTAGCAGCTTTAGAAAAGGATTTTGCCTTCCCTGCAGAACACCCAGCTGCTGGAGGACGAGAGGCAGCAAACCCACCAACAGGACCAATCACAAGCACCGAGGCAGGGGAAGGACGGGAGTCCCCAGCGGGAAGGAGACCAAGGACACCACACCCCTCCGCACAAAGCAAAGAGGAAGTCGGATCCGATGCAAAGCAAATCAAAGCCGGGTGCGGAACTGCAGATGAGTCCCCTCAAAAACCAGCAGGGACAGAGCCCACATCGCCAAGAGCAGAAGAGGATCCCCTAGGCGGGCGCACATGGACCCCAGCCGAGCCCACCTCCCCAACCACAGACGCAGCCAACCCATCGGGCTTTTGCTGAGCAGAGACATTCACGCTTTTTCTCCCGCTCAGAGTAATGAACGGACCCCCACAGCCAACCACCAACGGAGCAGGGACCCTAGCAGCAGCACCGTCGTCTGTCACAGGAAACCCCCATGCAATCCCCAGTCTGCAGCCCACAAGAGAGTCCGCCAACATAGGAGCCCGTTGCCCAGTTTGAAAAAATTTCCCGCTTGGAGACATCGCAAAAGCGAGAGAGTTATCCTGACCAATTGTTCCTAAAACACAACAAAAATCTCCACTAAAAATTGATGACTGTTAGCATGGGAACTGCTTATTAAAAAGTTAATGAAGTTGATCTGTCTCAAACAAAAATACAAATCATTGATTAGAAATATGACAAAAACAAGCATGCGCATTAGTAAAGTGATGCCAAGCAAATTTGTATGATATGTTGGCACTATTGAATTCCCCTTAAAACTTTTGTCTAGCAAACCAAACAAGCAAATATTGTACACCAAATATTAATGACTGGTAGCACAAGTCACTTCTTAAAATAATTAATGAAGTTTATGATTCTCATCCAAAAATAATTAATAATTTGGGTTTAATTTACCATAGGTAATGTCCTAGGCCAGCTACCTTCGTTCAACAGGTCATGAGAGGCAAGCCCATCAAAATCAAACCCAAGACATATCAATCCAGTGAATCTATCCCAGCAAACTATACAGTCCAAACTATTACATACTCAGATTCAAATTAATACTTAAATAACACAAATAATGTCATTATCTTTGACAAGCTTTGCAAGGATGTTGCCTAAAAGAGCAGCTGACAAGATGCAGAAAGGAGGAAAAGCATATAATAATAATGTCCATTTTTTCGAAATTAAGCCAAGTTGAAACCCAAACACCCATCATACATTTTCCATGGGTTTTGAAATTTCGGATTAATAAAGAGGGCCTCAAGTAAAGCTAAAATATAAAATTAGAAGGTCTCTTATACTTGAAGTTTATTTTAAATAATTCCTCTCAAATATCAATCAAATGTCATGAAGGAAATTTGAAGAGTTGTCTTTTGGAGGAAAATAATTGCACTCAAATATCAAACAAAGATCATGAAGGAAATCCGAAAAGTTATTCCTTTTGGAGGAGAATAATTCCTCTCAAATATCAATAAAAGGTCATGAAAGAAATTTGAAGAGTTATATTATGTCTTTTAAAGGAAAACTTTATATAAGAGAGCCCAAGCAAGAAGGATGAGGCATATATTGATAAACCATTCTATTTTCTGATATCTACTCTTTGTTGGAGCATTGGACTTTGGTTCAATTAACCTCAGGATGAAAATCCTCTATGTTTAGTATTGGAGTATGAAAATCAGGTTGTGGAAGCAGCCGTACATCAACTTTTGGTTTCAATAATATTTGGTCAGTTTATTATATTTATATATACCAGCATTGTTGTAAGAGCAGACATTGGTTATTTGATTGAATACAGCATAAGAAGCACAAGGAGTTTAAATTCTGTATTTACTACTTGCATGATTGCAGTCTCAATCATATAGGCATTAGAATATATTCAGCATTTCTGGACAGCAGATGATATGTTTGCATTCGTAAGTGGCTTATGACATTTTATGTGAATATGGGAATAGTCAGATAATTATCTGCTATGAATACCTTCAGCCCATAATTATTTTTGGGGCGCAGCAGTAAACATTAAACACTGGTAACATAGTGATATTGAATATAATCCAGCGTATAGTTGTAATTCTCGGTGCAACTAGCTTGAAGAAATATTCAGTTAACAGGTCTGATTGGTAAATAAATACTTATCTATTTGCAAATACAAGTTAATTATTCAAGGATTGACTCTACGGATGTGTGGCTTGCCAACTCATAATTTGATTAAACCTGAAACTGAATTCATTTCTGAATAGTGAGATTAATTGATGAAATTCAGTGAGTTGAATTTAATAAAATCAGAAGAGATCAAAATATTCCATTCCAGATATAACAATGGTATATTAAATCAGGAGAAGATCAAAATATTCCATTCCAGATATAACAATGGTATATTAAATCAGGAGGAAGATCAAAATATTCCATCTGGGCTATTACAAAGCAGCAAAATTCTCTACAGTCCACTTCCTCAAGGGGTTCAGCTTCATTCCAATTTCAATGGGAAAAAAGTCCCTGGAAAGCCCCAAAAGAACTCAGAAATGGCTAGTCTTGACTACTTCCTCCCATGGCAACAGAACTGTTGCAGCAGTTCCTTTCAATCATGAGGAGCATGGGAAGCCAAAGCCTTTCCTTCCAGATCAAAACCCACTTTCAGTTCTCTGCACATCACCTTCACAGAAATGAAAATCATTCAACTCTTCTCATGTGGGTGGTTATTCAGAATCATCAGCAAGCTCCCCAAAAACTTTTATCAGAGAGGCTTAAATGCATTCTCCAACTGATATTCTTTATAGACACACCAAGCTATCCACAGCCAGCGTCAATTTTCTAATCCAGAGTACACACATTGAACAACAAAATGAAGAGGGAATGTCGGAGAAAATGCTAGCCTTGGTCATACATGGAAACTTAGAGGAGCACTAAGAAATGTTTCGAGCTAGATACCTATTCTTTCTCATGCAATGAGCTTCAGGTACTCAACTGCATAAGGACTAAGACTCACAACACTTCTCCTCCTTCCTGTGCTGCAGAAGGATATCTTCTTTGGCTGACTAAAATACAAGACCTTCAGATGCCACACCCAGTCTGTTTGCAAATTGTCTTCTGACCATGATGCAGATGTCCAAACCAGCTCCTGTTAACCTCAGAACTCAGAACCAAATACTGTGAATTTGAGAATTAATGTCAACCAAAAGTGACTATCTCTTCCTTGGTCACTGTTGATTCCTCAAAAAAGGATTCACAGGCTATTATGGTGGAGGATAAGAAGAAAAAGGACATGTGAATGGCTATCAAGAATACTTCATATTTCTTTCAAACCACCTGCAAGGTCAACTATAAAAAATTTATTACGAAATGGGCACCATTCCCCAAGTCTATGACATGTGAGACATGGAACTGGTTAGTGCCAAAGAGTATAAAAAGGGTCAAGTTCATACTGATGATCCTTGCCTAGATTTGGATGCTACAGATGAAAAAAAAGCATCAACTAAGGAATGAGGGTCGTCCTGGATAACTGACTTGACTCTTCTTCTTTTCGTCCACTGCCATCTACTTTTGTCTTTGAGGAAGACCATCTAAATCATTTGCAAATAATCATTCTGGCATGCATAGTGCCCTTTAGAATTTGTACTCAACTAGGCAAGAATTTAAACTATAATTATTAACCAGAAAATATGCAGAAGGCAAGGTGAATATCTGCACAGGAAACATCATCAAGAAATGTTCATGGACATTCTGAACATAATGTTAATGGGTTCATCATGGGTGAACAAGACATTGATGGTGGAAATGCAAGGCTGAAAGATGATGCATGCACGGCCAAAATCTACCTTAAAGAAGAATATCTACCTAACCAAGCAGAGAGAGACCTGCCCAAAGAAATGATGATCTGTCTGCATGTGAGCATCAGGACAAAACAGCCTGTAATTAGGTCTGGAGGATGAATCCTGACCAAGTTGTTCAAAGAATGAACCCTGTCCATGCAATCTACTGGAAGAAAGCCTCTAGGAAAGAGCCAAACCAAAAAGAACAGGAGAATAGGAATACAAAGAAACAACAATATATAAATAGATAGCCGATAGGGCAACTATTATAGATATTGAGTTAGAAAGAATGTAAACTAGGAGCCTGCTATGTAAAAGAGCCATCAAAGAATGGTTCTAATTTGCACATATTGATGTAACTGTGAATCATGAGTAATATAATGACCAATTCATCAATTATCATTGATCTTATGAATAAATGGATGTATATTCTGTTATAAGCATATTCATTTGTGTAAATGTAACATCCACCCAAATCTCTCCAAACCACAATTAACTACTAACATGTGTCACTTTAATACCTCCTTTTATTCACACTAACAACAGATGGGGATCTCAAGGATCTGTTGCACCTCAAGTGAGCTCTTAGGTCCTTCTAGGCCTAAGTGATAGGCCAATGTAGCAATTCCTTTGTTTTATAGACTTATAGACTTATAGTCATTAGGCAGAATTGAGCTGGAATAATAACTTGAAGGAACACCCACACCCAACAACAATCAAGGCTCAGCAAAATTCTTGAGACATCCAAGCAAAAAGCCTGAACACTCTCAAGAGAATCCAAAACTTGATGTAAAGGTGGAAGAGACCTCAAAGAAGATTTTGTTAGAAAATATGTACTGCATTCCATGAGGGCAAGATTTCCCACAAAGTTATATGTGTTGTATGCTTTGAATGTTCTAGACATCACCATACCTAGTTGGGCCCGAGGCTGCGCCCCAGCTAGGGAATATGAGGAGTCATGTGTGGGTTTGGGGGCATGTGCCCCTTTAAAAACATTTTTGGCTGATATAGGTGGTTTTTTGGCCATACTTTATACCCATTCACATTGTATCATAATACCATTTAGCAGTTTCCTAGAGTGATGTGCCAATAAATACTCACTCAAGGGTTAGGGTTAAGCACAATTGAGAAATATCTTATTGTATTGTAACAGTTGAGTTAAATTAGTAAGTAAATAATGTTTTTCTGGGTTTTATCTCAATAATGTTTCCCAAGGTAAATAATCACGTTATATTATAAGTGTGCCATTACTTTCATTCTATTCATATTGCATTTAAGATTCTATAACCATTGTTTGTCCTGCATAGGTTTACCAGAATCATTATCCTTTCAGAAAAGACAACCTCTCCATGAGGTAACTCTCTTGTTGACATTTTCATGGATGTTTTCTGATCAATTTGGTAGTTCCAGGAAGCTTTCTTTTCTTTATCAAATGTCTTATATAATGGCAAGAGTATGTATCAGAATTG
Organism: Sequoiadendron giganteum; assembly: GCA_007115665.2. NCBI lineage: Eukaryota > Viridiplantae > Streptophyta > Pinopsida > Cupressales > Cupressaceae > Sequoiadendron > Sequoiadendron giganteum. The sequence continues at coordinate 22,092,286 of CM021107.1, read as the reverse complement.
CAAAGGATTTGTTTGAGAACCCACCCTCTCGAGCAAACAATTTGTATTGTAACAAAATATGGTTGGTCAGTACAGTATTGATCCTACATACTCTATGATGGTTCATGGTAAAACCCCAAACCTTTTTAAGGGCATTTTTTGAGCAGGCTCCATCAATAATGTGTTTTGAATGATGTCATTTCCCTACATTTCAGGATAGGAATATGATTGCTTATTTTACCTCACTAAGCCTGAATTTGAAGATTATTGCATTTCCATATGTCCTATAATATGAGATCTGTGGAAGATGCTACTGCCTGTCTAAAGACTCTCACATCTCCTTAAAGGACTTTTATCAATATGAAATCAACTAAGCATCGCTTTGTTTACATGTAAAATTTTTGAACTTTAACAAAGAAGATTCTCAGATTGATGCATCTTACATTGCTTGTTCTAAACTTGCCACCTACTATTCTACTCTCTGAGACTCTCAAGCTGCAAGAGACTTTGTAACCAAACTTTCAGATCAGTCAGACAAAGTGCATTGTCCCACAATTTTACCAATTTATTTTCAACTTTAAATATTGGGGGAGTAGATGCAGACATAGCTTTGGCTTTGGAGGTATTTCAACCGCTACTTCCTGTTTTGGTTTCTTAAAAAAAAAAAAAAAATTTATGTCTTAGCTTTGTATCTGTAAAGAACCATCCACCTTGTTACTTTAATGAAAAAAAAAGATATATTCCACAAAAGTTTTACATTCCTGCAACTGGATTCAATGTGCTTTAAAGAAAAATATGTGGTTAAACACTTATTGAGTCAATCACGCCATAGCTAACATTATATCAACCAGATCAAGAAAACAAAATTCTATTTGCTAGATTATTCCTAGGGCATTGTTGGACACACTAACTGGATGTCCCCTATCTACAATACTTATGATCAGAAATTACCTCCAAAGCCTCAAATGGACCCTGAAAAGTGCGCCAGTATAGCATTCATAACTGAAATATAAATTTTCCATCACAACAGTTGCATAGATCATAAGCAAGGTAGGAACACAGATAAATTATAGATAGAAAAAAAAAACTGGCAATTTTCACAGAAAATTCAACATGTTGCAAGAACCCATTAGACATATTATTTTGCTGAAATTATTTCGACTGCTCAACATGCTCTTATCATTCTCGCTATATACATCTTTTTGTGGACTAGTTTGCTTTATGCAAAGCACTAGGAAAAATACATAGCACGTCACATTGAAACAGGATTTACTGTTTACAAAGGAATTCAAAACAATACAGCTTTTATAAACAAAAGCATTAATAACACATAACAGAATGTTAAGGTAATTCTCTTCTGAGGTTAAATTTGTTTTGATTTTAAACAAAGAACATCTACGAATCAAATTATATTAATAAGTAATTGGAACGACCAAAATAGCTCAACTTATGTCAAATCTTAACGAATTTAATGGTCAAAACACATGAAAGTTCTTGAAGTAAATTATAAACTCTATCAAACTTTTAAAAATCTTCTTCCAAACAATATAAAGGCTTCAACGTAGATCCTTTTCAACAAAATGCCTAAAAATACAACGGCAACTTTCACCAAACAGTTGCTGTGACAAATTTGTGAAGTTTGACCAAAAATAGTCGTACCTCTTTCAGAAAATCACCAAGAGAGAAAACAGCATGTAGATCAAGCCGCATGCATACGCCACCAATTTGTGGTGTTCATCTCCATGAGATGCAAGAACAAGCAGCAAGTTGCTGCATGCCCTCGTGCACCAAACCACAGTAACTGCTGCCATGACAAACATGACAACCCCTTGATGTGGTACAAAGAGTGCGAGTGCTGAGAAAATCACCATGGGCAACATACAGTAGCCCACCAAGCTAAGACACCGGTACAGATCCAAGCTACCATTCTTCCCTGCCAGCATGTTGAATACAACATAGAGGTATAGCGACGCCACGGTAATCCAACCCAAAATGACCCCAAAATGAAGCTTCCCTGCCAGCAGCTGAAAGATCCCAAATGCAATACAGAATAGAAATGGGCCCGAGAGGTCTGCATTCTCGTGCAAATTGGGATTAACCCTGATGGGATTCAGAAGGTTTAGGGTTTTTTTTGTTATGAGGCGGGTATTGATACCTAATTCTTCCAGCAAGGGAGGCTCGTCTTCAAAGGCTCCAAAACTGTTTCTGGAGTAAGCAAGAGGTGGTGCAAATGATGTAGGGGCAGATCCAACGTCAAATGACATGAATTGAAGATTTGTGCTAACAGGGGGCCTCACCTGGGGTTGGAATGGAGGGTTTATAGACCTTCTAGGCTGGGATACAGGGATGCCACCACCCAAATCCATCGGAGGTACATTAAATTCTCTGGCACCCATTATTAGAAATGCAGCTTACCGTATTCCAAATGACTTGATCACTAACCCACACAAGAATTCGCTAGGTGGTTGTTTTGGCTGATTTTTAATTCCCTTATGGTTTGTGGCCAACACAAAATAGACCCAGATTTGAGGAATAATCCAGATCTGGTGACAAAAATACCTGTTGTTTGGCGTGTTTTTGAGAAGTTTGGCTAAAGCGCCCTTATTGATAATTCTCTGCTCCTCGGCCTGCCTTGGCCGTGACCTTCTCTTGGCGTAAAGGATCCAACGAATTCTTTTCCTACTAACTTTTTCTTTATGCGTAAGCAGTGTTTATTGATGTTTTTAAAATAATTTTCCCTTAATTTGGCAAAAAAATTAACATGACATAAAGGTAAAGAAGGAGTTTCTCTCCGAACATTTACTAAAATGTATTTGCAAATAATCTCTATATTTCTAAATTAGTGGGAATTTATTTCTTTTAATGAATAATGGATTTATTATTTTTTATATTAAAAAAATATAGAATATTATTCAAAAAAAAGGGATAGTAGAAGGTACATCTTCAAAGTTTATGCAAGGTAAGTTCAAATAATAGGATGAAATAACAAAATAAAATTTCATGTGAACAAGCCTAAACAATAAGAACCAACAAAGTCACTAGACAGTGAGAGCTACATTATCTAGGGGATTATGGGCATCTAGTTTACCCCCCATACATTAGCAAGAATGGAACCATCAATAATCGATTTCCAACCAATGAGAGCACCATCATCTTCTTGATCTTCATCTCCAAGTTATTGGGCATGAATAGGAGAAGTTGCTAGATCCACAAGAGGAAACTTGCCAAAATTGGCTAGCTGGGAGCACCACGCCCATGTGAAGAGGTCGACAACAGGCAAGAAGGCTGAGACCATCCATAGACAATATGATCCCTAGCTCATCTAAAAAGTGATTGAGAGCCATGTTACTAAGAGACATGATCTCATCTAGAAAGCTGCCTACATCAATGTTTATGCCCGCATCGAGGGGAGTGACTTAGTAGGAGGCAAAGGGAGATGACACTCTAGGAACCATACAAGAGGCATTACCCCAATGATCTAAAAGCACTTGTAGTGAGTGACTTCAATTTCAACTTTGTTCACTTGTGCCTAAATTTGTATAAGCACATTGGAGAAAATCATAACTTTGGTGTAAAGAAAGAAATGAATATCAATTATACACAACTAATAAAAATAGTAGAATTTATGTCTTTCCAAATGCTAAAAAGATTCTTCACCCTAAATGCATGCTAAATTTAGGTAAATTTGAAAGGGAGCTAGGGTCAATCTTCTAAAAAATCATGTCATGAAAATGATTTAGGTTTGAATGAATTAAAGAAGTCATGAATCCAAGTCCAGGCTTCCTAGGCTTTGTACAAAACCAAAAGAGGTGCTTGAGAGTCTCAAGTTGTCCACAAAATAGATAATGGGGATTAAGAACTCCCAAATGAGATAAATAGAATCCAAGTGGAAGGCCTTGATAAATTATGTATCAAGCAAAATGAACAAGCTTAGGTTCAAAAATAGTCAACCAAACAATCTAGATATCTATAATGTCAAGTGCCTGAGGAGGATTGGAGGTTCCAACAGAGATTTAACTAAGCCACTATGGGAGATGATGAATAAGCCACATGTATCCCTCATGAGGTCTCTAGTTATGAAATAGTATATCTAGATACCATTTCTAATCCTTCCACTAGGTCTTGAAAGTCCTAACCCTAAATTTATGAACTATTTGGGTAGGAATTGCATCAATAATTGTCTATTAAGTCTTTCGGTCCTAGTTTGAAAATCATTTTTTAATTTTCCCCAAGCCAAGTTAAGAAATTTTCGGTGACTTTGTTGAAAAGATCTAGGAACATTTTTATCCCTCTTTTATAAAACTTCAAAGCTCAAACCTAAGGAGCTTCAACTAGAGATTAGTCTTGATCAAAAAGAACTTGAGACCACCAAATAAACTATTGATTAATTGAAAAAGCATTGAAATTGTCATTACCAACCCACAAAATCCAAGGCTTGATGGACTTCTAAGCCTTCTCAATGTTTTTGATAAAAAAATGTGCCTTGTATCTAAATAAGTTCCTTCATAGTGAGGGGAATATGAAGCCTAAGGTTTTTCCAAGCTAGACACCTAGAGGGCACTCCATATGATATACAATGCTAAGTAGAGATTTTCTAGGCATCCTCACCCTCTAAGTCTTTGTTAATCCATTTAACAAAAAGTGTTGAACCTTGATAGAAAATTAAGAGTAAGCCTAAACCCCCAAAATCATGAGGGAGAAAACAATTTCTCAAGCCACACATTGAAAGCCTTTGTTACCATCAAAAGAGGCCTAAATAAAGTCTCTAAAAAACAATTTTTAAATTGGAAGCCTTAAAAGTATCCCAACAAGAGGAATAATACAAATTAGTAACAACCAAACTTTTAGAGCACACCTAAAAATTACTAGCCAAAAAGAGAGGCTTTATGATCTAGTAGGCTAGATTTTTTCTCAATTATGGATGTAATAGCTTGCCATGAAGCAATAAAGAGGCCTCGAAAGTAAAGGAAAAGCCAATAATTCTGAAAACCTCCTCATAATCAATCCATTTCTAGCCTAAAGAATCTAACCCACCTTATTTAGGAAGGAAATATTATCTATAGCATTGTGTCTTTTGCCATGAATACTTAAACCTAAAGCTTTACAAAAATTATCAAGGCAACTAAGGGTATGTTTGACAGTATCCTCTTCCTCAATTAAAGTAAGGAAGGATTCATCTACAAAGTGGCCATTAACAAGCTAGTTAAATGAATTGGGCAAGGTAATACCCTTAAGTAACTTCTTAGAGAATACATGAGTCAAAAGATAGTCAAAGCTTTCAATAGAAAGAACGTAAAGTGTAGGGGCTAAAGGGAATCCCTAGTAGATAGACCAAAGAATTAATTTTCGGCCATTAATGGTAATACAAGCATAAACATCTATAAAATCATTTTAATTGAATGCACAAAATGATGCTTATGATATAATGCCCAAAGCATCAAAAGATTGAAAAATCATTCAATATAACCATAAACCTCAGAAAAAACAATTTTGAGAAATATTACAAGTTATTGGGAGCTTTGAGCCCATTTTGTCCCTTCTTAGACAACAATAATGTTTCGAGGATTTATCACAATGTAATGAAATTAATTTTCTCAAGGAATACTAGCTAAGGAAAAAGAGGTTGCAACTCGAGGACATAATATTTAGTAATGATCTTGCATGAGACATTCAACAAGGTGATTGAGCACTTGTTGCAAATATCATCTAACTCACCAACCTTAGGTATAAACTTACTTTTTCCTTTATTAATTAAGCTCCCTAAAGAATTATAATGGAATGTTGGTAGATAAAATTTATGAAGGTACACCCATATTATCCCAAATAACTTTCTAAATCTCACAAAGGAATCCATTCAAGCCATGATATTTATCATTTGACACAATTAATAGAGCCTCACAAAGCTCCTCCTTCATGAAAATTTGATCACAAAGAATGCATTGAGAGCTAGAAAATTGACAAGGCACCACATTCAACCATTATTTTAGATAAATGGTTTAGTCAAGAATATTTTCTTAGATAGTAAATACTTGGTCACAATGTCAAAAAAATCCTAGAAGATGATAAGAAACTCCATTTAAAGATGCTAACCATTCTTGAGTTTATTAATGGCTTGGGATATGTGATGAGCCTAAAAGAACTAGAAGAATTATTTAGAGATTTAGTCTCCAATGAAGGTGAGTTTTGATTTGGACCCCATGTGATTAATTGGTATCTGCAACTTAATTTTGGTGGTAGATCTTTGTAATACATAGCTATGCATTCAAATCAAATAATTAAACCTCCAAAGTAGTCATGGTAGAGCAAAGCTCTGAGGTGGTGACCTTATAGGAGCAATGGTGAACATGGGCCAACTGGTTGTTACAACCCAAATTGTGAGGTTACTATTTACTATTACTACATAGGGTAAATGTGAATTCTGGAGATGAATTAATGATGCATGTACCTTGTTATCAATATGAATGTTATCTCATTTAATGTTGTTTCATCTGATGTTATCTCAGTTGATGTTATTCATGGTGAAATACTACACAAATGAGAATAGATGGCTATTGAATTATTGTTATTCTAACTTTAAAGATGTTTATATATGCTACTTATTGTTGTGAACAATTGACTGCCAAGGCATGTGCTATTGGTTGCAGGTAAATGTCCATTTCTCCAGGGGGAGGGGAAGTATCACTCGGGATAAGATCTTGGTCGGGTAACCAATAAATGTAACTATCTAAGCATAAACACACACCACCTTAGATTGAGTGAACTGAGTCAGTTTGTGAGTAATGGGTAAGTCACCCTTAGCTGATATATCTACATTAGTAAAGGTCTTGTTTACTTTGAATGCATGTTTGGGTGATGTTTATTTGTTTGAGCTTTGAGTTCTTCCTTATGACAATGTGTTGATTGTGCTCGGGTTGAGTCTTTGGGTTTTATGAATGGTTACCTTCATGTCGTTTCATATGAATGTAAAACGTAGTATGTCTATGGGCATATATATAAATACATATACATAGACCCATGTATGAGAGCATTAGAAAATGCACATATGTGTGAGTAGAAATACCCATCGAGGTACATACATGAGGAAATGACTATGCTTATATATATATATATGTGTGTGTGTGTGTGTGTGTGTGGTATAGACACTAGGTCATAACCATTTGATATCAAATGGATTACTTGACTATCATATTACCATATAACGAATATGCTTGTATATATAAACTTGTAAGTGTTAATGCTTATCAAAGAAGTGTACATATATAAGTATATGTGTATGAACATATACATGTATCATTATTTGTGGAATATGATAATGAGAGCTATACATCTGATGGAATGGGTTTATATTATGTGAAAAAGAATATATAAATATATATATAGAGAGAGAGTATATAATGTTTGGTTGCATGCATAATACTTGAGGTAAACTGGCAAGAAGTTATAAGCATTCAAAATGTTCGATATATTTATCCAATAGGTTAAAACATAAATATATATATATATATATATATATATATATATATATATATATATATATATATATATATATATATATATATATATATATATATATATAGATATATATACATATAAATATATATATATATCTATAGATATATATACATATAAATATATAAATGAGTATGATTGATATATCATATATGTGTGTGTGTGTGTGTGTGTGTGTGTATTATTTAATTGAAAGATAAATATCACTTCACATAGTATGAAGGCATAGTTAAATGTTGCTTGAACATAGGCGCTAAATATATAATTTAAATATATATAATTGCATATAGTTCATACATTGGAAATCAAATTATTTTTGAATTGCTAAAATGAGTCAATCTAATATTATCATTTAAACTTTGGAATATAAAGGTCAATATAGTTTAATATGATAGAATTTGAACTTTGAATCTCATACGGCTCTAAGAGAAATTGTGCATCACCTGTTAGTGTACATGCAGGGATTAATCCATGAAATGCATCTAATCTTTGACCAAGTCGATATCTTGATCTTGACTAAATTGAACGCAGTAAATTATTTAAATGACTCAACCCCAGAAAATAGTTAATGTTGGGTATGTGTAAATGAATTATGATTGAGATCTTATCAAATTATGAAAATTCCGCCATCTCATGAGTTTGGTGCCACCTCTGAAACCATTTTTCTGTAGGTGTTGATTTATGAATTTCTTCATGTGCTTTTGGAAATAGTCTTCTTAATGCTGGCAGAATTGGAAGTTGATTCACCATGGGCATTGTTGAGTACAAACCTAATTAAGAGTCACCTCCAGATTGAAAAATGCGAATGGCAATGGTGTCAATTCACATGCCATGGTTGTAGGAGTTTTGAAGAGCTGGAGTCTCTATAAATAGTCGCCAACTCTCTTGTATCGTACCTTTTTTCTGATTGCCATTGTCATATATCATTGTCTTGTCTTTGGAGCTATCTCATTCCTCACAATTGAATTATCTTGAGCATTTTTTGTGTATCATTCTTACCATTTTGAGAGTGAATATCATTTACCACCATCATTCATTTATGTGTGATCATTGAGGGAGGCATATCATACCAAAAGAATATGCTTTGTTGGGTATTACTTCTGAGTTTTTACCAGTCCATTATATCTAATTTTTTAGTGTGAGAAGAGTGGATTTGTGAGAAAGAGTTGTCAGTTTCTTAAGTGCTTGGAATTGATTTAAGAAGCTGGATTGAGCTATAAGTGAAGGCCCTACACTATCATCACTTTGGGAAAAGCAAATACAGGCATGGGGTTTCTTCTTCTTGTCATTTTAAAAGGGTTTACTATATTTTCTATGCTGCATGAAATTTATTTTTTGTTTGAGCTATAGAAGTATTTAAATATTGCTTTTGGAAAAGGGAATTGAAGCCTTTAGGTTGCTTTCATGGTGTGTTTTAAGTACTCCATGATAGGAGAGATTGCTTGACACAAGTATTTAATTATACTAAGATATGTCAAAGAGATTGCTTGACATAGGTATTTAATCATGCTACATGTAGTACAACATAGGTATTTAATTATACTAGGTATGTTTGAGCATGGGATGCAATGTGTTGTATTCACTCCATAGTAGGAGATGAGTGTGTTTTCTCAGTTAAGTATATACTAGGCTTGATTGAATGCAATATTCACTTGAGGTACACCCAGCTAAGTTATTAGTTTAACTTGAAAATCGTGTGTTACTCCTAGGATAAGCATGGGAGTGGGCTTGTGTACTCACTTGCTTAATAGATTCATTACTAGTAGATTGTTTTAAAAATAGGTTATCTGGGATGACAGACTATCCATTAAAGGATATACCTAGCTTGTGAACTTGCTAGTTAAGTAGGTTATTACCCACTAGATTAGTTTGTTGTAGGTTAGTTTGAGGTGATGGATTTACCCATTGAATGACAATACCTATGTGTAACTGAAGATAGCCTTAAGTCAAATCGGCCCTGAATAGTGTATGTGACAAATGACCCTTAGTATAACATACTGAATGAAACACTTTGATCAAAGTAGTGCAATGTACGACATCCACTTAGACTGTGTGATGCTTGAGACTACACTGTCAGTTCACCGTGATCCCATATTACATGCTAGTTTGAGAGTTGTCAGGTTGCACAAGTTCTAGTTATGTAGGACACAACACTATGCTCGGTTGGTTGTCATCATCGGTTACTCTACCAATCTCTTTGTTGAAGGGAAGGGCCATCTATCGAATGATAGATGTGCGAGGGACCAATTATGAGTCCATGGTTGGCAAAAAAGTGCTTGAGTGATGCTTCTCCTCCACAGCAGGCGACTAAAGAACCAAGATTTGAAAGGACAGATTCCTAGACCGTCTTACAACTATTTGTTCTAAAGCTCATTCGAGCTATGTTTGTAAAGGTATGAATTCTTGTTACATGTACTTGTGAAGTTATTGTAATGAAGTGGAATCTTTATTGTAATATGATATGGCATCTTGTTCATATATTTTCAATAAAAGAAAGAATTTTTTTATTGAAACGACTTGTTAGCACATTTATTTACTTGTTCAATGTAAAAAAAAAAAAATTACTTTATCGAAGGGTTGGTTCGTTACATGCGATATCAGAGCTACCAGGTTTTGCACTAAAACCTATGAGCTCATTACGCAACAATGCATAAACCTTATCAGAAGATAACGGTTGAAAATTTCTTGTGCCACAATGGCAAGAGTAAAAGAACTGAGGGAAAAGTGAAAGGAAGATGAGATTCCTAGTAACTTGTTTAAAGTTGTGACTAGTTAAGAGTCATCCCTGGAGTTAGGAACTCCTAAACCAACAACTTATGATATTACCTGGGATTGTGGAAGATTATGCAGTCATGATATGAAGGAAGGTTAGGAAGAATAAACAGTATATACAGGTCTTTATCCTACGAAATAGTTATATGACTCTAAGGAATGAGAAGAAAAGAGATAACCCTTGATAGTAGTAACCAATAGTGGTAAGGGGTCAAGAACTTTTGGAATTGGTGAAAGCACTACGAATCTATGTGTATGCAAAATTAGAATAAATTAGATCAAAGTAGAGATTCAATGAAGGAGGTATCCACAAGGGATGGATAACTCTTGACATAAACCTAATTCTTGTGTAAGATAGGATCTTGCAAGAAAAAAGTTAGTACCTAAGAAAAGAGAAACGGTCAAAATGGTCAGGAACAGAGTAATCAATGATGTGGGTATAATTCCACCAACCAAAATCAATGGGATTATTGGAGTTTGATTAAGATGAGAAAAAGAGACCAAACAACTTTGGTATCTCTAGAGGATAAAAGAATAGGAGACCAAACAACATTGGTATCTCTAGAGGATAAAAGGATGGATTCCAAGCATTGCAATTAAATCATTTGGAAAGGTGAATATGAGAAAGAAACCTAAAGTGGTAAAGTCGAGTCGGTCTGACCAGAGGTTGGGATGGAACATAGATTGGTTGGAGTATAAGCTAAACTCGCCAACATGTCAACAAAAACCAACATATATTTAGAAGTTCCAAAAGGAAATGGAATACAATTAGACACTATGTGTCAAACCTATAGAAGTTGCAAAGGAAACAACATTCTAAGTAGAAAGGTACATTAACCAACGAGGTTTTGTAAGTATAGATATTCCTCCACAGAAAGGATAATTGGAAGAGAAATGGGAATAATAGTGTGCCTCTTAACTTCTAAATTGTTGATTATTCATTAGATCTCCTACTAGATGATCCAAAATGTTGAATCTATCTTAGGGAAGTAGGTAAAGGCAATGGAAATCCAACAACAAGGAATGACAAATCCTTTCAAAAGAAGAAAGTGTTTGCTAGGAGTTCAACTTGAGTAGATCGAAAGTTGTGGAAACACTAATTGGGAAAGGAAGAGAGTGGTTTGACTCGGATTAAGTACCCTACCCAACGAAAAACATGGTTATATTCTCAACTGAGATAACTAATGACTTCTTCGCAAGTCATGATGATAATTAAGTCATACATTTTATGACCACAAGGAAAAAGATATTTGGATTTTTGAAGTAAGATAAACGGAGAGGTCGAGGGTTATGACCTATTATCATCCCATACCTTACGATTATTTGATTGAAAGATAAAATGATATTATTATTGATGCCTTAGAAAAGGATAGGTGAATAAATTGATCATGATAGAGAAGATCATTGCCTATGGGATTGGCAAGGGAAGATCTAAGATACTCATGATTGGAAGAAAGTGTCTCTACATTCCTACATACCTTATATGGAGGAATTAAATAATGATGTTATTTCTATACATAGTAATACTACATAATATGAAATATATCCATGTCGTAAAGCGACTTGACACTAAAGCTTATTGTGCTAAGAGACCTAGGGATGAAAAGGTTTAGCCATAAGCCATTGAAATGGAATAAAAGATAAGGTAGGATGTGATGTTATGTGAACCACATCAAAATATCTCAATGAGAATGATTATTGATCACTGCCTTACTCGTGAATGAAACCATAGAATTACCTAATTGGGACAAGAAGTTCATTTCAAATTAAGTGAGAGACTCTAGGTTAAGTTTTAACCTATTGAGTGGGGTTATGTACTAAACTACTCATTAACATCGTGAAGTGGGGAATAACTTACTTGGTTGAGTTGTGCATTTGGTCTTGATTAAGACATATAGGGTAGAGAAACCTATAACATCAAACTAGTCAATAATTGAGGACTCTATCCTAAGATTTGGAAGGGAATATTGAGATTGAGATTCACCATGTGAATGTGAAAATCACTTGAGCTTATGAAATTTTATATGAGTGGAAACATAGGTGGGATACCTAGTGAGTTAAAGAAGTTACTTTACACTCTTGAAAGGAAGTCATATCATTGACAAGACTCTATTTGAGTGGCTCTTATATTAAAAGAGATACACTCTCAAAGGGAAGCATCTATTGTTATGTCGAGACATCATAGAATTTTCATTTAGCGTGTGATGTTGGGAATTTTACTAAGTGGAACATCGAGGTTGTTTCTTGTGCTCAAATAGGATATACCAAAGTTGAGACTCTCCTATATGATTAAGAGAATTCATGGAGCTAACAAGAAACGTTCATGCTTGGAAATTAGGTATGCAATTAAATTTGATATCTTCTAGGGACCAACCTAAATAAACAAGGATTAATACTCGAAATTAGTAACAATTTATATCGGGAAAATTAGATTGAGTTAAAAGATGAATTGCATCTTTGAAAATAATCCAAGGACGAAAGAAATCCATGATATGGATGTCCTAAGATAAATGGGATTTATCTTCATAAAACTTATAACCATTATTACATGGGAATTAATGATGTCGTGAGATCGTAAAATAGGTTTTGACTTAGTCAAGGAATAGACTATTATTTGATATAAAAGAACCTATGTACCCAAAATTTTGGAAGATTCGGGAATGAATGAGGAAATTAATGTCTGAGATAGGACATCGAAATGACAAAGGGAATTGTCAGATGAGAACAATTTTCTGGCGCCCACCGTGGGGCAATGAGGCATAAAACTTCAAGAAAAGCTTAACGCTTTTATGTCACGAAATGGGCATCTAGCATCCTTGGGCTCCAATTGAACAACCTGATCTTGCTCCAGCAACTCTCCAACTAGATCTTACATTCATTGAAGGAGAGCAGACGGACATCATCAACAGCTTGCGTACTTTCATCTTTGAAAAGAATACATCACCAGCGCAGTGGAGAGCCGTAGCTATTACTCTAGACAAGGAAGAAAGAAAGGTTGACCTTGCAACTGAGAGACTAGTGTTACCACCACTCGCGTGGTAGTAAGAATCCTGGCTCTCCAAGTATACATACAAAGGAGAAATAATCCTTGACTTCAAGAAGACATCGGAGAAGCATCTGACATGGAGAAATTTTTTGAAGAGGTTCAGGAATGATCCTTTGACATCCAATTGCATGATCCATACAAGAAGCAATGGATGGTAATAACAATAATGCTGGCGAGAGGCGTCGACCTTCATTACCTTGGGGTAATAACATTGGACCCTTGGCTTTTCAGGTAAATCATGAGTTACCTAAAGGGTCAAGGAAGCACTTTCCTCAATTTCACGATGATGGGAGTCAACACCCAGATGAACATTTTGCTGCATTCACAATGGCTTGCGCCATCTTGCATGTGCCACATGAAGACATCGCAGTACATCTCTTTATGGAGACTCTTGTTGGGAATGCTGTGGATTGGTTCAGTCACCTGAAGCCGGGCATTATTATAAGTTGGGAATCTATGAGTGAGAAGTTTTTGGTGAGATTCAAGCCCGCTGAAAACAATCATTTCTTGTTTGCCCAACTTACAAATTTGAAGATGGAACGCAACGAGCACATGAGGGAGTTTGTGGAAAGTTTGATCGTCTTGTTGCAAAACTTTCATTTACATTCGATCCATCATTGGAGATTCTGATAAGCTGTTTCATAAATGCTCTTCTATCAGAGATAGCCTTTTTCTTGAAGATGGTGAAAGGAACAGAGTTGAAGAGTGTGCAAGAACATGCCATCGAGTTGGAGTACAATATGATCACTTTTGGCTTGATGAAAGCAGACTATATTAGATCTCTAGTTCAACAATCATACCAGCCAAAGAGAGACAATATTCAGCCACGGTTTCCAACACCTCCATCAAGACCAATGATTGAAGCTGCACACAGTGCAGTATTTTGTTATTTCCATAACACTGATGCACATACCAGATTCATGTGTCCTGAGAATTTGAGAATGAGCCAAATCATGGGATATGCTGAAGATACTCCCAGTTCTAGTTTTGTACCAACAAGTTCGAACGTTGTCTTACCACAAACAGACAACTTCGATGGCGACTCCACAACGAGATATTTTGAACCCGTTATTAATCAAGAAGAAGAAGACTACCGTCACTATTCTCTTGCGGTGAATCACGAAAAATTTTCAACGCCTATGTCTACAAGTGTTCAACACTTCAAGGCACAGAAAGAAGAGGAAGAAAGACGAAGATCAAATGAAAAGGGTGAAGAGGTGCTTTCCACTTCCAATCCCAGGTCCTCATAGAAGAACGCTATGCCAATTGCTCAAGATCCTTCTTCAGCAAATTTTGACATCATAGCTTCCATGATGAAGACCAAGGTACAAATCTCTCAACTGGAATATCTTCAAGATCATCCAGAACAACTAGATCAAATTCTCAAAGTTGTAAAGAAGCAGACTATGCTCGAGTCATCTGTTCTAGCAGGAGAAAAGTCTGAAACGAATCCTGATAATTTTGTGACTCTGCCAGAAATAGAAACTGAAGATCAGAACATTGCATGTTCTGAAGAGATACTGATAGAGGATGCAAGGTCATGGACAACACGGTTCAATGGAGGTTGTTCAAATATAGTTTCAGAAATAGGGGAAGTGATCATCTCTCCTAAAGGACAATTGCACCCATCTGTGCAATTGGAATTCACTGAAGCCGAGAAAGAGGTGCTTTTATTAGGCCTCAAAGATGTCGAAGACATGGAAATCAAACTCCTGTGTGTTAAAGGCGATCTAGAGCTGATCCATGAGCCGGTCAAAGGATATTTTCAGATCAGTAAAGATCACCTACGACATTATAGAAATCGAGTTTGGAACTCGATTGATTGGTTTGAAGAGTTCAACATCCTGGGGATGAATGACAGTAGGACTAATGCCTCAGGGGTATCAACTTTCCCATTTGCATCATATTCTAACTTTTATCAAAGTATTTTTGTCTGGATATACAAATACCTGAGAATCTTCATTCTAGAGGGATTGTCTCCTACAATTCCCATCAGAAGAGAAGTAAAGCCTTTCAGGCAAAAGCAGCATCGATGGGAGGCTCTTCGTGCTGCCATTAAGTAGGCAATACTTGAAACATTTCGTCCCTTCGGGGATGGGGTGAGTTCTTTGTAAAATAAATTTATTTTGCTTTAACGTTATGTAGTTATGTATTTCCCTATTCTGTAAAGTATTGTCGTGTATTAGGTGATTTCTTAGGAAGTCTTGTTTTAGGTGAATAAATAGGTGAGCCCCAATAATGAAGGTGGACTTCAAGTTCTTATGTGAAATAGGAAATAAGTCTTGACTCCATTGCCCAACTAATAAAAGTACTGGTCTATGAAACTTGAGATTCTCGGTTCTCCTATGTCGTAGGTATCCGACATGGGCACTAGACAAAGCCTATGTTGTACCCAAAATGAAATTTTTGGCATTCTCCTTAAATTGAGCTAAACAATGTAAAAATGCCATCGAAAGTACATTTTAGGTCAAAAGAAGTATGAAATCTTGGTGGGTTTCTTTCAAGGAAACTATGGTTAAAATTCTAAAAAACTAAAAATTAGGGTTTTATGCCCCTATTTTTAGGGAAACCCTTAAAAATAGAACCTTCCCGAAAATGATTGAAAATAATTCTGATAGGGTTAATTGCCTTCACGATCACACTGATCAAGTCAGAATTATCAAAAGACATGTTTTACTCTGGTGGGTCTATTCTCATTTTTTAGGAACAAAGTTAGGAGCTTCGCAACCATTAATGGCAGATTGACCAATACTAGGTGCTGAAAGCTAAACCTCAAAAGCTCCAACAAAGAAGCCATGGCAGAAAAGGTAAAAAAGATGTTGTTATAGCGAGGGAGTTTCTCAAAACGAAAAAGGCCAAAATTTGGCTAACTCTGGAAGGTGCATGTTTTGCTGCCAAGGCAAAACATAGTCTAAAGGTGAAAAAGGCGCCCCTCTTGAAGAAAGGCGCCCTTGGATCTCAAAGGGCAAATGTAATCATTTGGCATCTTCAGCTCAGTCATCCTCTTCACTTTCGTGTTGGCTCAACAATGAAACAATCAGCAAGATCATCTGATTCAGGGATCATTGACCAATCGTCAACAAAGTATGGAGGATCCATCAACAATGAAGATGCCAAATCAGAGAGCTTCATGGTAAAAGCACCCCTGCTAGCCAGGGGCACCCCTTAGTTACAGGCACCAGATTCATCAATCTGTTGTAGCTCTATACATGTTATCTTTCCAGCTTCCTCTCAGCTATGTGATCAATCTAACAATAGGTTCATAGGACACACCAAACGATCACACGCTGAGGTCAAGCAGAAAAAGCCAGAATTGAAGAAATGGAAAGACAAGCCAAAAATTGGCTAAGGCATGATCAAAAGCGCCTCTCTTGGAGAAAGGCGCCCTTTCTTTGAGGCATGCAGATGCAGCCTGAATTCTTACTGCTCTCTAAAACAACCTTCTCAGCTACGATCAATCTCGACAATGAGATTGTCAACGAAAGGATCCGACAACTGAATCATCTAATGACAGAGATCAAGGCAGGCAATTTTTAGAGTAGACAAAACCAGTCAACAAGCTAAAAGCGCCCCTACTGGCTAGGGGCGCCCTTGAGTTTGAAGGACATAAACTCACTGTCATCAACTGAGAAGTCAGTCATCTAGTGCAAGACCGAGCTGGTTACCCGATGCATCATCAAGCAGAGTCGTTCGACTCATCCATCAACGAGAACATCAGATCAAAGCACAAAGGGTCTGAAAAGGCCAAAACAAAGAACAGTCAATGAAAATTGACTAAGGCACAGCCAAAAGCGCCCCTCTTGAAGAAAGACGCCCTTCATTTTAGAGGTCCAAACTCAGTTTTCTGAGTTAATCTTTCCCACGCATATCTCATCAGGATGATCCCATCTCAATAATGGATCTGTCAACAACTGTCGAAGATCAACTGAGTAGCCAAGATTGAAGATCAAACAGAGGCACTTCAGCCTGCAAAAATGATCAAAACTCCAAAAGGGATGCCTAAGAAAGTCAAAAGCAAATGTTGACTTGAGTTAACAAATTTTGGAGGCAAAAAGAGGCCAAACACTCCACAATCAGTGGAAATCACCTTTTTGAACTCCAAACCAGGCTCAATCATGAGTTGGATGCCCAATTGATGCTTGCAACTCCAAATTGACATATCAAAGCATCTAGGCATCCATTATTCATTATTTCTTTGCAGGTTGAGGAGCTCAAGAATGGATATTTTTCTTCTCCAACATTTTTGAAGATTTGATAGAGGGGTTTTCACCGTTCTTCATATTTTTGAAGATCTGTTGCACAGAGGGACTATTTATCAGAGTTTGCATCAAAAGGCATAATTCTTCCAAAGTGGCAGTTTGTAACTTCCAATCCATCTTCTATCTACTTCCTCTATTTCTGTCTATATTTCTTTGCATGTCACATGAAATGACAAATAATCACAGATTTGGCCAACTGGGTATGATCAACATAGCTTTTTCTACAAAACCCACGTGTTAGATTTTTCCAAAAAAAGTAGCCCCGTTGCCCCTATTTTTTAGGGTTTCCAGAAAAAGTCATAATTTTGAAAATCAAACAAATTGGGTTTGTTCAACTCCGAAGCACGAACAAAACCCATGTGTTGGATTTTTCTGAGAAAAATCACTTTTTGGTGCCTCGCTACCTCTGCCATCGAAGGGCACTTGCATGTCATAGAAAAACTCATTTTTTCGATTTTCTGACGATCTGGGTTTGTTTAGAGAATTATTCTCAATGAAACCCATGTCTCAAAAAATTTCGTAAAAATTACCCCCGACGAGGCTATTTTTAGTAGTTCCAGAAAAAGTTGTCCGAGCAACATCGTGTGCACAGTCAATCTTCAAGGTTTTCAGAATGCAGTTCTCCCAAGATGAATACAAGACCAAAATGGTCTTACTCCATGATTTTCTGAAAACAACTGGCACCGATCTGTGTTGGGCACACCCAGAGGTCAATCTGGACAAATTGACAAGCATAGACACAAGTCCACAGGTTCCATAATGGTTTCACCTCGTATATCTGATCGCCTTCCAAGGCCAGTTTGGAGGCTTGTAACCATTGGAATTTTACACATGCAGCAAGTTCATGTGCATTTCTCACAGTTGGAATGATCGTGGCCAAACTTCATGGTTTCGTCATATAACACTCTTCCATTGAGAAAGATCAAGGAAAACGTCAAAGCTGCAAAAGAACGCAGAAGGTAGTCATTCCCAACATAGAGCCGCCATCGTTTTAATACTACACTACCTTCCACATCAAAGTGGAAACACAAACATATAGAAAAGGAGTAACCCTCCTAAGGGAAGCAGAATGAAGGAGATACATACATCAAGTTGCTGACAAGCGGTAAGCTGACGATTGACAAGCATGTAACGGTCTCCGTATGAAGAAGTCAACGAATGAACAAAAGCACCGTTGACCAATGATGATGAGGTGTCAAACACCTCAATAAGGACGTCCTACCCTCCAAAATAACAATAAATATGACTAAAGTCAACTTGATGCCCCTTTCCAAGTCGACTCCAGATCTCCACAAATCATGCATGTCAGATCCCACTAATCTAGGATGTCTAATTGACTCCCACGATTTGTGGATCTCAGATCTCCTTTAAAGGTGGATGTCTATTTGGAGACACATTTGTAATTTAAGTTCACTTTAGTTAGGTGTCAATCAACTGAGGTAGACTTCCAGTTTGACTTTTGTTTAGTCTCAGTCAACTGAAGTAGATTTCCAGTTAATTGCTTGCTCACCTACTTTTAGACATAGAAATAAATCTTGTTGATTAGCAAGAACTATTTGTTAGCTCAAGGAGATTTTAGGGTTACCTACTCCTTTGAGTTTCTATAAATAAGAGCCTTAGGCTCATTATTTGTTTAACCTTTATTTGCTAAGCAAAATTGCTATGCCATTGTTGTCAAAGTTAGCTTGTTTATATTTGTTCACTCTTGGATGAGAGTTCGTTGGTTGATCGCAATTGTGCATGATTTCGTGCCTTTGCTATCCCGACCTTTGTAATTCTTTGGAGAAGCTTGAAGAAATAAATCAGATGGTGCATGCTTGCTTGATCTAAATACTTGAGTCTATTCATAGTCTTGTTTTCAAATAGTGTATTGTTTCAATCTCCTCCTTGGACATGTGTCATCGCCTCCTTGGATATTTTGTCATCAATCATTATCATATGATGTTGTTTAATGATTTGTCTTGCAGCCTACACTTTGGACAGGTGTGGTCAGCTCCTTGAGAATCCTGTTAGATAGGCCATCGTTCCTTGTTGTTTCCAGTGAGTTATTTCCAAGCCTATACCTTAGATAGGGGTTCCTCCTCCTTGGCAAGTCTCAGATCCAGTTTACCGTAACGAGTGTTTACTTGTATCGAGCCCTATCTTGGTATATATCTGAAGGTTCAAAGCCTCGGCCATATTCCATTGAGATGGAGGATTCAAGTGATCCAACCAATCCATTTCGCTCCTACGCCCTCATGCTCTATTTATCTTGGGGAGACAGGATAGTTTAGAAACTTAGTTAGTCGTAGTTAAGATCTGCGGAAACCAGAGAAAAGGCTTAGCTATGGCGCATTGGTTTATGCACCCTTGTGTCCTGCCGCTGAGTAAAAAAGATAGGAACCTTAGTACACCCTTTTTTACAGTAGAAAATCAGCAAAGAGAGATCTTCCTCTGTATAATCCGAAGAGCATGTACTAACACACTTGCAATAGCTATCCATTTCCAATAAGCACTCCAGAGGTGCTAATTGAAATGCCAACAAAATTGTCGGATGAGAAAACACTATAACCTGGAAGATAGAATAAGAGGTTGTAGGGAATGTGGCAAGGTAATGTCTAGTATGACATGAAATGAAGACCGTATGTTGTCATCGGTAGGACATGAATACTCTCTTGAAAATTCTAGAAGGGAAGTGATAGAACACAAGATAGATCAATCTATCTGTGTCGGTAAAACTAACATAATGTCCTAAGTGGACAAACTCATCGAAGTAACCAACGCTTTTTGGAAACTTGACTTTTAGGATTTGGTCCTAAATAATATATTGTGGGCAAGTAGTTGCTTAGTAATCTCGAGAGGTTATTTTAGTTTAGCAAATAATGATAGGGTTGTGTAAACCATCATCATACTATAAAACATTCAATTGTGTGAATGTGCAATATATTATTAGTCAAAAAAGTGAAAATGGTAGACTAAATCTTGTATGATTTATAAACTTCTAACATTGAAGTTTGGACCATTATTTGTAAAAGAAGGTTGGAAACTCTATTAAGTTGAAATAGGCTTAGAAATAGGGTAAACCATAGACTTGATATAATGTCAAAAATGAGTAATAGATCGAAGTGATCAATGAAACTTTGTTGATACAAATCTTAAGTATGAAGCAATATCAAGATTTGACAGGTGTCTAGGAGCAATGATATGCTCGAGATGGACAAGCAATCAAGAACAAGTACTTTATGGTAAGGAAAATGGATGTGTAATTGACAGATGAACTTAGTTTATGAGTTGTCTAAAAGTGTAAATACAAAAGGAGAAGGATTGGACCTATGATGTAGTGCGCAATACATCATTATTCCTTTTCTATTTTGATTATACTAAGGATTAATTCATGGGCCAATGATTTATGATCACTATGTGTTAGGTGATGTGTATAGTTACTATTATATATTGGATGTGTATATGTAATAAATCTCTTTGGGAGAGTAAGTATGTGTAAGGCATACGAGATTTCCCTATCCCTATGCAATAGTGAGGACAGTCAAAGCAAGGTCCAGGAAGGAAAAGATTGCTACATAGGAGGAATGTTTTATAAATCTTACGTATTTTGAGAATTGTAAGTAAAACTTTATTTGAAGGCTATAGATCATCGGGGACGATGATTCACAAGGGGGGAAGTATGTTACACCCCAAATTGTGAGGTTATTGTTTACTATTACTACATAGGGTAAATGTGAATTCTGGAAAAGAATTAATGATTCTTGTACCTTGTTATCAATATGAATGTTATCTCATTTGATGTTGTTCATTTGATGTTATCTCAATTGATGTTATTCATGGTGAAATACTGCACAAATGAGAATAGATGGCTATTGAATTATTGTTATTCTAACTTTAATGATCTTTATATATGTTGCTTATTGTTGTGAACAATTGACTGCCAAGGCATGTGCTACTGGTTGCAAGTAAATTTCCATTTCTCTAGGGTGAGGGGAAGTATCACTCGGGAGAAAAAATTGGTTGGGTAACTGATAAATATAACTATCTGAGCATAAACACACACCACCTTAGATGGAGTGAACTGAATCAGTTTGTGAGTAATAGGTAAGTCACCCTTAGCCGATATATCTGCGTTAGTAAAGGTCTTGTTTACTTTGAATGCATGTTTGGGTGATGTTTATCTATTTGAGCTTTGAGTTATTCCTTATGAAAATGTGTTGATTGTGCTTGGGTTGATTCTTTGGGTTTTATGAATGGTTACCTTCATGTTGTTTCATATGAACATAAAACGTAGTATGTCTATGGGAATATATATATAAATACATATACATAGACCCATGTATGAGAGCATTAGCAAATGCACATATATGTGAGTAGAAATACCTACTGAGGTACACACATCAGGAAACGATTATGCTTGTATATATATGTCTGGGTATAGACACTAGGTCATAATCATTCGATATTGAATAGATTACTTGACTATGATATTACCATATAACGAATATGCGTGTATATATACACTTGCAAGCGTTAATGCTTATCAAAGAAGAGTACATATATAAGTATATGTGTATGAACATAAACATGTATCATTATTTGTGGAATATGATAATGAGAGCTATGCATCCGATGGAATGGGTTTATATTATGTGAAAAATATATATATAAATATATATATAGAGAGAGAGAGTATATAATGTTTGGTTATGTGCATAATACTTGACGTAAACTAACAAGAAGTTATATAAGCATTCAACATGTTAGATATATTTATCCAATAGGTTAAAATATAAATATATATATCTATATATACATATAAATATATAAATGAGTATGATGGATATACCATATATATATGTATATATATAAAAATATATATATTATATTTTATTGAAAGATAAATAGCACTTCACATAGTATGAAGGCATAGTTAAATGTTGCTTGAACGTCACTGCTAAATATATAATTGCATATAGTTCATACATTAGAAATTGAATTATTTTTGAATTGCTTAAATGAGTCGATCTAATATTATCATTTAAACTTTGGCATATAAAGGCTGATATAGTTTAATATGATAAAATTCGAACTTTGAATCTCATATGGCTCTAAGATAAATCATGCATCACCTATTAGTGTACACGTAGGGATTAATCCATGAAATGCATCTAATCTTTGACCAAGTCGATATCTTGATCTTGAATAAATTCAACACAATAAATGATTTAAGCGACTCAACCCCAAAAAATAGTCGATGTTGGGTATGTGTAAATGAATTATGATTGACTTCTTCTCTGATTATGAAAATCCAACCATCTCATGAGTTTGGTGCCACCTCTGAAACTATTTTTTTTAAGGTGTTGATATATGAATTTCTCCATGTGCTTTTAGAAATAGTCTTCTTAATGCTAGTAGAATTAGAAGTCGATTCACCATGGGTATTGCTTATAGACTTAATTAAGCACCACCTCCAGGTTGAACAATTCAAATGGCAGTGGTGTCAATTCACATGCCATGGTTATAGGAGTTTTGAAGAGTTGGGGTCTCTATAAATAGTCGCCAACTCTCTTGCATCATACCTTTTTTTTTATTGCCATTGTCATATATCATTGTCTTGTCTTTGGAGCTATCTCATTCCTCACAATTGAATTACCTTGAGCATTTTTTGTGTATCATTCTTACCATTTTGAGAGTGGATATCATTTAACACCATCATTCATTTCTGTGTGATCATTGACAGAGGCGTATCATACCAAAAGAATACGCTTTGTTGGGTATTACTTCTGAGTTTTTACCAGTCCATTATATCTGATTTCTGAGTGTGAGAAGAGAGGATTTGTGAGAAAGAGTTGTCAATTTCTGAAGTGTTGGGAATTGATTTAAGAAGTTGGATTGAGCTATAAGTGAAGGGCGCACTGTCATCACTTTGGGAAAATAAAATATAGGCATGGGGTTTGTTCTTCTTGTCATTTTAAAAGGGTTTACTATATTTTCTATGTTGCGTGAAATGTCTTTTCTATTTGAGCTATAGAAGTATTTAAATATTGCTTTTGGAAAAGGGAATTGAAGCCTTTAGGTTGCTTTTATGATGTGTTTTAAGTACTCCATGATAGGAGAGATTGCTTGAAACAAGTATTTAATTATACTAAGATATGTCAAAGAGATTGCTTGACATAGTTATTTAATCATGCTACATGTAGTACAACATAGGTATTAATTATACTAGATATGTTTGAACATGGGATGCCATGTGTTATATTTACTCCATAGTAGGAGATGAGTGTGTTTTCTCAATTAAGTATATACTAGGCTTGATTGAATGCAAGAGTCACTTGAGGTACACCTAGCTAAGTTATTAGTTTAACTCACAAAGCTGTGTTACTCCTAGGATAAGCATGGGAATGGGCTTGTGTACTTACTTGCTTAATAGATTCATTACTAGTAGATTGTTTTGAAGATAGGTTATCTAGGATGACAAACTATCCATTGAAGGATATACCTGCCTTGTGAACCTGCTAATTAAGTAGGTTATTACCCAATAGATTATTTTGCTGTAGGTTAGTCTGGGGTGGCGGATTTACCCATTGAAGGACATAACCTATGCGTAGCTGAAGATAGCCTTAAGTCAAATAGGCCCTGAATAGTGTATGTGACAAATGACCCTCAATAGAACATACTAAATGAAACACTTTGATTAAATTAGTGTAATGTAGGACATCCACTTAGGCTATGTGATTGTTGAGACTAGACTGTTAGTTCACCGTGATCTCGTATTACATGCTAGTTCGAGTTGTCGAGTTGCACAAGTTTTAGTTATGTAGGACACAACACTATGCTCAGTTGGTTGTCGTCATCGGTTACTCTACCAATCTCTTCATCAAGGGAAGGGCCATCTATCAAATGATAGATGTGTGGGGGACCGCATTATGAGTATGTGGTTGGCAGAAAAGCGCCTAAGTGATGCTTCTCCTCCACAACAGGTGACCGAAGAACCAATATTTGAAAGGATAGATTCCTAGATCGTCTTACAACTATTTGTTCTAAAGCTCATTGGAGCTATATTTGTAAAGGTATGAATTATTGTTACGTGTACTTGTGAAGTTATTTTAATAAATTGCAATCTTTATTGTAATATGATATGGCATCTTGTTCATATATTTTCAATAAAAGATTTTTTTTTTTATTGAAATGACTTATTAACATGTTTATTTACTCGTATGATGTAAATTTATTTATTTTTTACTTTATCAAAGGGTTGGTTTGTTACACTGGTGCCCATAAATATGGAGGAATTGATATGTGCATTTCATAACATCATTCCACCAAGAAATCCAACATATCTCATTCATGAGACATTGCTCTAGATTCCAAACAAGTTGAATGTGTGCCAACATGCCCTTGTGAGATAGTATGACTTGTTTAGGAAAAACTATTTTTTAATGGCCTTTGATTTAGCAAGTTTCCATTCAATACAAAACCACATTGGATAGTGATTTGAAAGGACATCTAAAAAATGCTCAACTAGCAAGGAAAAATAGCTAGCAAATGAGAAGAAAGATTGACATGATATCATGAATCTATTGTATCACTTGCAAACCCTTTTAGAAGTTTCTTTGAGGTTACTCATGTTGGAGATTGTTGCACTATGTTATCATTAGTGTTTTTATTGATATCAACCTCTAGTGTGATCACGTTGAGAAGGAGTTGTGGTGTTGAGAAAGTGTTGCTAATTCAACTGTTTCACTTGGTTTCCAAGTGCTTTTGAGAAAATTTGAATAGAGGGTGTACAAGGTGACAAAGTTTTGTTTTGCATTGTGCTCCACATTTCTTCATGGTTAAATATATGCATGTGTGGTTTCGATGAGATGATCTGAGGTGTTCAGAGGTGTTATATCCAGAGTTTCAGGTTCTAGATTGTGCAATAGTGAAAGATGTGTCTGACAGTGTGTTGCTTGTGAAGAAGATTGTCTGGGAGAAATGGAATTGCTCCACATTTATACGTGTTGAGGTTTCTTGTCTTATGGATTTGGGAATGTGCTTATATTTCTTGCATATACCTTCCCTTGGAGTGTTTGGTGTTTAGTTGTTCCACAAGGTTGGTTAGTGAGTTGTATGTCTATGACAATGTAGTTGGTTGTACAGGATGATAGTATTCTCAATTTTAGGTGATTGTGGTAATATTGTTGAATATTCTTATGATGTTAAAATATTCTAGGATGTTTTGTGATGTTGCTACATGGTCTATAGGATATTTTTGAGCCTAGTGAAGAGTGAATTGATTGTTTGATAGTGTTAGTATAGGTTTGGCCAACCTAGCATGCTAACATTGATTGTAGAGATGGTTTGTTACAAACAATTGGTATCAGAGTCGTGGTTCCTTAGAAGAAGCTTAACCACTTGAGTTAGATCTTAATGGTGCACAAGAATGCTGTCAAAGTGCCTATGTTTGATGGATCAAACTATGCTTTCTAGAAAGCTAGGATGGAAGCCTTTCTTATCTCATTACGGTTTGGTGTTCAGAAGTTAGTTGAAAATGGATACACTATGCCTACTACTCCTCCAGAAAGTGATGATGAGATCAAGGATTATGAGAATAATGTAAAATCAAGAAATTCTATTTTGAGTGGGCTTTTTGATTCAAAAATTGTGAAGGTGATAAGCCTCAATACTACTAAAGAGATATGGACAAAGTTACAGAGCATTTATGAAGGAGATGATAAGATCAAGCAAGCAAAGATGTGGAATTTCAAAGACAAATTTGAAACCTTAAGGATGTCAAAAGATGAGTGTATTGTTGGCTACATGCTCAAAGTGGATGAAATTTTCAATGCCATCAATGGTCTTAGTGGAAAACTAGAGGAAAGTGAACTTATGAAAAAGGTATTGAGAACTCTTCCTATATCTTATAGTGCTAAAGTTTTTGCTATTGAGGAAGCTCAAAATTTGGGTCAATATACTATAGATCAAATTTTTGGTGCTTTAACTACTTTTGAATTAAGAGAGTTTGACAAAGATGCTCCAAAGAAAGAAACTACCTTTAAATTTAGGAAGAAAGATGATGAACCTGATCTAGATGATCTTGATGAGGTGAAAGCAAATTTTGCAATGAGATTGAAAAAGGGCACTAGAAAATACAGAGGTAAGTTACCCTTCAAATGTTTCAATTATGGAAAGATGGGTCGTTATACTTCTAAATATCTAATCAAAGTTTCAAATGACAAACATAAAGATCATAAAGGTAAAATTTTCAAAAAAAGTTATTATGTTAAAGAATATAGTGGTGTATTTGATGATAAGGAATCATACTATCTGAATGATGGAAGTGATGAATTCTTGTTCATGGATCTAAATTTTGGAACTAATTCTACTAATCCTAAAAGATGTGTGAAGGAAATTTCTTTGGAAATAGGTCACAATATTGAAGGAACTATGTTGACTGCCTTTCATGCAAGAGAGGAGAGAAACTATTGGATAATTGATAGTGGATTGTAAAATCATATTACAGGTGATAAGAGTAAGTTTGTTAAGCTCAAAAAGTATGATGGTGGTCTTTTTAAGTTTGGTGATGATAATCTACTAAGATATGTGGAAAGGGTTCAATTAGTTTTGACGGAAAGCATAAGATAGATGATGTTCTTTATGCCAAGGGTCTCTGACATAATCTTCTCAGTGTAGGATAAATATGTGGCAAAGGATACAATTCATTGTTTCAGGATGATGTTTGTGAAATCAAAAAAGGAAGCTCTAGAAGATTGCTTGCTGCTGGAACAAGGATAGAAGGAAATGTTTATCAACTCAAAGGTGGTGGTGTTAAGTGCTTTGTGTCTCAAATCATTGAAAGTTGGCTATGGCAGTTGGCTATAGCATAGAAGAATGTGTCACATAAATCTTGATAGCCTAGTGAAGATCAACTCTACTCAAGTTGTGAGAGTTTTGCCAAGAATTACAAAGCCTATCAATGCAATTTGCAAGGAGTGTCAATTTGGAAAGCAGAAAAAGAAGAGGTTCAAAACTAAGGAATATTCTACCATAGGACCTTTGGAGTTGGTGCATACAAACCTTTGTGGACCTACCAGAATAAGAAGCTCTCAAGGTGACATTTATTTTATGTTGTTGATAAATGATTACTCTAGAATGACTTGGGTCACCTTTCTCAAAGAAAAATTAGAAGCTCGAGATAAGTTTAAAGAAATTAAGTCTATGGTTGAGAATAAAATTAATTTGAAAATCAAATGTTTGAGGTTTGACAGAGGTGGTGAGTTCACCTATAATGAGTTTAACAAATTTTGTGAAGACCAAGGGATAAAAAGATATTTATCAACTCTTAGGATTCCTTAGTAGAATGGAGTTATGGAAAGGAAGAAAAAAACAGTTAAGAAGCAACAAGAACTATGATGAAGGAAGAAAATATACCGAATGTCTATTGGAAATAAGTTATTCATACTGCATTATATATTATTAACAAAGAAAAATCAAGAGTAAACAGTTCAAATACCCCTTATGAACTATGGTATGGAAAACCTCCTACTGTGAAATATTTCAGAGTGTTTGGAAGCAAATGTTATATTAGGAGAGATGAAGAAAATATAGGAAAGTTTTATGCAAGATCAGATGAAGGAATCTTCCTTGGATACTCTACAAAGAGCAAGGCATACAAATGTTACAACAAAAGGTTAAAGAAAAAATTGGAAGTGCAAGTGTCAAAGTGGATGAAGAAACACACCAAAGCTCACTACTGATTGAAGGATATGGATTTGATGAAAGAGAAAGAGAAAGAGAAAGAGAATGAAGCTCTGGAAAAGAATCCTAAGACTCCTAAGTATGTGTAGATGAATCATTCTAAAGATCAAATAATTGGAGATAAGAGCAAAGTTGTACTGACAATAAGAAGAGTTGCTATGGAAGAGGAACAGGTAAAATTTTGTTTACTCTCTAAGATAGAACCTAAAATAGTAATTGAAGCATGCAAGGATGAGAATTGGATAAAATTTATGGAAGAAGAACTAAGGAAGATTAGGAAGAATCAAACATGGGAACTGTTCCCAAGACCAACAATCAAGAATGTGATAGGAACTAAATGGGTTTTCAGGAAGAAGCTGAATGAGAATGGAAAATTTATAAAAAAAAGACTAGGCTTGTGTGTAAGGGCTACTCACAAGTGGAAGGAATATATTTTGAAGAGACATTTTCTCTAATATTAAGAATGGAAGCCATTAGGATGTTTTTGGATTTTTTAGCCCATAAAAACTTCAAGGTGTATCTGATGGATGCCAAGTCTGCATTTTTGAATGGTGAGTTAGAAGCAGAGGTGTACACTAAACAACTAGAAGGTTTTTAGTTATCAAAAGATTTTAATATGGTCTGAAAGTTGAAGAAACCCTTTATATGGATTCAAATAGGCTCCTAGAGCTTGGTACATGAGATTGGATAAGTACTTATTGCAACAAGGATTCAAAAAGGTATTGCAGACAACAATATTTACTTCAAAGTTGAGAGAGATCAAATCCCAATTGTGGTTGTGTATGTTGATGACATAATCTTTGGAGGAAATGAGGAAATATGTAAAATATTTGTAGAGGAGATACAAAATGATTTTGAAATGTCAATGTTTGGGGAGATGAATTTCTTCCTTGGGCTACAAATTGATCAATCTGATAAAGGTATATTCATCTCACAATAAAAGTATTTCAAGGAAATGTTAAAGAAGTTTAGAATGGAGGACTCTAAACCAATATGTACTCCCATGGTTACTGGTTGTAAGTTGAGAAAATACGATAAGTCTCCTAAGATAGATCAAAACAAGTATAGATCCATGATTGGTGGATTGTTATATCTAACTACTACTAGATCAGATATCATGCATGTAGTATGTCTTGTGGTGAAATTTCGAGATCTTAGAGAATCACATGTGGTAGTAGTAAAAAGGATATTTAGATATTTGAAAGGAACTCCAAACTTTGTTCTATGGTATCCTAGGTATATTGACTTCTCTATGAATGCTTATACAGATGTTGATTGGTAGGTTGTACATATGACAGAAGAAGTACAAGTGGAGGTGCTTTCTTTCTTGGAAGCAAATTGGTTGGTTGAGTAAAAAGCAAGATTCAGTGTCACTATGTACTGCAAAAGCAAAGTATATTGCAATAGCATCTTGTTGCACATAGGTGCTGTGGATGAAGTAGATATCGAAGGATATCGGAGTATCATATGATGAACCTATTTCTATCTTGTGTGAAAATACAAGTTCTATCAACATTTCAAAAAAATTGGTTATGCATTCAAGGACAAATTATATCTCTATCTGGTATCACTTTCTAAGATAATTTTTTTGAGACTGAAGTGAAGTTGGAGTATATGCCTACAAAGGATCAAATTGCAGAAATTTTCAAAAAGGATCTTCCAAAAGATATATTTGAGTATCTCAAGCAGAAGTTATTGGCTATTTCCCCTCCTTTCAACTAGATGCATGAGTTGGTGCATCTGTCTAGGTGAGAAATTCAAGATTAATTCTTTGTCATGGACTAATGAAGGCTACCTCTCAAGGGGAGTAGGCAGTGGTGTCTTTGGTTGGTGCAGTCAGGGGGAGCATATCTTGTGCTCCTAACAAGGAGAGAGTAGTGGAGAGAAAGTAAATGGGAGAGAAAGTAATTTCCAGGTGTTTCTTGAAGTGAAGTGTGTAGGTGTTGCCCTTTGCCATTAATGTCAAAGGGGGGGAGTGAAGTCTGAAAAACACAAGGAAAGAATTGTAAGAAAAGGGGGAGAGAAAAGAAGCTTGAAAAACATAAGAAGAAAGGGGAGAGAAAAGAAGCCTAAAAAACATAAGAAGAAAGGGGAGAAAGAAATAATTCTAAAATGTAAGAAATATCCAAGTAAGGGGGAGTGTTGCTTAATGCAGGGTTGCTTTTGTTGTTGATGGTTTTTCAGAGCTAGTGTTGCCATCAATGACAAAGGGGGAGATTGTTGGAGATTGTTGCACTATGTTTTTATTAGTGTTGTAATTGATGTCAACCTCTAGTGTTGTCAAGTTGAGAAGGTGTTGTTGATGCAGTTGGTTTACTTGGTTTCCAAGTGCTTTTGAGAAAATTTGAATAGAGGGTGTACAAGGTGATAGAGTTGTGTTCTACATTATGCTCCACATTTCTTCATGGTTGAATATGTGCTTGTGTATTTTAATTGAGATGATCAGAGGTGTTATATCCAGAGTTTCAGGTTTTGGATTGTGTGGCAGTGAAAGATGTGTTTGATAGTGTGTTGCCTATGAAGAAGGTTGTCTGGGAGAAATGGAATTGATCCACATTTCTCCACGTTAAGGTTTCTTAACTTGAAAATTTGGGAATGTGCTTATATTGATTGCATCTACCTTCCCTTGGAGTGTTTGGTGCTCAATTTTTCTGCAAGGTTGGTTAGTGAGTTGTATGTTTGTGGAAGTGTGGTTGGTTGCACAAGATGATAGCATTCTCAGTTTCAGGTGGTTGCAGTAGTGTTTTTGAATATTCTAACAATGTTGGAATATTTCAGGATGTTTTTTGATGTTGCTACATGGCTTGCAGGATGTTTCCAGACTTGGTGAAGAGTGAATTGATTGTTTGATAGTGTTAGTATAGGTTTGGACAACCTAGCATGCTAGCGTTGATTACAAAGATGGTTTGTTGTTTGTGGAAGCATGGTCTAGCGTGCCGATGTAGATTTGGGTCCTAGTTCACCCTTGGTTTGGTATACCTTCACTTCTTTCCATCATGGAAGTGTTTGGTGCTGACCTATTTGGTGGTTGCACATTTGAAGTGCATACATTTCATTGAGGCCGACATAGAGAAGTTGTTTGAGGTTGTGAAAGATATATAATTTGTTGCAAGTATGAAGATGTTGATGCAAGAATGAAGGTGTTGTCATTGATGTCAACTGGTCAACTAGTTACCAACTAGTTGTTGTTGTCATTATTGGCTATATATGTCAAGGATATTGAGAAAATTATAATGAAGGAAGGTTGCAGGTATTCATGTTTTGCTCTAGCTTTTGCTCTGATTTTTGCTCCTATGTTCATGTGGTTCAGATATGTTGATCATGGCTATTGGAAATTGCTATATCTAGATTTTTGGGTTTTTGGATCATTGTACAATGCAAGAAATGTTCACCAATTGTGAATTGTGCTTTCTATGTCTCTGGCTGAGGTTCGGGAGAAATATATTTGCTCCAGATTTCTTCTTGTTTGAGTTTTATGACTTGTAGTTTTGAAGATAAACTAATATGATCATGTTGAAGATAATTTTGTTGTCTGGGGAAGATTGGTTTGTGCTAAAGTTGGGTGTGCTTAATTGTTCTATGTTTTACACTGGTTTGGTCGACCTTGTGTTAAAACACTACTTGTGAAGTTCATGAAGCATGGTGAGACTTATTTGGGTCCTTATTAAATGTGTGTTTAGGTCTCCCTCATTCTAAATTCCACCCTAGAATGTTTTGACACCGACCTAATTTGAATTTGTAATACAAATGGTGTATGTGGCCGACTTTGGATATGTTTCAAAGTTGAAGATGATATAAATACAAGATAAGATATTGGTGAAAGGTGTGCAAAGAAATAGAGCAAGATAGATGCAAATAGAGTGTGTGGTTGAGAAAATTAATGTGAAATATTAGTGGTGAGTTTTTGGATGCAGTGAGTTGAAGGTGTACTCTATCATTCAAGAATGTTTGCAAGCGTGTGAGCAAATTGTGGTGGAAATCTTTATTGCATTGAGAATTTTTTCTCTCTGTAATGAATCTCTTATATCTTCTTTGTATCTATGTGGTAGTGAGCCCTCTGGGTGGTTAACCCTTGTTGGACAATGAGTCTTGATTCAGACAATGAGTCTCATTTTGGCAATGAGCCTTCTCTGGCAGTGAGCCTTTGTATTCGATTGTGATATTCTCTATATTATGAGCTAATCCTCACCATGGTTTTTCCCTTATTGGGTTTCCACGTAAATCCAGTGTTTTTATGTGTGTATGGTTTTTTCTTCTTTCAGTTTCTTCATTTGCACTTAATGATTAATCATATTAGCAAAGTAAAGGATTTGTGAATGGTAATTTAATTAATCCCTGGTGAATGTTGTAAAAGAAAAATTCGCTACAACTGATTCACCCCCCTCTCAGTTGTCTTGTTCAACAATTAGTATTAGAGATTGGTTCCTTGGAGAAGAGCTTAACTACTTAAGGAAGGTTCAAGACGGCGAGCAAGATCACTATCGAGTGTCCTAGGTTCGATGGGACTAACTATGACCTCTGGAGAATAAAGATGGAAGGATATCTGGAATACTATGGATATGATGTTGAAAAAGCTTATAAGATTGCATATATGGCTCTTGCCAATGGTCTGAGTATAGTTGATGAAATCAAGGTGCATGAAGCAAATAATAAGGTGAAGTACATTCTGAAGAATAATCTTCACAGTTCGAGTTAATAAAATTTGTAAATCTAAAGACTACTAAAGAGGTCTGGGATGCATTAGAAATAACTCATGTTGGAAATGAAAAAGTGTCAAAGAAGCAAAGTTACAAAACTTGGAAGCACAATTTGAAATGCTACATGTGTGTGAAGATGAGAACATTAAATCCTATGTACAGAGAGTGGATGAGTTGGTAGGTGAAATAAGAGGACTTGGTGCAACAATTGATGAATCTAGGATAGTAAAGAAGATTCGCAAGACTCTCCCTGATGCATACAGTGAAAAGTTATCTGCTATTGAAGAATATGTGGATTACAAGACTTATACTAAAGATCAGTTGTTGGGTACTCTAACATCTTCTGAAATGAGAAAACCAAATTTGAGAAATGGATCCAAATCATAAACTTCTTTTAAGTCTACATGTAGTGAAGATCTAGATGAAGAGAACCTCGATGAAGAGGAAGCTAACTTTGTGAGAAGGATGAGAAAGGGCTCCAGTAAGTATGAAGGTAAGTTACCTTTTAAATGCTTTAGTTGTGGAGGAATTGGTCATTATGCTTCAAGATGTTTAGAAAAAGCTAAGAAGAATAAACTACATAGATTAAGCAAATAAAACAAAGGTAAGAAGATCAACAAAGCATATTATGTGAATGAAGATGCTAGTATTTCTGATGAAGAATCTGATTATGGAGATTTTGATGATAATGAATTCTTGTTCTCGGCTATAAAAGATGAATCTACTTCTAATACTGAAAGATAGGTGAAGGAAAGTGCTTCAGAAGAAAGTGAAGGTATAGTGATTTCTGCTCTACATGTTAAACAAGAAAAGAACTATTGGGTTGTTGATAGTGGTTGTTCACATCACATGACTGATGATAAAATTAAGTTCATTAAACTTTAAAATTATGATGGTGGCTTAGTTAAATTTAGAGATGATATTGGTGCTAGGATTTGTGGAATAGGTTCAGTTAGTTTTGATGGCAAGCATAATACTGATGATGTCTACTATGTTAAGGGTTTGAGGCATAATCTTTTAAGTGTTGGATAGATGTGTAGTAAAGGATATAATATTGTATTTGAGGATGAAAGAAGTGAAATCAGGAAAGGATTTGGAATAGTGATTGTTGTTGGTAAGAAGTCTGAATGAAACATTTATTAACTTAAGGGTGTTGACGTGCATTGCTTTATGACTCAAATTAATGACAGTTGGTTATGGCACTGGAGGATGTGTCATATGAATTTTGATAAATTGGAAATATTAGTGTTGTGCATGTTGTAAGGGATCTACCAAGGATTACGAAGCCTGTTAATGCTATTTGTAAGAATTGTCAATTTGGAAAGCAAGGTAGAAACAACTTCAGGTCAAAGGAACAATCTACTACCAGACTTCTGGATTTGATTCACATAGATCTTTGTGGTCCAACAAGAGCGAGAATTCTACAAATTGAAAGGTACTTTATGCTTTTGATTGATGATTAATCTAGATACACACGAGTTACTTTTCTTGGAGAGAAATATGATGCAAATTAGAAAGATTCAAGACATTTAAGGTTATGGTTGAAAATGAAGCAAATTTGAGAATAAAGTGTTTAAGGTTTGACAAAGATGGTGAATTTACCTCGAATGAGTTTAACATGTTTTGTGAAGTTCAAAGAATAAAAATACAATTATCTGCTCCTAGAACTCATCAACATAATGGAGTTGTTGAAAGGAAGAACAAAACAATATAGGAAGCTGCTAGATCAATGATTACTGAGGCAGGTCTACCATTAGTTTATTGGATAGAAGCTATTCATAGTGTTGTTTATGTGTTAAATCAAGTGCAAGCAAAGGCTAATAGTACAAAGACCCCCTATGAGCTATGGCATGGAAGAATTCCTATGATCAAGTATTTCAAGGTATTTGGAAGCAAATCTTATATCATAAGGGATGAGGAAAACTTGGGAAAGTTTGATGCTAGATGTGATGAAGGTATCTTCCTTGGATAATCTACTACAACCAAATCTTATAGATGTTCCAATAAAAGGATGAGAAATATTGTAGAAAGCACAAATGTTAAGGTGGATGAAACTATGAAGAATTCAATTGAAGTTGATGGATATGTATTAGATGAACTTGGTTGCATAGAAGTTGAAGAAATTTTTGAAGAACAAGAGAAGAAGAATGAGGAAAAGGAAGCTCTGGTGGTGTCCCCAAAGATACCTAAATATGTGCAAAAGAATCATTTAGAAGATCATATCATTGGAGACAAGAGGAAAGGAGTTTTGACAAGAAGCAGAGCTACAGTTGCTAGTGAGATAAATCTATGTCTACTTTCTAAAGTAGAATCGAAGACAGTGAGTGAAGCATGTAATGATGAAAATTGGATGAAATATATGGAAGAAGAACTTATGCAAATTGAGAAAAATAAAACTTGGGAATTAGTCCCTAGACCGGCAAATAAAAATATAATTGGATCAAAATGGGTATTAAGAAACAAGTTGAATGAGAATGGAGAAGTGGTCAAAAATAAGGCAAGGCTTGTGTGTAAGGGCTACTCACAAGTGGAAGGTATTGATTTTTAAGAAAAAATTTCTCTGGTGGCTAGTATGGAAGCTATTAGAATATTTTTAGCATTTGTTTCTCATAAAGAATTTAAAGTTTATTAGATGGATGTTAAGTCCGCATTTTTTAATGGTGAATTAGAAGAAGAAGTGTACATGGAACAACCAAAAGGATTTCAATTGTCAGATCAACCGGATATGGTCTACAAATTGAAGAAAGATTTATATGGATTGAAGCAAGCTCCTAGAGCTTGGTATGCGAGGTTAGATAGATATTTGATTCAACAACAGATAGTAATTTGTACTTCAAAATTGAAAATGATAAGATCTTGATTGTGGTTGTATACGTTGATGACATTATCTTTGGAGGAAATGAAACAATGTGCAAGATGTTTGTTGAAGAGATGTAAAAAGAGTTTGAGATGTCTATGTTTGGTGAGATGAATTTCTTTCTTGGGCTGCAAATCAATCAAACAGAAAAAGGGAATTTTATTTCATAGTCAAAATATGTAAAAGAGATGTTGAAGAAGTTTGGGATGGATAGTTCCAAACCGGTATGCACTCCTATAGTGACTAGTTGTGAATTGAGTAAAGATGATGATTCACCTAAGGTTGGTCAGAGAAAATACAGATCTATGATTGGAGGACTTTTGTATTTAACTGCTACTAGATCAAATATCATGCATGCAATTTGTTTTGTGGATAGATTTCAAGAAGATCCTAGAGAAACACATGTTGTTGTTAAGAGGATATTTAGATATTTGAATGGAACTCCATATTATGGCTTGTGGTATCCTAGGGATGCTGAACTTACACTTAGTGCTTATACATATGCAGATTGGGAAGGTTGTGTTGATGACAAAAAAATTACAAGTGGTGGTGCATTCTTTCTTGGTTGCAAGTTGGTGTCATGGTTAAGTAAGAAGCAATATTTAGTCTCTTTATCTACTATTGAAGCTAAGTATATTGCTACATTTTACTATACACAAGTTTTATGGATGGAACATACATTGAAAGATATCAAAGTAATGTATGATGATCCCATTTCTATCTTCTATGATAATACAAGTGCAATTAATATTTCAAAGAATCCAATGATGCACTCAAGGACAAATCATATATCTATCAGGTATCACTTTTTGAGAGAGAAGGTTATGGAGAATGAAGTAAAGCTTGAGTATGTACCAATGAAGGATAAAATTGCTGATATATTTACAAAGGCTCTTCCTAAAGATATTTTTGAGTATCTCTAAGAGAAGTTAGGGGTTATTGCCCCTCCTTTCTTGAACTAGATGTTTATGGAGATGCATTAATCTAGTGGGTCTATGGATCTATCTTTCTTCTGGACTGATGCTTGGTGGCTACCTCTCAGGTGGAGCAAGTAGTGTCTTCTATGTTTGGAGCATTCAGTATTGGTTTTTAATGTCAATGGGGAAATCAACAAAAATATATTTTTCCTTTGCCATTGATGTCAAAGGGGCAGAAGAGTATCATGTGAAAAATTTGAGAAGAGTATCTACTAAGGGGGAGAAAGTAAAATCATGAGAAAGTGTGTTCAGAGCTATTGTGTTGTCTTTGATGGTTTTTCACATCATGTGTTGCCATCAATGACAAAGGGGGAGATTATTACAAGTATGAATATTTTGATGCAAGAATGAAGGTGTTGTCATTGATATCAACTAGTTAACTGGTTATCAACTAGTTGTTGCTATCATTATTGGTTGTATATGTCAAGGAGATTGAGAAAATTGTAATGAAGGAAGGTTGCAGGTATTTAGGTTTTGCTCCAGGTTTTTCTCTTATGTTCGTGTGGTTCAGATATGTTGATCATGGATGTTGAAAGATGTTATATCCATATTTTGGGTTTTCTAGATTGTTGTACAATGTGAGTTATGTTCACTAGTTGTGAACTGTGTTTTTTGTGTCTCTGGCTGAGGTTTGGGAGAAATGTAGTTGCTCCAGATTTCTTCTTGTTCGAGTTTTATGACTTGTGGTTATGAAGATAAATTGATATAATCATGTTGAAGATATTTTTTTTGTCTGGGAAGATTGGTTCGTGCTAAGGTTGTGTGTGCTTAATTGTTCTATGTGTTTTACACTGGTTTGGTCAACCTTGTGTTAAACACTACTTGCGAAGTTCATGAAGCATGTTGGGACTTATTTGGGTCCTTATTAAGCATGTGTTTGGGTCACCCTCATTCTAAATTCCACCCTAGAATGTTTTGGTGCCGACCTAATATGAATTTTTAATACAAACGGTGTATGTGTTTGAAATTGGATATGTTTCAAAGTTGAAGATGATATAAATATAGGATAAGATATTGGTGAAAGGTGTGCAAAGAAATAGAGCAAGATAGATGCAAATAGAGTGTGTGGTTGAGCATATCAGTGCAAAATATTAGTGGTGAGTTTTAAGATTCAATGAGCTGAAGGTGTACTCTGTCATTCAAGCATGTCTGCAAGCGTGTGAGAAAATTGTGGTGGAAATCTCTGTTGCATTGAGACTATTTTCTCTCTATAACAAATCTCTTATATCTTATTTGTATCTATGTTGCAGTGAGCCCTCCAAGTGGTGAACCCTTGTTGGACAGTGAGTCCTAATTTGGACTGTGAGTCTTGTTTTGGCAGTGAGCCTTCTCTGGCAGTGAGCCTTTGTATTTGATTTTGATATTCTCTATATTGTGAGCTAATCTTCATTGTGGTTTTTCCCTTATTGGGTTTTCCACGTAAATTTAGTGTTGTTGTGTGTGTATGATTTTTATTTTTTCAGTTTCTACATTTGCACTTAATGATTAATCATATTAGCAAATTAAATGATTTGTGAATGGTAATTGAATTAATCCCTAGTGAGTGTTGTAAAAGAAAAATTGGCTACAGCTGATTCACCCCCCTCTCTATTGTCTTGTTCAAAATAATCAAGGTTAATTTTTGGAGATGTGTGTGGTGTGTAGTGTAGTGAAGGATGATGTGAATGTAATCAAGTGTTGTGATGTGAGTGTGAACTTAAATTCCTAAGGCTACCAGAAGCATTGAGCAAAAGGTGTCTACATTTTTAGTGTACCTAAAGTTGTTGGAGGTAGTGAGTTGAAGGTTGTGGATGGTGTAGAGTTGTTGTAATAGATATTCCTATTGCTCTAAGGTAGAGGAACTCCTCATAACAGTCTTCTTCTATTCTCTTCTATTTTGGACAGTGAGTCCTTTGGGTAGTGAGATATTCTTTTCTTCTAGGCAGTGAGCCCTTTCGACAGTGAGACTTTTGTAATTGGTGTTGTTATTCATATATATATGAGTTAATCCTCACCGTGGTTTTTCCTTGATTAGGGTTTTCCATGTAAATTTGGTGTTCTATGGTGAATGGTTGTGAATTTGTTTATATTTCATTAGTTTACATTTATGTTAATGCATAATAAGGGTTTGAAGGTTAATGAGCGTTTGAATGTTTGAATGTACAACTGATTCACCCTCGCCCCTCTCAGTTGTCTTATGTGTCTAACAACTCCACCTATACCACCTTGTATGATCATGCTAGTACCCAATATTTGGATAAAAATGGTCTTAATTTATTATGTATATTTAGTATCATGTCTCTCTTTTATGTGTTTTTCATCTCATAAGTAAAACATCATATTTATCATAGGTCATCATAATCCTATTAAAGTACTTGCACAAAACCCATGGCATCAAGAATATAATCTAAAATCCATCTCAAAATAGCAAATTGTTCAACAACATCATTTGAGGCATAAATATTAATAACTCTAAGGTAATTATTATTAATGTTTAAAAGATCCTTTAATGATAATTTTTTGGGGTCACATCCCTAGTCAATTGTGTTGAAGCCATGTAGGTGAGAGAAATATGACAACTCCATCATGGTTTATTCCATGATCATTACACAAAAATAACTAGAAGTATAGATAGCATGACATATAGTAGAAAGCAAAAACTAAAAATTTCAACTTCTTGTGCAAATAGAGAATGCCTAAACCTAGAGATATTTAACAAGTTTTGTGCATGAATTACTTCCTTGGGAGATATTTTATACCTCAAGAATTCCAAGATATAAAATATAGGAGCAATTTTTGAGGATCATATCCTAAAGCTATCTAGATCATAAAAAAGTATAACAATTATTCTAAAAAACTTCCTCCTTTGAATCAAAATTGCCCATTTGAATGAAAGGTTGGGTAGGTTGTTGTTTCTTTGACATATATTCACCTTCTTCCAAACACCCAAGTGGGCTACAAAACCTCCATTGGGCCATTAGGTGTGGTCAAGGGGGGGAAAATAGTGATCTCCACTTGAGAAGATAAAATTGATACCACTAGTAGAACTCTAATGAATTTTGGTTGATTTACTTCCCAAAAAATCTCCTAAGGTTTTTAAATTATAACTTTTTGAGATTTTGATGGCTAATCACTAGCTCCAACAAAATCCTAATCTTAAGCATTTAATAATTTTTGGTTCAATTGCTTATGTTCATAAACCTAAAGAAAAAGGGAAAAAATTAGATTCTAAATTTTCTTATCATATTTTTGTTGGGCATGATGAACATTCTAAAGCTTATAGAGTTTATAATCCTATTACTAACAAAGTTAAAGTTTCTAGAGATGTATGTATTGCTGAAAATGGAGTTCATGATTATTCTAAAGTGCATAACAATGGATCTTCTAAAAATAAAGTTATTATTGAGGATAATCCTCCTGCTATAAACCCTCCCAATGCATCTCTTAGTCAAAGTGACAGTGAAGATGAAAATGTTGAACCTTCTCATCATGATTCTTCTTCAAGTGATGATACTCCTATATTTAAAAGAAATCCTAAATGGTTTACAAAATTTATGCAAGAAAGTGAGGATATTTTAGCTAGAATGAATCAATCTATGGCTAAAAAATTAAATTATTGTAATAATGCTTTAATGTCTAAAGCTATGGATAGAAATGATCCTCAAACTTATGAACAAGATAAAAATAAACCTCATTGGGAAAAGGCTATGCAAGAAGAATATGGAACATTAATTGCAAATCAAAATTGGGATTTAGTTCCTTTACCTCAAGGTAAGAATCTTGTTTCATGTAAATTGTTGTATAAAACTAAGTTCAAGGAAAATAATGAGGTTAACAAATTTAAGGCTAGATTAGTTTCTAGAGGCTTTTCCCAGGTGGAAGGCCTAAATTATAATGAATTTTTTTCTCC
Source organism: Sequoiadendron giganteum (assembly GCA_007115665.2). Classification (NCBI taxonomy): domain Eukaryota; kingdom Viridiplantae; phylum Streptophyta; class Pinopsida; order Cupressales; family Cupressaceae; genus Sequoiadendron; species Sequoiadendron giganteum. Next base: position 22,051,576 of record CM021107.1, on the reverse strand, counting down.
AGTAGTTAATATTCCAACTATTAAATTATTTCTTGTTTTAGTTTCTCATATGCATTGGCCTATTCATCAAATGGATGTTAAAAAGTGTATTCTTAAAAGGTGATTTACATAAAGAAACCTATATGTATCAACCCTTGGGGTTTTGTTAAGAAAGGTAATGAATATATTGTTTGTAAATTAAAGAAATCAATTTATGGTTTAAAACAATCTTCTAGAGAATGATATTCTAAAATTAATGTGTTATTTCAATCTCAAGGTTTCATTAGAAGTAAAAATGATCCAAATTTATATATAAAACATAGTGTAAGTGATATTGTGATCATTATTTTATATGTTGATGATTTGATTATTACTTCTAGTTCTAAAAATTTGATTTGTGATATTAAGTCTAAACTCACTAATCAATTTCAAATAGCTGATTTAGGCTTATTACATTAATTTTTGGGTATGCAAATTTGGCAAACACCTAAAGGTATTTTCCTTTATCAACATAAATATACTCAATATATCTTAGATAAATTTAAAATGAATGATACAACTTATGTTTCTACTCCTTGTGAATTAGGAACTAAATTAATGGTTGATATGGGAACTTCTTTTGTTGATCCTACTTTATATAGGCAATTAGTTGGAATTTAAAATAATTTAACTCTTACTAGACTTGATATTTTATATAGTGTTGGTTTAGTTTCTAGATACATTTCTAAACAACAACAAAATCATTTTTAAATTACAAAAATAATTTTAAGATATGTTAAAGGTACTCTTAATGTTGGTCTCTTTTATGATGCAAATTGTGAATTTTCTTTAAAAGGTTATACTAATTTAGATTTAGGAGGTGATCCCAATGATGGGAGATATCCTTGTGGTTATTGTTCTTTGTTGGATCAAGTGAAATTGCATGGAATATTAAGAAGCAAAAATATACTTCTCTTTGTTCTACAAAAGCAAAATATAAAGGTTGTACAAATACATCCAAAGAAGCACTATGGTTAAGAAGACTACTTGAAGACTTGGGTCTACCTCAAAAGGATCCTACACCTTTATATTATGACAATAAAAGTGTCATTTCTATAGAGTCCTTCTAATGCCTAATAAAATTGGTGGTAATCATATAATTCAGGGGAAAACCTGGCTGAACAATCCACTTGACATTGAAAAGACTTTCATTACATTATCAACCAAGGCTAGTAGGCTTGTGATGGTACTAGCATTGTATGTACTTCCAAAGACCTATGGTTACCTAAATTTTCCTAATGAAGGTATTATACTTTTTGGAAAATCATAAAAACACATAATAGTGAAAGAAGTATGGATGATGCTTTAGCTACGAGTACTTACAACATAATCAGTGACTAAACTATTGTTAACAAGTAAATACTAAAACTAACTAAAAATTAATAACTAAACCTATTCTACACTCTGGAGTACTACAACTTAAATGAATTCAATCAATAATATGAACAACAATTATTGATAACTTGATATGAGAATCTATCTTAACTTATTCTCTAATTATGAAGTAACTACTTAACAAAAATAAATAAATTGTAAATATAATGAAGGGAAGTACCTGAGTGGCCCTTCTCAGGTGGTTATCTCCACTAAACTAAACCAAATCTAAATCCTTAGGTTAAATCAATCACATTAACTCAAAATCATTTTTACTCATTCCAAAATATCACATGAAATCTTGCTCGAAGATTGTATTCAGAAAAATCATGTTTGAACAATCAACATGTCTGTATAATAACAACTAAAAAATAAAAAGTGTTTGATAACCAAATCCACAACTAAAAGATTAATCAACTATTTATCTAAATACTCAACCACCTTCTATATAAATGCACATGGGAGTTTATTCAGAACACAAATCTAAACTAAAACCATTAATTACAACTCTCCTAGATATCAGAGTGTAATTAAGATTTAGTTATCCTAACTGCAACTAAAAAGAAATAAGAATCCAAAGATATTAGAACTGCAATAACAGAACTAAAACATGGAACATAGAATCAATTATGATGGAATCCTAATGATAATAGGGTTATCCTTCTTAAATACCTTTATTATTTTCCATAATGATGCATGATTGTCTTCATCAGGTGTCTCCATGTTGTAGTTATTGTGTTTAGTGTATTCAGGAACATCCCCTATTTCGCTGTCCATGAACTCCTTTAGCTATGGGTTGCATTCTATAGTTTTTGAAGGCTACATTGTCTTCTTAGGATGCAAGAGGTTGGTTCATAAAATATGTACACAATAATAACTACCATGATTAAATGCATATATCAATCATAATGCATACATATTCACATATAAATTAGACAATACCATCATATCATAACTGCATTTCCATATACTTTAAACAAGTTCAAGGTCTACATGAGAAACATAAAAGATGACATACTATAGGAATAATTGTCTTAGGAATGTCTTATAAGCAACATAAAGATAACAAAAAACTAGCTAATAAATGGGCTCATCAATTGCTTTCGCAAAGAATCCAATTTTTCATGCGAGGACCAATAACATTTCTCTTCAACATCACTTCATTAGAAAGCAAACTGAAGACAAAAAAAATTCTCCTTTGTATTGTAAAGGTGAAGATCAAGTTGCAGATATTCTAACCAAAACTCTTTGTAAAGATAAATTTCTCCACCATTGTAAAAATATAGGATTACAACCCATTGAAGGGTTTGATGTAAACTTCCCAAGTAAAGCTTAAGGGAGATGTTAGAAATTAATCTTTACTTATGTGAATATTATTTATTAATTTGTATTATTTAAATACTTGTAAAAATATTCCAGAGGAATCACTACAAGTCTTTTGTCTTATTTGAGTATTCTCACACGGGTGAGAGTGAATCATTTTTATAATTCCTTTTGGAGGAATATTAAGGCTTAGGTGTAGCCTCCTCCTTATGAGGATATTGACACCTTGCACACACATAGAATGAAAGGTGGAATGCATAGACATGGGCGTTACTCATGCAACTCATTTCTCACCTCTATTTATTTGAAGTGCTTCTCTCCTTCTTTATATGAAACATTTTATGCTATCTCCCTCATTCTCTTTTTGTAACCTTCTTTAGGCTTTATGTCATCTTCATAATATTGAGGGTTTTTTCTTTGATTTTTCCCCTTACAAAATCTTGTGTCTCCTCTTGGATATTTGGTGTGCATTCTCTTGGTGCTCTTAGTTTTCATCTTAGATGGTAACATTTTCCTTGAAATAATTTCTTGTTGGATTAGTACTTTCCTTTAATTTCATTTTATTATTCCTTTTTGGGACTCTCTTTACTGTCAATTCTACCAATAGCAATAACAATTTTTGGGTCTTTTTTATCTCTTACAATAACTTGATCAACACTGACAAAAAACTCATATCCAACTTGAGAAATTCTATATACTGAAATAAGATCTACCCCAAATCCTTCAACCAGTAAAACATTTTTCAAAGTTCCATTTGTTACACTAACAGTCCCTATTCCTAGAACTGATAGTTTCATTTTATTGCAAATGGTAATTTCTTGATCTGAATTCTTTCCTTCATGAAAATCAATAAATAAATATCTATCCCCAGTCATGTGAAAATATGATCTTGAATCTAAAATCCATTTTTTATTATAATTTAAAGCAAAGTATGTTGTCTTTACTCTAGATTTATTTTTGGGTTCAAAAGTTACCTCTACACTTGATTTTGCTTGCTTGGAGATTGCTACAAAACTTTGTTTATCTATCTTTCCTTCCTTGAACCTTTATTTCTTAGGCTTGTATTGTTTTCTTTCATTGTTCCTCTTCTTCAAACATTTTTTCATGTGATTCTCACCTCCACAATACCTACAAATAATGGGTTTTCTTTCCAACTGCTTTTCTACACCATCATTTCTAGAAAAGTGGTCAGAACCATCATAATTTTCAAATTTATTAAATCATTTCCGATTCTTCTTTCCATAAACATATCTAAAAAATGATTTACCCTTAGATGCATATGCATGATTCTTCTTAATATAACCCTCTTTAATAAGTTGAACCTCTTCATCTAAAATTGACTTACAAAATTGATCAAAAGTTTGTTGGTGGTTATTAGGATCTAATTGAATAACCCTTTTCTTCGATTCTTTAAATACCTTGTAAGGTTGTAGAATATTACTTTCAACCATTGCAATCAATTGAAAATCCTTTTTTACATATTCAACACCAATTTTCTTTAGCTAGGCATTTAAATATATAACCTCATTAAAGTAATCAACCATTTTTTTCAAAATCAATTGGTTCTATGTTCACCAAGTTTTCTTCTATACGAAACACACTAGTAATATCTACATATTTATAATATTTTTCTAAATTTTCCCATAGTTCTATTGGATTATCAACATCAATAAATCTTCTATTGAGATTGGGACTCAAATCCTTACCTATAATTGCTCTAATTTTCTCCAACTTGTATTTCCATAACTCCTTTTCTTTCTTTTGTTGAGGTTCTCCAATCTCTTTATTCACTATACTTCATATATCCTTTCTTCTCAAAGAATTATTGACTACACTCTTCCAATTTGCAAAACCACTTCCATCAAAGATTGGAAAACTTTCATATGTAGTGCCCATGTTAGAAAAAATCAGCCCTTAAACAAATAGATTAAACCACTTCAAAGCTTATCTTGCTAAGTAAATATCATTCTAGCAATATCTTATCCCTATTAGAAAATTTCTAGCTTTGATACCATGCAAAAATAGGACCAAATAATAAAACAATAACAAAAAACAAGGCAAAAACAAAACGTAAATTACATTGATATAGCTTTTATTACATACAATCTAACATATTACAATAATAGTAGTGTTGTTCACAATGGACAACCTCATATTTATACTTTGAGCCTCTAAATCTAGAAGCTTCTAATATTCTGGAGAACTCTAAAACTGGAATGTTCTTTTCTTTTGGACAACTTCTAGTTGCTTCTAATTTCTAGAAGATTCTAGCTCTCTAGAAGAATCTTGTCACTTTCTAGACAATCTTAATCCTTATTAATTACTCTTGTTGCTTCAATATTTTCACAATAATTGGAAAGTATAATTGAAATTGATTGGGGTTTAAATGCTACTAGATTATGGAGTGTGAGACAATATATTTGCAACCTTCAAAAAAATTGTGAATGCAAGTTCAAATTTGTTCTTAGGCTTGTCAAGTAGTTGGTTGCAGTTGCAAGCTCCTCAAATTCAACTTCTTTTCTCTACCATGAAACGGTTACAAAAATTATAAATATTTAATAACATCTCCTTTACGTGGATATGGGTTTCCTTTTTCAATGTTTTGAAGACTCCTCACAACTTCACAATTCTTGAAGTTAAGAGTTCATGCCTCACAAGTTATAATAACTGATTTTTTTCAACCCATTGACCTTCTGAACTCATTTCACAACTATTAACTTGTGAGTTGTGAGTTATGGGTTGTGATTAGTTCATTTTCACAACCTTCTAACTTTTAGGTTGTGAATTGTCTATTTTCACAACCTTCGAATTCATAACATTTAAACTAATAATTTATGACTTTATTATTTGTAACTAAGTTTTGAGTTGTGAGTTTCCTTAATAATTTAAGAATTCAAAAGGGGATGTGTAACCTTGTGAAATATTGAACCTCCAAAACAAGACCTCAAAACTCATTTTATTTAAATTTTATGATAAAAATAATTTCACGAATCAATACAAAAATGATTAATTTTATAACTTTTGATTGAAAAAATATTTTTTCTTGAAACTTGGCCATAATGTAGTTAATAAATCCATAAAATTTCATGTTAGACCATTCTGCTTTAGCTTTTATAAATCTCTTGATTTAATATTTTTTGTAACCTTCCTGACAAAAAATGAATTTTTGACCTAATTTTTTTTCTATTTTGTTGATAATGCTGCCATAAAACTCCCCATTAAACCATTTTACACCAAATTTAGTAAAACTCCCAATTTAATCGTTTATGCAAACTACCTACTAAAAAATAAAAAATTTAATTTCTCAAACATGTGAAATTTTAGCTTGAAAATTGGTCACATTGTGTCAAATGAACTCAAGAACATCCTCGTAAAATGGTTTTACACCATCTCTCACATAATCCAATATTTAATTGTTTTCATAAATCTCAGCACACTTGATAATTGCTTTGATGGTTCTAGCTAAAACAATAGAGATTCAACTTCAAAATAGCAAGACCCCTAACACTTGAGATTAATTAGAGAATTTGTGACTAGTAATTACTCAACATGAGAATTTGAATGCAATTTTTGTAAAATTTGGTAAGTTTATAAACGGGGACAACATACTTTGAAACCATTCTTACCGTGAGAGAACATGTTTCCATTCAAGACACTTTTGTTATCAAAATTATTTGGAAAGATTGGGAAGCCATCAAGCCCTAAATTTTTTGGGTTGGAAATTATTTTCATAATGTTTTATCCATTAACTAATACTCCATTTGGTGGTACTTGATTCTCAGTTCTTAAGGGAGGCCACTAGCTCACTTACCTTGGATTCATGCCTTAAAGTCTATTCAAATGAGGAGTGAGAATTTTATTAAATTTGATTCATCAGGCCACCAAGAATTTTCTTCCCTGACCTGAATTCAAACTAAAATTCAAACTTTCTAATGAGGAATAAGAGACTTACCAAGTGATTATTGGTGTCATTCCCCCTCAAATGAATCACAAAATTAGAGTGTGATGTATCAAACCTTGTTGGAAGGACTCAAAATAGTATCTAGACAATCCCTTTTAGAATTACAAACCATTTAAAGGTTATTCTTGGATGTTTCCACCCTTACATATGATGGATCAACTCAATCTTCACTAGCAACTACAATACTCTCAAGGCACTTGAAAAAAATATTTCAATCTATTTGATATGTGGTGCTCAATCCCAAGTTGGCTCACTTTTCTTGGTGTTTGGTGTACCAAGAAATTCCTTTGGGGACTTGCCTTTCTCACATGAGCATTCCCTATCCCAATTGTCCTTTATGTGGTCAACTTTAATCTCTTAAGCATCTCTTTTGGTTTCTCCCCTGTTGGTACTCCAAAATTTTGTGCCTTAGCCATATTTTCCCAAATTTATAACTAATTTGAGATATCATTCATGGATCTTGTTTTGTCAATTTTTCTTAGCATAGTTGGGAAGAGCATAAAAAATTAAATCAAATTATTTTTTGAAGTTTTGATAAATTCCTTATGGTTAAGAATTTATTCTCATGTGAGTTTTATCCCTCCATCCAATTTAGTAGATCAAACTTGTAATATATTGTCCACTTGTATGTCCCCACAAAGTGTTCAGTTTTGATGGAATTTTCTACAAAGGTCTTAAATGTTGAAATTTTACTAAGTATGGATTTACAATAAAAGTATGTCCATTTGATTTTGTGAACATTTCCAAGTGAACTGACCCATTTTCTACATTCCAACCATTCTCTTGTAATTTCCACTTGCTCATGTTTTCCCCACAAACACATTCAAAAATTGGTTAAGTAAAGTATTGTGGGTGAATGAAACCCATCTTCTCACCTTGCTAACTTCATCATCCCTTGCAAAATGTCACCATCCATTTTAAATTCACCTTCCCAAGTTTCTTCATCAGTTTAGATGACTTTTTTCTGCAAGACATCATCCCACCCTATTTATATCATCATGAAGTCATCATATTTGAAGGTCTTCAACCCATATCACCCTTCTCTAATAAGGTCATATCAACATCATATTTGGTAACACCACTTGTGGGGATTCCTATCCTAACTAGACTTGTTGGGTGCATATGCACTTGGTTTCTCTCCATGTTCCACTTGGAGGTTGATTGTTTGTAGCGAACCGTATGAAGATGATGAATACCACTAAGACTAAAAGGATGGTTTATGGGTGATTCAATGTGAATATATTTTTCCTAGTGGTTCATGTCCACTTATACTTTAACCTCCCACATGACCCCGATAGGGGTGTACTTCTCGCCAATGCCAGACTTAACCCGATTCCTCATATATGTGCACCTTACGAAGATTTGTTATTGATTTAGAACATCCAAATCACTGTGGAAGTTTTGTATTTATCCAAATGCTCCTTGAAAGCCCACAATACTATGTTTTAAGCTACAAATGTCTCCTAGGGTGCCCAAGTGTCCAATTTTTCATAATTTTAGTCGATGACTATGTCTTTGAATTTTTTTCATGGAGTCAATATGTTGTTAAAGTGTCTCCCACCAACTAAGAATTTATGATGTGATTTAATGATGTTGTTTTGACACTTAAAATTTCTACTTGCATATTTCAAACTCAACTACCATCATGAATGGTTTGACCACTTTTGTAGCTACCAAATTTGATTTGTGGCATTTTACATTACATTTTAAATGTTGTTTACTATGAGTTTAAAGAAATATGTGTTTCCCATACTTCATTAATTATCTATGGAGACTTTTTTTCATCACATATAATTTCCCAGACATGATCTCAATAGATTTTGTGGGTGATTTCTTTGGAACTTCTTCCACTCAAACCCACAAATCATCAATACACAGGTATACCGCAAGTTAGGGAATATCATTTCACACCTCTTATTTGTCAGATTGAATTTATAGAGGATATTATTTTTTTCATTAGATAAGGTTGTAGCAAGGGTTTCCCGTTTGGGACGATCCTCTAACATTCTATTAATGACATGGATATGGCTATATCTACCTTGGCATCCATTTTTAAGAAGAATATAATATTTTTAGAGAGAGGAGAAATTATAGAGCCAATAGAAGAAATCTATTCACATCAAACCATTGGTTTCAACTTCTAAGTCTAGGTATAGACATTTTGGCATTGTAAAGATTTGGGTTTGTTCAAAAATTTGAAATAATACTTATAAATCTTGTAGATTGATTGGTTTTAATAGGAGAACCGAATTTCATTGAGTGTCTCCACATGCATGTAATATAATTTTTGATGTATTTTGTTTAGTTAGTCAGCCAAAAGACTATAAAATCCTTATAAAGCTTTTGTAAGGTGTCTTTCAGTATAATAAAAGAGATATATCTACATGCTTTTGGATTGTTGAGTAGACTCTCTTAATATTCTACAACTATTTATGGTTTTCTCGAATGTATGTGAATATCCCAACTTGATTATGCATTCTAAAAAACTTAGGCTATTGTGATGTATTGATGAATGCATGACCTTGGTTTTGGTTATCTCAAGTTCTATTTAAACAAATAGACTTTGTTGCCCAATTAGATAAAGGCACTGATTTGTAGCTGAACTTATCTCCTAACATCCTTAACACACTTAAATTTAAATAATTAGAACATTTTTAGTTTTCATTAGTGTGTATTTTCTGATGCCATATCTAAATGCTTGTAATAATTAAAAGGGGTTATCACAAAAAAATTATTCATTGACAAGTATATGGTAGATTATTTGTTAATTAGGTGTTCATCCTTACATCTCCAAACTAGCACATAGGTATATTGTGACACCAATAATGGGTATAATTTGTTGTAAGGGAGTATTTAAGTCTTTCAATCATCATACAACACCTTAGGGAAACCCCCCTTGGTCTTGCAGAGCTAGAAGTGAAGGAGGTATTGCCAACCTCAACCCTTGGTCCTTAGTTTCCCAACCTGAAGACATGTTTATGATAATATTCCCAAGTTTGACACCCCTAACACTTGGGAGATTATCATACCTTAGGGATTTGGAACTTATAGCTCAGATCACCAAAAATTTAGAACTATTATTGGGGATGAAATTACTCTAGTCATTGTCAGTGAAGTGTGAGCCTGATGCACTTTTGAAACACCTCTACAACTCATTTTCCAATTTTTGCTAGTAGAATTGTGTTGGGTAAGTTTGGAATCCCATCAACTATGCCAAAAAATTAGCATCATTTATAGGGAACAATATAAATCAATGATAAATTTGAAAACCCAGGTTACTCATTGATTATGATGCAACCGTGAAAGTATTGTTCTTTGTTTTAAAATCAAAATTTTGTTAATTTTGATTATTTTCTCTTATAAAAGTGGTGAATCTGTCGAGGAAGATCTAGAATTTAATGTTAGAAGATAAAGGATGAAAAAAGATCAATGCTCCAAAGGTCGAGAAATTCTTGAAGCTAGTACTACTAATGCAAGAAGGTGACAAGAATAATGGAAAGATAAAATCAAAGTAAATCTCCTTTAAAAAATCTAATAAATACAAAAAATTAGGTACTTCACATGGAAGATTTGCTTCTATAAATTATGATTAATATACAACAGATGATTCAGTTGATAATATAGTTAGGACTACTAGAACTCTTAGATGTGATTATACTAGGTATGGAAAAGAAATATTCTACCATAAGAATATAATTGTAATTTCATCTCAAATTTTACTTCAAAGAAATATTATGCTACTAATTTTAAGAAATCAAAGGAATTTCAAACATGATACTCCTCAAACTCATGAGAATGAGGTGGAAACCCCATTTCAAGATGTTGGTCCAAATGTTCAATTAAAAAGTAAGCGTAAAGAGAGGGAATCAAATAAACACATTTATCTCATTGATCATCTCAAAGAAAGACAACAAGAAATAGAGGCTTAAATTAATTTATAGTGGGCCCAATTAGGTCAATAGACTTTATTGTTGAATCAACAACAAAAAATTACCCAAAAAACCTATAAAATGTTGCTCTACAACAAAATATTGTTTAGCCTCAAAATGTGGCACTGGATATTCCAATTCAACAAGTACCTATTATCCAACAAGTACCTATTGTTCCAAAAATCATTAACCTAATCCCCCACAATAAAGTTTAACACAAAATGTTGGGATCAACCCCTGAGGACAGGCTCAGAGATTTCCACTGGTGAGATCGTCAATAGGATTAGAAAGATACAAATATTTATAATTTTGTGGTATTCTTAATTATCCTAATCTAATTCCAACTAAGACTAGAGGGAAGGTGCCTAAATTTCAAGGAAACAATATTATCATTAGTGAGGATCACTTAAGACATTTCATTGATGTCATTGATGAGTATAAAATCAAAGATGAAGATGTCATGATGAAATTTTTTGTACTCTCATTGGAAAAGTGCAAAAGAATGGTACATGAGTCTTACAGATAGAAGTATAGACTCATGGGATGATTTTATGAAAGTATTCATATTGCAATATGGAGAACAAGTGGATCCAAAGTTTGCAATCCATGAGCTGATTGCCATTAGGAAAGGGGTAAATGATTTGTTTTTTGACTTCAACAACATATTTATTATGACATTGAGGAAAGTGCCTCCATAGGTAAGGCCAATAACCTATGTGCCTTTTTTATATTGTATATCATTTAACTCAAATTTGGTTTATCTACTGGGAGAAAAAAACCCTCAAACCTTAAGGGAAGCATATGCAATAACCATCAATATAGAGAGTAACCTGAAAGGTTTTGAAAAGATAACAAAAGGGTTAATGTGAAACTCATGAAACCAAATGTAGAAACTTCCAACAAGACTCTTACTATTGAAGAGAAATTAGAAAATTTGATGGGAGCTATGAAGGACCTACCTTCTAAAGTTGTAAATAATTAAAAAGGTATACCTTCAAAATTTTCCCCTACACACTACAATGAGAGTTAGAGGCCACATAAAAGCATCATAACTATGACTAGTCTAAAAGACCTAAAAATAATGACATATACGTAGTAACAAAAAATTTAAACCAAGGGTACCAAGAGAAACACACCCTTGATCCCCTGAGGAAGGATCACATGAATCTTTAGAAAGAGTCACTTATGTGTGATTTATGGTACTTCCCTCATCATCAATCCAAGTGCATTGTTGTAGCTGAATTTGATAAAGAGAAATAATTATGAGAGCATGAGGTACACCCGAATATTATGATGATTCCAACAAGGATCAATTGGATTCCTATGAGGGTGAAAAATTATTTCAGAATGATTGTGATAGCCATCATGTTCCATATAAAATTACAAATAAATATTTTGAAGAACTCAATGAACAAATGAGGCAAAGGTATAACAAATCATTTAGCCCTCTAGTGAAGACATTAAGGCTCTCACTAAAGTTGTTTTCATTCGAGTATAGAGTGGTTACCAACTAAGAAACAAGAAATTAGGTGCCAAGGAAAAAGTTGAAGGTGTAGCTACTCTAGGTTTATCGGTTGCACATTTGAATAAAGGAAAGAAAAAATAATATAATGTAGAAAGCAAGACCAATAGGTTTGTAGGAAATTATCCACCAAGAAAGAAGATGCGTTTAAAAAATGCACCCTTACAAAAACTATATGTCCAAAAAACAAAAGGTATTGATATTTCTACCAACAATATAGGAAATCAATAGAGCATTGGAGATGATGAAAAATAAAGAGAAACATAAGAGATTGTGAAGGTGAGAAATACAAAGCAACTTGTTATTAATGATTAGGTAATCTCACTCATACCTGATACCAATACCATAACAACTTCATCTTCCACTCCTTTTCCTAGATATCAACCTATTAACATGGATCAAGCCTTTGGTCAATTAAAAGTTCAAGTTCCAATTGGAGAGTTGCTAAGGATCCTTGAACATGGGTAAAGGACATTGTTATACCTCATTGCCCATACCATAGTCAATTTGTAAGATGGGTCTACTCCCAAAGATAGGGTAGAAAAATTCAATATAAAAGAGGCCCCTAAAATTTATTTGGGTACTATTTCCATAGGTAACAAACAAACCATTGATCCATTTTATACATCTATGCTAATAAAGGGTTGGCTAAATAATAATTATATGTTAGATTTGGAGCATCAAGTAATGAGATGCCATTAGAAGTCATGAACCACTTAGGATTACAAGTTTCAAACTTATATGGTAAGTGCTATACCATGGATTCTCATGAGGTAAATTTGATTGGGATAGTAAATTATGTACTAGTACAACTTGTTGCATACCTAGGTAAGACATTTTCAATGAAAATTATCATTGTTGATTGTCTAGCTAAATGGAGTATGCTACTATCTAGAAAATGGGTCACTTTAGTGGGTGTTAGCCTTCACATGGATTTATCCTATGTGACCATCCCCCTGTGTGGGAAATATGTCCAATTACATAGATAAAATAAAATGATGATCGTTGTGGATAATTATAATGAACTAAAGAATGAGGTTTGTTACATTGGTGTTGAGCTCGATTGTCTAGTTGGCTAATGTGATGACAAATCTGATAAGTAGATTGCTTCAGATTTAGTGCCCTCGCATATTTATCAAGAAAATTATGGATTTTGGGGAATGAATTTTGATGGTGCATGTTCAAAGGAATGTAATGGTGTAGGAATAGTGTTAGTGTCCCCAAAGGGAAAAATATTACAAGTTCACATTCAAATTGAACTTTGAATGTACCAACAATGTGATAGAGTATGAAGCTTTGCTTCTTGACTTAAATTTGGTTTCCGAATATGGAATCAAATGTATTAGAGTCCATGGTGATCCAAAACTTGTAGTGTCTCAAGTTAGAGGCACATACGCTGCAAAAGAAAGAAGGCTAAAATATATAAGATTGTGGTATGTGATTCCATTGAATATTTTGATGTATTCAACATAATCTGGGTGGAAATGGATAATTATGTGGTCACTAATGCAGTTGTTGTGTTAGCTTCAAAATTTAATGTTTATTTTTCTCCCCATCATTGTAAGTATGATGTTGAGATTATAACTAGGCCTAGCATTTCAGATAACATATAGAATTGACAGGTCTTCAATGATGACCAGTAGATTTATGAATTTTTGAATTGTAAAAATCATTTTGAGAACCATCATATTGATTGGCAACCCATGGTGGAGAAGGATGAATAAGTTAAGGAGACTATTTTTGGGAATGAAATCATCCAAATCAAAACCAATAATATTTCCAAAGGTCTTGTTTCCTTAGAGAGGATGTTTGACAATATCAATTGTTGTAAGACAAGAGGTAAGCTTATCAAACAAGAAAATATAGAAGGTATAAATTTAAGAACTAAATCAACTCCCAAACTAGTCTATATTGATAAGAAAATAAAACTATCAGAGAAGCAAATTCTTATTGTACTATTAAGAAAATATAAAAAATTATTTGCTTGGTCTTATGATGAGTTGAAGGCTTACAATGAAGACTTGTTTCAGCATACCATTCTATTGGAGTTTGATGCAAATCCATTAAAACAAAAGAAACTCCCTATCAAACCTATTATTGCCCCTCAAATGTAGAATGAAATGATGGAACTAAAAGAAGGAGGTATCATTAAACCAATTAGACATTTAAAATGGGTGTTTAACCTTATTCTAGTTATAAATAAAAATGGAGACATTAGACTATGTGTGGAGTTCAAAATTCTGAATATGAAGTCCCTCAAGGACAATTAACCATTACCTACTTATGGACCATTTGTTGCTACAAGTGACAAGGTTGAATTTGATGGTTGACGGATGGCTTCTCAGGTTACAATCAAGTAGTGGTCAAGGATTCTGAGCAACACAAGATAAATTTCACTACAACATGGGGAAATTTTGCTTATGTTTGAATGTCATTTGGGTTGAAGAATGTTGGAGCCACATTTCAATAGGCCATGTATGCAGCTTTTTTTGGCCTTAAAAATGAAATAATGGTTTTCTACTGAGATGATCTAATTGTGTACTCCAAGGATCAAAATGATCATTGTAAACACTTGGAGTTAATTTTCAAAATATGTTTGGAATACATGATATCATTGAATCCCAAGAAGTGTATATTTGGTGTAGAAGATGGTAAGGTCCTTAGGCATGTTGTGTTTAAGGATGGGGTAAGGATTGATCCAAAATGTGTCAAATCCATAGACCTTATCCTACAACCCAAACTAGTGAAGAAAGTCCAATATTTTCTTTGGATAGATTAACTTTTTTTGAGGTTTGTCTCCAACTTTGTTGAAAATACAAAGGTAATTTCTAAAGTGTTGAAGAAGGGGCACTCTTCCAATTGGGATAAGGAATCAACTAATTATTTCTTAGATATAAAATATGTGCATAAGAAGGCACCAGTGTTGAAAAGTCTAGACTATTCTAAGCCCTTCTAGTTATTTTCTTTTGAATATTTTTATACTATTGATGTTGTTCTATTACATAAAAATGAAGATGGTTATGAATAGCCAATAGATTTCTTCATAAAATCATTGAGATATGTTGAATTTAATTATTTTGTGATGAACAAACATTCCTATACTCTTGTTAAAGCTATGAAAATTTTTAGACCTTACCTTGTACGGGCCAAGATCACCGCTTTTGTGCCACATACAACTATCAAGGACATATTTTTGTAGCAAGAGGTATCATGAAAAAGGTGTAGATGGATCAAATAGATCCAAGAGTATGACATGGAGGTGCAAACTATAAATCTAGTCAGAGGTAAAGGCTTAGAAAAATTAATGGTTGAGGAAAACTTGAATGTTGTTGAAGGTAATGAGGTCAACTCTCACCTAGTTGTTGTCCATTATTAGTTAAAGGATTGTCCTTTGGTATGGATATAATATTTTATTTAGAAAATCTAAATTGTCCTATGGAGTTGAATGATAAGAAAAAGAGAAGTTTGAAATTAGAAGCTCAAAGGTATATACTGTTGTGAGGATAACTAATATAGAGAATTCTAGATGGTGTACTCCTAAGGTGTCTAGACGAAGAGATATTGATAAGAGCTATTAAGGAATGTCACCATGGATTATGTGGTGGGAATTAGATGTCTAAAACCACTTCTCATGAAATTATGAGGACCAGATATTGGTGGCCTACATTATTTAAGGATGTGGTCAAATTTGTAAAGAGATATGATTCTTGCCAAAGGTTTTCAAGCAAGTTAAAATTTTCAAGAGAACTTACCCTTACAACCATTTCAGTAGAGGCTCCATTTTAGAAGTGGGGTATTGATTTCATAGGGGAAATAACAAAGAAATATAAAAATGGATTTAAGTAGATATTGGTGGCCACTAATTATTTTATCAAATGGGTAGAGGCGACCCCTATAAGGAATGCATCCTCAAAAGTGGTGATTGAATTTTTTCTTAACAATATAGTTACCAGGACTGGTGTGCCATCAATAATTGTTCCTAATAATGCAATGCATTTTAGGTACAAGGACTTTGTTGACATGTGTTCACAATATGGGATCTCTTTAAAGAATTCTTCACCTTATCATCCATAGGGAAATGGGCAAGCTAAGTCAAGTAACAAAAGGATCATGAATATCATTAAACAAAATTGGATACTAACAAGAAAAGGTGGGATGATAAGTTAAAATTTGTTAGCTAGAAGATAGGATAACTTAGAAGAAGGTTGTTGAGAAGAGATCATTTGAATTGGACTATGGCATTGAGTCCAAGTTGTTAATAAACCTTGAATTATTAGTATATAGGTTGTTACAATAGATTGAATGGGATCAAGATGGTGTCATCTCCCAAAGAATATATGAGTTGACCGAATTAGAAGAAACGAGAAGGGTTTCCCATGAGAGAAACTTGGTGAAATAATAAAAAATGAAATACCTTTTTGATAAGAGGACTATAAAAAGAGAGTTTCAAATTGTGGATCTAGTCCTCATGTGGAATTATAGATTAAAATATAATATGAGAAAACATGGAAAGTTTGATGCCTTATAGATGGGGCCTTACCAAATCAGTGAACGATGTGGTCAAGGAACATTTTAACTCAAGGAATGAATGGAAATTACTTGGAGTTGTTAGTTCATGGTCAAAACCTAAAGTACTACTTTTCTTGAGCTTAAGGTTATAGGAACCTTTGTAAGATAGATTGTTTTCAAATTTTTTTGTCTTGTATGTGTGTTTGTATCTTCTGAGAGTCATTCCCATTTTTCTATTCTTTTTTGTCTATCCCAAGATCTAAATTATCATTGTGCCTACAAGAGACACACGTCCCCTACAAGAGCCAATGTTGGAACTCCAAAATTTTATGTCCTATTTTGTGCCCTATCCATATTTTTCTAAGTTTATAACCGACCTGAGATATCTTTCATGGGTTTTGTATTGTCAAAATTCCTTAGCAAAATTGGGAAGAGCATGAAAAATTAAGCCTAATTATTTTTTAAAGTTTTTTAAAATTTATCAAGTTAAGAACTTATGCTCATGATATTTTTGTCCCTCCCTCGAGTTCAATACATCTAGCTCATAATATATTTCCCACTTGTATGTTGTCAAAAAGTGTACAATTCTGACGAAATTTCACACAAAGGTCTTAAATGTTGAATATTTGACTAAGTATGGATTTGCGGGAAAAGAATGTCCATCTAATTTTATGGACATTTCCAATTGAACTAATTCATTTTCCACATGTTTATCATTCTCCCACAATTTCCACTTACACATGATTCCCCACAAGCACATTCCAAAATTTTTTAAGTAAACTTTTATGGGTAGATGAAGCCCATCTTCTCGCCTTGTTGATGTAATCATCCCTTGTGGACTTTCCCCATCCATCTAAACTTCACCTTTCCAAGTTTCTTCATCTGGTTTAGATGATTTTCTTGCAAACTTGATATGCTTCACTTTCTCACATTCACACCTAGATGGCATCATGCCAACATCATCCCACCCTTCTTACATCATTATGACATCATCATATATAGAGGTCCTCAATCTATATCATCCTCATCTATTGATGTCATGGTGAAATCATCTTTTCTAGCATCACTTGCAAGGATTCTTATTTGAACTAGACATGTTAGGTACAAATGTACTTGGTTTCTTTGTATGTTCCACTTGGAGGTTGATTGTCCGCAACAACCTAGATGAATTTGATGAAGACCACTAGACTAAAAGGATGGTAAATGTGGGTGATTCTATGTGAACTAGATATGTTTCCTAATGGTTCATGTCCACTTTCACTTGAAGCTCCCACACGATCCCCATAGGGGTGTACATCCCACCAATGCCAAATTGAACTTGATTTATCATATATGTGTACCTTATAGAGTTTTTATTGATCCAAAACATCTAGATCATTGCAAAAGTTCCATATTGATCCGGTGATCCTCAAATTCCTATAATACCCTTTTTTAGAGCCTACAAATATCTCTTGGGGTGCATGAGTGTCTAATTTTTCATGATTTTGGTCTATGACTATATCTTTGATTTTTTTGATAAAATCAACGTGTTATTAATACATCTCCCACCAACTAATAATTTTATGGCACAATTTGTGATGGTGTTTTTGATGGTGTTTTGGCACCTGAAGTGTCTACTTTCATATTTTGAACTCAACTACCATTATTAATGGCTCAACCACTATTGCAGCTATCAGATTTGATCAAAGGTGCCTTGTAAAATATTTTAAATATTGTTTGGTAAGAATTCAAAGCAAAATATGGCATTCATGCTTTATTAATTATCTATAGAGACCTTTCTTTGTTGCATATCATTTTTAGGACATAATTTCAATAGATTTTGTCGGTGATTTATCTGGTTTATTGCACTAAAACTCATTAATCATCAATGCAAAGGTATAACACGGGTCAAGGAATTTTGTTTCACACTTGTCTATTAGATTGAATTTATAAAGGATAAATGTCATTTATTCATTGGATAAGGTTGTAGCAAAGGTTTCCTATCTGGGATGACCCTCTAACATTATACAGATGACGTGGTTGTGGCTATATCTTCCTCGGTGTCTATTTTAAGAAGAATATGAAATTTTTAGAGAGAGGAGTAACTGCAGAGCTAACAGAAGAAATACATTCACAAGAAACCGTAGGTTTCAACTTCTAAGCTTAAGTATAGACATTTTGACATTGTAAGGATTTGGGTTTGTTCAAAACTTTGAAATAAAACTCTTGTATATTGATTGGTCAATGGTGGAATCAACCTTCATTAAGTGTCTCCACATATATGTAATGTATTTTTGGATGTGTGTTGTTTATTTAGTCAACTAGAAGACTGTAAAATACTTGTTAAGCTTTTGTAAGGTATTTTTCAATTTAATAAAAGAGATATATCTATATGCTTTTGGATTTTTAATTAGTCTCTCTTAATATTCTACAACTATTTGTGGTCTTCTTGAATGTATGTGTAGAGCCCAAATTGCTTATGCATTCTATAAAACTTAGTCTTTTGTGATGTATTGATGAATGCATCACCTTGGTTTTAGTTATCTTAAGTTTTGTTTAAACATAAAGACTATGTTTCCCAATTAGATAAAGGTACTAATTTGTAGTTGAATTTCTCTCCTAACATCCTCAACACACTCAAAATCAAACAATCAAAACATTTTCAATTTACATTAGTGTGTATGTTTTGATGCCATGTTTGAATGATTGTAACAATTAAAAAGGGTTATTACAAAAAAATCATTCATTGACAAGTATATGGAAGATTATCTATTAATTAGGTGTTCATCCTTACATCTCCAAATTAGCACATAGGTATATTGAGACACCAATATTTCTCGATACATTATGTAGTGGGTATCTTTTTTTAAGGGAGTATTTAAGTCCTTCAATCATCATCCAACACCTCAAAGAAATCCCACTTGCTCTTGTAGAGCTAGAAGTAAAGGAGGTATTATCCACCTCAACTATTGGTCCTAAGTTTCCCAACATGAAGATAAGTTTGTGGGAATCTTCCCAAGTTTGACACCCTTGGAATTCACAAGATTATTAGGCCTTAGGGGTTTGGGACTTACAACTCGGATCACTAATAAACCCTAGGCTCAAGAAGCATGGAACTGGATTCATGATTTCTTCAAACCTTTCAAATTTTCTCCCTTCTCTTAGCATATGGTTCCTCTCAAAGACTGGCCTTATCTCTCACACAAGTATACCTAGATCTAGTATGCTTTCAGGGTGGAAATTCTCTTCAATATTTTGAAAGAGAATTTTTTCTCTTTTTCTCACTATGATACTAATAATAACTTTTCCGTGTACACCAAAGTGATCATTTTCTCTAATTTTCTTATGCACATTAAGGTGCAAGCAAGCAAGGTTGCACTTGAATTCACTCATCTCCAAGAGTTGTTGGAAGACTAGGGTAATGCCCCATGCACTATTTTTTACAATCGATTTTTGTTTTACAAATTTACTCTTAACTTTTACGTTAAAATATATTTTTGATACCTAATGATTTCATTATGATATTTAAAATATTGATGATATTAAATTCTATGCAATGTATTTGAATTTTGATGTTAAGTTTATATGTTAATGAATCAAGATTATGGTTATTGAAAAATAGAAACAGGTGATCCTAGGTCCTAAATGTAAAGAACCTAGGATGAAAGGGGCCTTTTTCCAAGTTTCATTAGGATGTAGATCAACAAGGTGTATAGATTGACTTAAAACCATGAAGGTGAGCCAATAAAACCTAAATCTACATCTGATTGAGGATGGGAATGAATTGGAAATGATTTGGAGTGATTAACCTAATTAGACTATATGCCCTAATATGTAAATTGCAAGATCTCGACAATTGACAGACGAATATAGTAATTTGCAGGTGGATTTGGGAAGTGTAGAATGATATGTACCAACCCATAAAAGTTGGTTTCAAGCATTGTAGGAGGACTAGGTCACCCTTGGGAAAATGGCTCTTTGTAGGAGTGTCTTGATCAATTTTTGTGGTCCTCTGATGTCGGATTTGAGCTTTGGATTCTCGCTTGCAAATCTATCAAAACACTGTCGGATATTTTTGTAACTGAGTTTATGTGGCTTGACAAGATGTATAACAAAAAAATGCAACAATGGATAATTTTTCTTCAATCCTCTTCAAACCTATAACTTTCACATTTAAAGAGGGAGAAAAGTTTGGTCCATTTTAGGGGCTTGCCTCAGTCAAACCCCGTGTAAGTGTTTCCACTTCCACAATGGCAATATTGATGATAAATAGATAATTGAAAGGAAGGAATGATGAAATCACGATGTGCTGCAACTCACCACCCTTTAATGGCTGCCTTGAAGGACTGAAGTCATACACATCTCCTCAAGGATTTGGATCTTGCTTGCTTGAATACTTGAATACTTTGGAAACCTAAAAAAATATGTTAGCCTTCAAAAAATAATGACAACATGATAACATAAACTCACAAACACTTTGACATGATGCCGGGATCTTGAATTGCTGCAATGAAACTCTAATAATGCTACTCTTGACTTGATCTTGAATGCTCCTAATGTTCACCTCTTTCTAGATTCTTTCACTTATATTTCAAATGATGAAATGACTAGGTATTTATAGGAATTTATCCAATTTCCCAAAAAATAGATTCCAAAATCCAACATTTGCAACTTGAATTTTGAATGTTAAAATGTTGCCAAAAACATATCCAAAAATGGGTCTTGGGTAATGGTCTAGGCCCAAATTTTCAAGACACTCAGTTTTGAGGGAAAAATATGATTTGGATGCATTTATTCAATGCTTGGTGTTTATTGAAAAGTGGGACAAATGGGCTCTAAAATACATAAATTTAGGCAATTTAAGGGTCAATTAAGTTCAATAATTTAGGGGGGACAAAAAATAGTGTGAAATTATTCAGGTATACAATTTTCTATGCTACATTTAGCCCCCCACTTTAGTGAGAATATGAACTTACGCTTAGACTCACACTAAAGTAGAAGAATATGTCAAGAGGGGTCCGATTGTCTTGAAGAGATATAATGACAAAGGATCTAGGGGGGTGCACAAGCCCCCGGGATCCAAGATCCCATGGAAAACCAACATAAGCACAAAGGAACACACATGTATGATATGCAACAATATAAGATACACAATAATACATGTTGGAAAGACACAAAGCATACATGATGAGAACACATGATGCAACATGACATTTGGATGGTGATGAAATGAAAAAAAACATGATGTAAATGCAAAGAAGACACATGAAAAACACATAACAATAAATAAAACATAATGTTAGTACTTAAAAGGATTCAAGTTGGTAAGGCAAAGAGACCTCAGTATTAAATTATCTCAAATACCAAAAGTCATCCATCAAATAAGAAAAATGCTCCACGAGGACTAAATTCATGCACATCACTCATGGAGAACATGGATCCATTGGCAAGAAAAGTGTATTATGCTAGGTGGCCATGTTAAAAGGCATTCATGACTCGCATATTAGAAAAGTTTGATATTTGCTAAGTGAACCATAAACAAGGAAGACACACAAGCTATTGAAGTCTGATATTCACTAGGTGAGTGCACAAGACAAGGATGAGAAACACACACTAGGTCTACAAGGGGTGTACCCATAACAAGGTGGAAAAATTATAAGAACATGCTATGTCTATAGATGTGTACTCATGTCAACTATACCAAGTGATAGGGATAGGGTTGGATTGAGACAATCATAATCTCAATGCTCTGAGTTCTTGCCTTGAGAACTCCTAAGGTGTCACTTCATCCACCATTCAAACTGTAGGTCCTCTGCTAGTTTAGGTACCCATGGTTCATTGCCAACCCTACTATCATCACTAATTTGCTGCTACCAATCAGTTCTTGGTGCTTTTTCACACATACTCCATCTAGCCCTTAATAAGCTTAAAGACTAGTTAACCTCCAAAAGTTTCCTAACTTGCATTCAGGGGTGTGCATAGGTTTTCAAAGCTTTAAAACAGTCAAGGGAAGGTTCTTGTACAAGCACAGACCTTCCTTCTTCTATCGCTTTCATTAAACCCTAGTTTAGAGTTTGGAAAGGCTACTAGGGTTGAGCCCCTTTTAGGCCAAACTTGCTTCTGTCACCCTTGCTCAAATTTGGAGCACTAACAGATTTTCGAGGTCTTGGACTGTTTTCTGTCTGTACATATGGTGTACCATGTTCTTGCAAGAACTAGGGTATTCTTTGCTTCTTTCTTGGACTGTTTAGCTTGTTCCAACCTCCAAAAGACCAAACAATGGCTTTGCCTTCTTGACCACCATGGTGAAGGTCCCTACAACCACTACACACATTTGTTTCATGAAGATACAACACCCCTGCAATGTTAGGACTGATTTCTAACCACCTTTTCCAAACCGGGCATCACAAGCTCGCTTAGGAAAAGATTATAACCATGCTTCTAGTACTCACAAAGACACTTATATTTACATTATTTACAAGGATGGAGTTTTTCCTTTCTTCCACAACGCCCATACTTTCTGGTATGGACAAGAAACAAACTAAAACTCCATTTTCTGGACTTTACCAGTCAAAATAGCAAACAGAAAAAAAAAAAAACACAATATTTTACAAAATAGATGAAAGCGATAAGTAGAACAGTTGAGAATAACAAAATAGAACCTCTATTTGCCTCACTACATGCTATGAACACTATAAAATGCTTCCTCTAATCCATTTAACAGTAGGCACGTGGCCAAGAACAGAAAATCAGAACTTTTTACACACAAAACACTATTTCTTTTATTGTTTTCTGAAAACTGCCCATATCAAAAGCCTCCAACCACTTCAAAATTTGAGAATGAGCTTTTTTCAACGCCTAGAAAATAGTTAGGTTTTCTCCTTGAGCCTAAGAACGGCCAAAAGATTGCTTTTGTAAAACACAGTGTGTTTTGCAATATTTTACAAAATAGATGAGAGCGATAAGTAGAACAGTTGAGAATAAAAAAATAGAACTTCTATTTGCCTCACTACATGCTATGAACACTATAAGATGCTTCCTCTAATCCATTTAACAGCAGGCACGCGGCCAAGAACAGAAAATCAGAAAACAAAGACCTTAACAAAAAGGAAATTTAAAACAAAACCTTCAAAACAAGCTTGCACTTAGGCACTTGGGTAGGTGCTCCTGCACCACCAAGAGTTATACTCCTTGATAAATCCAATAAAATGATCAAGATGCAATTCCAACACTACACTAATTTTGAAACTCCTATGAACAAAGTGAAGCAAAAATTCTAAACTCACCTTAGGGGTTGCAAACAAAATTCATGCCAGGGGGTGCAATAAAACTCACATAAGGGGTGCAACAAAACTCATCTTAGGGGTATAATTAAAAAATGATAAAAACAAGGCCAAAACCTAAAAGGGTGTCATGATAACATAACCTCAAAAGGTAACTTTAACAACATCAAAGGGGCATCTCTTGATACATGAAAGGTCACTCCTTAAGGAACATTGCACATGACATCACCACCAAGAGAGGACTAGTCAAGGAATACAAAATCACATCTTAGAGAATACTAGCCATAGTATTATCACCAAGAAGAATGTCATATGCCAATAAAGGTCACACTCTTATGGGACATCAAGCCTAATATAACCACAAAGGAGACACGTCACATGGATTAAGAAGACCACACTTTGGTTGACAAGGTCACACTTCCTAGGAAATATATACTATCATCATTAAGAAGGGACCATTTCCTATACAAACAATGAGCGAGGGACTATATGCCCCCCCTTAAAATGTTAGTGTACTTGCTACACATGTTTTAAGGAGATACAAAGGGATCCCTTGCTAGAAGGAATGCACTTAGGACAAGGCTACCTAACCCCTTGCCCCCTAAGTGTAAGGACAAAAGGTGAGACAAAATAGATCAAGATATGTTGCTCCTTTCAAAATAAAATATGATAGCATAAAGCCAAGTTTATACCCCCATGCATGGTAGTGAATATGTTATGATACTACAACTACCACATGGAAATAAGCAAAAAATAATGCTATTAGTTAATTGAAGGACAATAACCAAGACCTCTTGTTGTTTCTTGTGTGTTAGGCTCTATGGGGACACATATACCTTGTTTTGTTACACCACATCCTTTTCCGTTATAGCCAAATTGTTTCAAAAATTGATAACCTCTTCCATAAAGTGCTTCCATTTCTTTCGAAGAAGGTGGTTTGCCATGATCAATCTCATCATATATGGATGCATAATTTGTGTTGTAGTATTATTTGCTAAGAGTTGTTTACTCAAATGATTTTGATGATTCAATTGATATCATTGTCTCTTCTTTTTCTTTTCTTGACTTTAATTGTATAATCTTGTATTCCCCATCAAATTTAGGTGTGAATTATAATGATCCCCAGTCATCTTCCAACAAAATTTTCATGGGTGAAAGGCACTTATCTTTATCCTCAACTTGTAAAGGTTCCACTTTTATAGTTGGTTTCAATGTTCTAAGAGGATTCATCATTCCTTTCTCAATTTGTAAACAAATTTCAGATTTTCAATCAACTTTTATCATGTAAACCTTGTTGTAAGTGTATTTTAGTAGACGATGTAATGTTGAACGCACTACATTCATTTCATGAATCCATACTCTACCCAAGAGAATATTATATGAAAGATCATTGGGCATAACATGGATGGGAGTTTGTAACATAACCTTACCAACTTTGACAAGAAATGTTATCACACCAAGCGGTTATTTTCCCACATTATAAAAACCACAAATAGACAAATCAGCTAGTTGAATTTTAGTCTTATTTACTCCAATTCTATCCAAAAGGTTCACACTACAAACATTGAGCCCTGAACCATTATCAACGAGGGTACAACTAATCCCAACCTTGTTAATAATAGACAATATCATCAAAGCATCATTTTGTTTTTGTGTTTTTAAAGGCAGTAATTTGCTTTGATGAAAGACAACGTCCATATTAGGTGAATTCATATTCTCAATCAAATTTGTTACATCATTTGGTTGTGCACTAGGAGGGAATTTTTCTTGTAAAGCATAATTTTGAAGCATGCAATGGTAAGTAGGTGATCTTTGGATGAGATGCCATAAGGATATCTAAGCAGGAGTGTTTTGAAGTTTTTCAACAAGATCATATTCTTTACCACTTTGCTATTGGATATTAGGTGCAGTTGGGAGGTATGGTTGAGGTAATGGAATGGATGTTGGAGTTTGTCTTGATTCATTATTATTTCTAGTGTTATATGTGTGAGCTATAATATGATAACTTGGTTACTGCAACACATGATTACTAGTAAGTTATTTTGTAATGCTTAGGATATGGCCATGAGGTTTAGGAGGTCCTATAATGAGAATTGGTTTAGGAGGTTGAAAAGGGATCATAGGAGGCCCAATGATTAGAGGACTTTTAGGGGGTCCAAAAGGAGTTTTTGGAGGTCCTATAATCAAGGGAGATTTGATGGCCAATTGTGCATTCATAACCTCACTGGATTTGACTTCTTGTTGATGATCTTCCATTGAGGGGGGATCTAATTTCACCTTAGCATCTTCATATATACAATCCATTAATATTTCATTCTCTTTTCCAATAATATCTTCCTAAGTAGGAGGGGTAGCGGGAGAGAAACAAACAAGATTCTCATGATGCTCAATGATTGGTTCTACTAAAACCAAGATACCTTTAGATGAGGTATCAAGAGAAGAATATATATGATTGTCATGATTGTCCAGGATTGTATTCTATTTCACCATGCTAACCTCGCATATAGGAGAGATAGTGGGAGAGGGATCAATGAAAACAAGAAAAGAGGGAAAATAAACTCATTTTCATATGCTTGTAACAAAAATTCCTTAAAATTCTCAACAAGATCTGAGAATAAAATATGAATTATGATAAGCAAGATTTATGCAATGAGAACATGATGTAAAATTTTTTCCTATAGATCTAAAATGCAACAATTTCAATTTTTCCCAAATTTGCTATGAATCAATAAAAATGACACCGTTCTTGCACATGCAATAACACTATTTCATAATTTTAAATCAAACATCTACAAGCAGGAACAAAGTAAAACTAAAAAGGCGAAAATATATGCAGAAGATGCCTGAGACACCTATACAAGGATAGGGTCACCCAAGGGTGTCTGAGTCCTTGATCAGGGTTATAAAAATCTAAATTTTGAATTTTTATGTTGTTTCGTGTTTCTTTCTCCAGTTGGAAACAGGTTAAATAAATGATGTTTTTCCACTCAATTTAGGATAATGTAATGTAAAATACAAGTGTGCAATATAGGTGAAAATATTTTTAAAAGTTTTGAATGCAAATTTTGGATCTAAAATGTAATGATTGACTGATTCTAAGATGTTGGAACCTGAAAATGATGATTTTGATGTAATTTTGAAATCAAACAAGGCAATGTTTTCCAATTTAAGACAATGTGATTAAAATGAAAATAGGAAACAATAAAGGATAATTTTGAATACAATTTTCAGATCTAATATGTAATTATTGACTAATTTGAAGATCCAAAATTCTAAAATGATGATTTGATGTAAATTTGAAACAAAACTATGCAATTTTTCACTTGTTTTTTAACCTAAAATGAAAGATGTAATTTACATGCAATAAACAATTTCAGATTTTAACCACTAAATAAATGCAATTTGAATGTAGATCTGATCTAAATGTGACAAACAATTTCTAATGCAACCTATGATGTAATATGACATGCAAATTTTTGAATTTTTATGACTTTTATGATGCAAAAATGAAACCATAAATGAGAAATGCAAACAATGCAATACAAAACCTAGATCTAGGGTTTGAAAGACTTCCAATTTCAAAAAATTTATGATGTTAACATGTTGGGTTCACCAAAATGAAAAATAGAAAAAGGTGATCATGGGTCCTAAATGCAAAGAACCTAGGATGCAAGGGGCCATTTTCCAAGTTTCATTAGGATGTAGATCAACAAGGTGTATAGATTAACTTACAACCATGAAGGTGAACCAATCAGATCTAGATCTACATCTGATTGAGGGTGGGAATGAATTGGGAATGATTTGGAATGATTAACCTAATTAGACTATATACCCTAATAGGTAAATTGCAGGATCATGACAACTGATAGATAGAAACAATAATTTGTAGGTGGATTTGGGAAGTGCAGAATGATATGCACCAACCTAGAAAAGTTGGTTTCAAGCACTGTAGGAGGACTAGGTTGCCCTTGGGCAAATGGGTCTTTGCAGGGGTATCTTGATCAACTTTTAGGGTCCTCTAATGTCAGATCTGAGCTTCGTATTGTCACCTGCAAATATGTCAAAACACTGTCAGATATTTTTGTAACTAAGTTTTCATGGCTTGACAAGATGTATGGAAACAAATGCAACAATTGGAGAATTTGTCTTCAATCCTTCTTCAATCCTCTTCAAACCTATAACCTACACATTCAAATAGGGAGAAAATATTGGGCTATTTGAGGGGCTTGCCTCAGTCAAACCCCATGCAAGTGTTTCCACTTCCACAATGGAAATATTGGTGATAAAATTGAAAGGAATAAATGATGAAAGTTGCAACTCACCACCCTTCAATGGTTGCCTTGAAGGACTAAAGTCATATAAATCTCCTTAAGTATTTGGATCTTTCTTGCTTGAATACTTGAATTCTTTGGAGACCTACAAAAAGATGTTAGCCTTCACAAAATAATGACAACATGATAGCATAAACTCACAAACACTTTGAAATGATGTTTGGATCTTGAATTGTTGTAATGAAACTATGATAATGCTACTCTTGACTTGATCTTGAATGCTCTTAATGTTCACCTCTTTCCAGATTCTTTCACTTAGATTTTAAATGATGAAATGACTAGTTATTTATAGGAATTTATCCAATTTCCCAAAACATAGATTCTAAAAGCCAAGATTTACAACTTGAATTTTGAATGTTAAAATGCCGCCAAAAACATATCCAAAAATGGGTCCTAGCTAAGAATGGGGACCCGTTCGCCCATGGGTGAATGGGTCCTGGCCCAAATTTCTAGGACACTCAATTTCAAGGGCAACATATGAGATGGATGCATTTATTCAATGCTTGGTGTTAATTGCAAAGTTGGATAAATGGGCTCCAAAATACATAATTATAGGCAATTTGGGGGTTAATTAAGCTCAATAATTTAGGGGGGAAACATAGTGTAAAATTGTTAATGTATACAATTTTCTATGCTATAATTGTATTGTGGTTTTTATAGGTTAACTACTTGAATGATTTATAAGTGAAATGGAGGACTATTTTCTTGCCCTCTAGAGAGAGAGTGAGAGTATCATTGGAGAGAAGAATATAGACTTCAAAGAATTAGGTTATGACATTTGAGTTCTGACACAAAAATGTAGGTTTACCCTAAATCTATCGTCAAGTCAAATTGAGTGTATCTTATTTTCAGTTGTCGAAATGAGTTGACAGATTAAGTCTAACCTAGTCAAGTCGAGTCTTGATTTCCTTTTCAAAAAATAAAAATAAAATTATTTAAAGATAATGTTTATCGATGTTATTAGATTAACCAATCTTGATATTTCGATGAGATAAGTTGATTATAATAATATTGCGATAATTGGTAATAATATATAAAATATATAAGTATATATGTATATATATGTATATGAGAATATATATATATGTATGTATATGGGTATGTATATAAATGGGGGAGCAATAATGTTATTCTTATAATATAAATGAATGAATATTGGTTATTGTTATAAAACAAATGCTAAATTAGAGGAACCAATTGTATGCATAAACTAAAAAATTTAGGTGAAGTATAAAATAAATATGGTTCGAACCAAAAAATTCTTGGAGGTAGTCGGGAGGTAGGTCAACCTTCTGACAACCTCGATGCAAAACTTGACCAAATCTTAGCAATACTAAATGAAACAAGAGCTAGAATTTCCACTTTAGAGAAAGAGGCCAGAGGCCAGAGTAGGCCTGATAAGGAAGCATCTCACAAGGTGAAGATGAAAACAGATATGAGTGCACCACCCAAAGTGGATGTGGAGAAAATAGCTCTAATTCAAGGCCTAACAACAAGAAAAGGAGCCAATTAGCTCTTGAATTATCTAGGGATATGAAGACGGTGATGCCACATAAGTTTGATGGAACAATGATTGGAGATGCAATAGAGGATTGGCTCACCGAAATGGAAAAATACTTTGAAATAAGGAACTATTCCATAGTGACTAAGGTAGTTTGGGGAGCATACCAATTGTCAAGGGAAGCATCCACTTGGTGGATGAACAAAAAAATGGAATTAGGGTTAAGTTCATTAAGCTTAACATGGGATGAGTTTGTAATCATCTTTAGGCAAAGATGGTTACCACAACTATTCTTTGATAAAAAAACATTGATTTCTAGAACTTGAGGCAAGGTGACATGTCAGTAATAGAGTATTGGGAGAAGTTTACTCATCTCCTAAAGTATGTGCCCCGATATTACAAGGATGAGAGATTCTAAATAAGAAATTTTATTATGGGGTTGAATACCCAAATTGGAGGTGAAGGAGATGTCCATGGTCCCACAACAATGGAACAAGTGTATGAAAAGGCCATAAAACAAGAACAAAAGTTGAAATCCATATCTGCTTATCAGGAGAAGAACCGTAAGAAGTTCAACTGGTCGCAATCACCCCAATCATTCAAGAAGAAGAATAATAAGAAGGTTTTCAAAAAGAAAGGTGATAAGGGATTATGAAATAATTGAAATGAATCCAAGGGTGACAAAAAGAGTAACAAAAACTCCAGGAAGAATAGTGATAACTCGGGGAAGCCTTTTGAAAGGTGAGGACCTCCAAGAGGATTTTTCACATGTGGAGGAGACCACTATGCAAACTAGTTTCCTAATAAAAAACAAGGAGTGAAACCTCATGGTAATCCCTTACCAACTCAGTAGAATTTTTTTTAATAAAGGATTCATGCAGCATTGGATAACCAATAGGCAAAGTTTCGGATTACTCCAATTAAAACTACAGATACATATTTTGGTGTCCCATTTTCAATTTTAATAGACACCGGTGCAAATGAAAGTTTCATTTCACCAAAAATATTAGATAAGTTTTCTAGAAAACCTAGTTATATGGAAAACCTCTGGTCAGTAGTGTATGCTAACTAGATAAGAGCTTAGGTAGAGTAGTGTTTGTTTGAAGCCAAGGTTGATCTTTCAAGTTTTTTGATTGAAGCGAACTTATTT
This sequence comes from Sequoiadendron giganteum, assembly GCA_007115665.2. Classification (NCBI taxonomy): domain Eukaryota; kingdom Viridiplantae; phylum Streptophyta; class Pinopsida; order Cupressales; family Cupressaceae; genus Sequoiadendron; species Sequoiadendron giganteum. Next base: position 22,020,696 of record CM021107.1, on the reverse strand, counting down.
GTAGTACCCTTGGGTTCCTACGATGTTATGTTAGGAATAAATTGGTTGTGGAGACATAGGGAAAAGGTAGATTGTTTTTCAAAAATAGTAGAATGTCTAGATGACCTTGGGAACATTTTTTTCTTGCAAGGCGCTCCTAGAGAGGTCAAGCTAAGGCAAATATTTGTCATACAACTAAAGAGGGCCAAGCAAAAAGGGTGTCAACCCTTTGCAGTCAAAATGGAGAAAATAGAATATTTTAAAGAGTTTATTTTTCAAGATGATTTAATGTACTATGAATCTCATAAACTCCAAGGGATGGAAGAAGAGGAATCTATGGATCAATAAAAAAATGATATGGAGAAGTATTATTTTCTATGAGATTTTGAGGATGTATTTCCAAATGAATTACGTGGATTACCTCCCAAGAGAGCTTTTGAATTATCCATAGATATAATTCTGAGATCGAAAGTAATCTCTAAAGCTCCATACCAAATGACCAATATATAATTTATGGAGTTGAAGGCTCAGTTGTAGGAACTATTAGCCAAAGGATTGATCTAACCTAGTGTTTCACCTTGGGGAGTACCAATGATCTTTGTTAAAAAGATGGATGGTACACTATACTTTATGTATAGACTATTGTATGCTTAAAAAAGCAACGATAAAGAACAAATATCCTTTTCCACATAGATAATATCTTTGATCAAATGTGTGGAGAGGTTGTATTTTCGAAGATCTATCTACAATTTGGATACCATCAGTTAAGACTAAAGGATGAATATATTCATAAAAAAACCTTTAGAACAAGGTATTGGCACTATAAATTCATATTCTTACCTTTTGGAATGGCCGATTCACCTGCATTATTCATGAATTTGATGAACAATGTATTCAGAGACTGTCTAGATACATTTTCTCTAGTGTTTTTGGATAACATTCTTATATATTCCAAGAAAGAGGAAGAATATCTCCATCATTTGCAGTTCATTCTTCAACGCCTAAGAGAGCACAAGTTGTATGCTAAGCTCTTAAATTGTACTTTCTTTTAGAAATAAGTACAATACCTGGGTCATGTAATTTTAGCTAAGGGAATTGCAGTAGATCCAATGAAGATCAAAGGCATTTTGGAGTGTCCTGCATCAAAAAATATGCATGAAATTCATAGCTTCATGGGTTTGGCAGGTTATTAAAGAAATTTCATGGCTAACTTTTCAAGGATTGACTATCCCATTTTTCTCTGCAAAGGAAAGGTAAAATATTTGATTGGTCAAAAAAATTCCAAGAGATATTTGATCAACTAAAATAGAAGCTAACTAAAACACGATACTAAAAGTTCCTGATCAAGAAGGCTATTTTATGGTTATTATTGATGCCTCAGGAGAAGGATTAGGCACGATGCGTATGCAAGAAGGGAAAGTTATTGCCTATGAGTCTAGGAATTTGAAGACATATGAGCAAAATTATGCCCCTTATGATCTTGAATTGGCAGTAGTTTTGCATGCATTGTAAATGTGGCGACATTATTTTCTAGGGAAACCTTTCGAGTTAAGGTCATACCATCAAGGTATTAAGTGTTTTTTTACCCAACCACATCTTAATTCTTGTCAGAGAAGATGGTTAGAGTTGATATTTGATTATGATTTTTAGATCAATTATATTAAGGGCAAGGAAAACCAAGTAGCGGATTCCCTAAGTCAAAGGAGACACATATCCTCAAAGATCTCTATTCATTCATATTTTAAGAATCAAGTATTACAAAAGTCCAAGGGAGATGAATACTATGAGAAAGTTAAGCAATCTCTCACGAATAATCCTTAAGATTCAAGGTATGATGGGATCTATTTTGAACCAGATGGACTATTAAGGTTTAGAGGAAGAATGTACGTTCCAAAATCCGAGGAGTTAAGGAATATAATACAAAAAGTTCATTTTGCATTGTATTTAAGACATCCTGGAGTGACAAAACTCCTAACAGATGTGAAACCACTATATTTTTGGAAGGAATGAAGAGGTATTTTGCAATATTTGTAGCCAGATGTCTAGTATTCCATAGGGTGAAAGTAGAACATCATCACCCGGCAGGACTCCTATATCCTCATGATATTTTGAAGTGGAAGTGATAGATCATTAGTATTGATTTTGTATAAGTTCTACCCATATCTAGAAATAGGCATAATTATATTTTGGTAGTGGTGAATAGACTTGTTGGTGTTTTTTAAATAACCAAGTGCATTTCAATAGTTATCTATGAATTTTCCAAATTAAATAGTAAATAACTATGAAGGATTGACCAACGAATAGGTGAAAGCTTGCTAGACTTTCCTTATGCACTTTGGGCTCTGAAAAACCTGGGAGGGTGATCCCTAAAATGTAACTTATGATACTCTTGTGCCAATTATCATAAACATTGTAAATCATAGATAGCTCTATATTTAAATTGCTTTGACAATTGAATAAGTGCAAAGATCTAGAAAATATCAAAAGATTTAGAACCCGTATGACATAAGACATAATTAAAACAATTTAGCAGGTAGCGATCGGTTGACTAAGCACAAGGGGTCGGTAAATAAATGGATTTGATGAATCAAGTGGTAACTTAATGAATCGAGAACTGACTAATACCAGTCAACAATAAATTAGAATGTAAGCAAGGATTTAGCACTTAGGATTTTTCAAAGGGTTTAAGGCACAAGTAAAACCCTAGAACAAAAGTAAAACTAAAACCCTAAGTCGCAAGACTCATCTAAAAAGGAAAGATAGCCAAGTTTTGCATTAATTATCAGTGGAATCATAAAAAAATTGAGGGGTTCCACCGGTGGCTCTAGTTGGGGACATCTGTTCTTCCCTAACAGAGTGAGATCTTGGAATCTCAAGGTTGAAGCAGACCAAACCAGAGAAGCAAAACCAAGGACAACCCAGACAAGGTGAACCAGACCAACCAAAGAAAACACACCACACCAAACCTATATACAAATATACATAATATTACAGTGTACATGGAAAAGATGCATACCTCAAGAGAAATATGCTTTCAAGAACTATCCATGTACTAGCAGTTCAAGAAACTCTCTGATCAAACTTTGTAAAGTAGGAATCTTCACCATGTGTATTTGATACCAGATAAGGGTCTAGCCATAATGCATCAAATTTTCCATGTTTTCCCTTATCTAGAGCTCTTGCATTCCACATCATTACCATGATTCCTTCTTCAAAATTCCTTGGAGAAGCCTTTTTGTCATACAAGTGTTTCACTTAAAACTACATCTTAACATTTTTATCATGAGCTTCTCTTCTAGTCTCATCCAACTCTATCAAGGTATCAATCCTATGTTGCATTTCATCACAAATTTCCTCATCATGTCTTGCAAAAATTTGTACATTTTTAGCAAATTGTTTTGAGGAAATCTTGCATCTAAACCATATACCAAACCAAATGGGGAATGTCCAATAGCTTTATTTTTAGTAACCCCATTTGCCCAAAGTGCAAGCTTCAATTTTGAGTCCCATTCTTTCTTATTCTTCTCAATCACCCTTTTGATAATCTTTATCGAGCTTTTATTACTAGATTCTACCTGAACACTCCCTTATAGATGATAAGGGAAAGAACAAGATATATGTATTCCATGTTTATCACAAAAGTCTTTGAACTCATCTAATATAAAACACATGGCATTATAAAAGATGATATTCTCTGGGACTCTAAACCTAATCAAGATGTTGTTCATCAAGAAATCAACTACAACCTTACTTGTTGCTTTCCTTGTGGGGATTGCCTCTACCCATTTTGTAAAATATTCAGTAGCAACAAGAATCCAAGAATTCCCTCACTAGATTTCTTAGAAATTTCACCAATGAAGTCAATACCCCACTGCTGAAAAGGGACTTGGACCAAAATTGGCCTAAGAGGTAGATTTCCTAAAAAAATTAGCTTGCCTAAGAACCTTTGGAAAAAATCACAAGTTTTGAAAAAAATGTGAGCATCATTGAAAACTGTGGGCCACCAAAATCTCGCTCTTAATACCTTGTGAGTATTTTTCTTTTCCATGTAATGGCCACCACATACTCCACTATGCATTTCTTGTAAGAGTTCCAATGCTTGCTTATCATCAACAAATTTGAGAAGTACACTTTATGCACTTCTCCACCAAAGCTCATTATCAATTATTACATACTTGATAACATGCAATTTTAGAGTTCTTCTTTCATTATTTGCCATGCCTTTAGGGCATTGCATGGTTTGTAGATATTGAACAATCTTCTTGTACCAACCGCATGTCTGCATGTCACATATGGGTGCAACATCTATACACTCTGTCTGATTAATTTGTTTGGCTTCCAAGTTAGTTTCAACCATCAATTTATCTAGACCTTGTCCTCTCACTAACTTGGTAATTTGAACATCAATGTTGAACTCTTGGATCCTACTAATCCATTTGCATCTCCTGCCTATGACCTCTTGTTGAGTGAAAATGTCTTTCATTGCAACACTTGGGACATATGCTATGACTGTAGCCCCAACCAAGTAGGTTCTAAAACATTTTGCTGCCTTGAACAATGCATAGGCCTATTTCTCAGTCATATCATACTTGAGTTCTGTGACCTGCAAAGATTTGCTAAAAAATGCAATGGGTTGCTCAAAGCCCTCATCATTCTTCTGTAACAATAGAACAACAATTTTGTGAAAAGATGCAAAGGATAATATCTACATAGACTTGGAGAAATCTTAAGACTTCAATACTAGAGCCTCCTTTATGGCTTGTTTGATACTCTTAAATGCCATACTTGGCTCCTCACTCCAAATTACCTTTTCTCCCTTCTTCAGCATCTTAGAAATATGACAAGTAACCTCTGAAAAGTTGGTTACAAATCTCCTTAAGAAATTTACCTAACCAAAGAATGATTGGATTCCTTTGACATTCTTTGGTTGTGGAATTTTATCAATTTCAGCCACTCTAGATCAATTCTTATTCCTTCCTTTGACATAATATGGTCCAGTAGCTTCCCTTATTTCACCCCAAACACACATTTCTTGGGATTCAAATATATGCCATACTCAAGTGCCTTCCTGAATACCTTCTCAAGATGCATATAATGGTATTCTTCCTTCTTGTTGTATGCTATCAAATCATCTTGGTAAGCTACTAAGAAGATATCAATGAAATCAGAAAAGGCCACATACATAGCCCTTTGAAAGGTGGCACCTGTATTTGTTAGGAAAAATGGCATCCTAACATAAACATAATTTCCCCAAGGAGTAGTAAACGCATTCTTATACTACTCAAACTCCTTAACCATGACCTAATTATATCCAAAGAAACCATCCATCATAGATAGAAGCTCACAACTAGTCACCTTTTGTAGCATAGATTCCAAGTTGGGTAAAGAATAATTATCTTTCAATGATGATATATTTAGATTTCAGAAATCCACACAAAGCCTTATCTCACCATTATTTTTCCTTACTAGCACCGAATTTGATACCCATGTACAATGCCTAATTGGTTTAATGATACCCCATTCTCTTAACTTGACCAATTCTTCTTGCATCTTAGGCGCCAATGTAGGATTGATTGGCCTTTGATTTTGCCTAAAATGATTAACATCAAGTTTCAAGGGAATCTCATCTTGTAATAAGTCTTCCCTATAGGCCTTCAAGTCATCATAAGACCAATCAAACACATGCCTATATCTTCTCAACAAAGCAATCAACATTTCTTTGACTTCAAGCTTCATTTTCTTTCCAATGTAGACTTTCTTAGAAGCATTTTCTATTCCAAGATTCACTTCTTCCAAATCCTCCTTGTGAATGGATGTTTTCTTGGCATTTCTTATGTCAGGGCCATCAAAAAACCTCTCCAAAGCAACCAATCCCTTTGGGATTTTGTTAGTTTTCAACTGAATGATTTCATTCCCAAACACTAGTTCCTTACCATCCATTTCCTCCACCAAAGCTCCAAATTCAATTTCTTGACCTTCATATTCATCTACATGTAGTGTAGTAAAATGCATACCCTTGCATTTTCACACTTTTTTGGGCCCGCTTTGCTTTATTTATCCTTCTTTATAGCTTAATTGTCCTCTTTTGTGTCCACAAACCCTATGAATGGTATATTTTCCTGATTAATCCCGACATTATCCAATGCATAAATGATCTCCTAATGATTCTGATTGGTGTGTGCTTGATTTATGGTCGGGACTAAAATGCCACTTAGGGCGTCTTTTTCCCCCTGAGGTTTTGGGACCCTGATTTTGAAGTATCTTAATTGGTCCCCTTTTTGGTGTGTGTGCCTCAAGTTTTATCACTTAGGACTAAGACGCCACCTAGGGCGTCTTAGTCCTCCTTGAGTCATTTTCGAGATTTAATTTCAACTTCTAGCAGGATTTAACCTCCTTCATTTAATAAATTCATATGTCGGCTTGGTGTGATATGACTTTGGGATATTAAGCATAGATAAGTATAAATACAAGGTTCATTCATTCATTTTTCATCCTAGCAACTTCAGTATTCATTCCTAAGGAAAATTTATGAGATCAAGTGCATTCAAGAGAAATTACTCAATCATTTGGAGCCATCATCAAGATTCAAGCATCATGTCAAAGGCTATTCTTGCATCATGTGTGTTGTGCTAACATTTGTGATGTAGGGTTTTGATTCAAGCAAGCAAGCAATTCAAGATCTATCAAGCATTTCAAGATCAATATCCATTGCAGCTATTTCACACAAGATTGTAGACTTTACAAGGGTTTGGTGAGTTATAGCATTACATGTTGTTCATTCACCATTTCCTTCATTATTTCTATATAATTTCAAGGTTTAATTACCAACAAGGGGTTTGACCAAGGAAAACCCCCATTCACTAACAATCAACATTTTTTTCCCATCTTGTCTATTTGTGTTTGAATATCTAGGTTGACGAATTGAAGATAACTTGGAGTGAAAAGTTGTCAAAGTTACAAAGTTGCATTGCAAAGTTGTCATATTCATGGAAACTCACCTACAGGTCAGATCTAGCAGTTTCAGAACTTGAGATATGAAGAGAAGCAAGTGCAGACCTTGGAGCTCAGGACCACATTCAAACTTTTCAAAAATTCAGAGTGGGACTAATATGCCATCTTGGGTGTCTTATTCCTCCAAAGCATATCTTTTAGAGATTCTTTCAAATCTGGTTCTGACATCTGAAGATTATGTGTTTGCCCCAAAAAACAACAATGAGACTAATATGCCATCTTGGGCATCTTAGTCCTCCAAGGCATATTTTAGCAGCTTCTTTGCATTTCTAGAATCCTCATTACATCTCCAAATTTCCTAGGTACACATACCCTAACTTGGTGTTTCATATTTTTAGTATTTGCATCTTTCATTTAGCTCATTTTAGGTTATTTTGGATATCACATTGTGTTTTCTAACATTGCATTTTCCAAGCATTTGCTTGGTGGTGAACCCCTTAAAGCTGAAAAAGAACCCCCTCCTACGTCCTCCTAACTGTGAATTGACACACCTTGTGAGGTTGATAGTCAATCCAACTAGGGTTCTTAGGACATAATTGAATGACCTAGATAGAATAAAAAGGTTATCCACACCTCCCCCATTTTATCTATGGTTCATTTTGGTGAACCCGAGTTCTTTGAGCATTCTTCCTTTTCTGACTTGGAGTCCTTTAGAGTCCTAGATCTAGATTGCATTCATTGTATTTTGCATGTAGGGTCTCTTGCATTAGTGAAATTGTATTTAGGGTTTCCTATTTTTGCATTAGTTAAAGTGCATATAGGTTGCATTTGTAATTTCTTGCATCATTTCATTTCATTGAAAATTTGAGAAGTGCATTGTTCATGAAAGGAAAACAGAGGTGCAAAATCACTTTCCTAATTCTAAAACAACAGAGGAGAAGTGCAAAAGACTAGTTTTAAAGTTTCTTAAAACAACTGAGATGAACACATACAAGGTAACAAGAGTAACAGAAAAAAAAGACAATCACAGATAACACCAAATTTACGTGGGAAAACCCTTTCGGGAAAAAACCCACCACACCAAGAGAAGACACTTTGTATTATAGTAAAATAAATTACAAAACAAAGCTCACAGTCCTCACTCTTTGATAGTTAACTCACAATAGCAGACATGATTTTTCATGCACACACTATTACAATACTTCTTTCAGTATACAATGAATACAACTCTCTACTCTATCTCGCTATCTCTCACTTCTCCGTCACCCTTTATTGACTTATTTCAATGTAATCAACTATACAAGTCTTACATCGCATTAATCATTTCAAGCAATCACAAGCCTTAATTATGCAGTGTTCACAAAATCAAGCAATCCGATCTTCTAACCGATCTATCCTGCAATCACACATTGGGCCGCCCAGGCATTAACTCCCTTGCCTTAATCAGATTCTGTCATCAGTCAAAACATGTCTTGCAATTACTGCTTTCACCGCTCCAGACTTTGACCAATCAGATGTTGATTACTTGCCACATGTTGCTTCTTAATTTGTTCGCCGCTTCCAGTCAAGTCAAACCGGTCAACACAACTATCAAACACCTCTTACCATGCTACCTCGCCAAGCCAAAGAGGTCACTACGATATGGCGGTGCCATCGCCCAATCACAGGTCCCTTCTAACACCCTTGCGGTACCGAGGTAGTGGCTTGTCAGCCAGCCCATCGCTTAACACCACATCACTGCCGAGCTTGGATCGACCTTCCGTGGTATGGCGGTGCCACCGCCCAACCCTGAGGCTGAGCAAAGCCTCCTACAGTATGGTTGTAACCACCTATACCGACCGTCAAGCTCCACCATGCTACAACACCCCAACCGCAAGACCTCCATGATAAAGAGGTAACCGTTATCTCTGACCGCCAAGGCTTACCATGCCACCGCGACATGGTCAAGAGGCCATCACAATGTGGGGGTAAGCGAACTTCGCTTAACTATCACTGTTCACTGCGATCACCATGCCACCAACGAGCACCCTCCGGGGTATGGAGGTAGACCTTTATACTGACTTCACCCATCAACCGCGCTACCGCCAACCCAAGATGGAGACCCCATGTTATGGAGGTAACACCGCCCAACCGCGGACAGACTGACAAAGGCCCGTGGTAAGGCGGTAAATCGCCAGACCACGCCTCTAAAAAAGATCTCAGTGGTAGAGAGGTAAAGGCTGATAATTTCACCAAGTCTTTTTAGAGGTTCAAGCCAGAAGTTGAGGCACCTATTCCCAACAAGCTCCCACTTGATGAAGACTTCTTGGCTTCCTCTAGACTTCAAAAAATTATTGACGATCATAGGCCCCAAGGCCCATTGAATCTGTGCACCATCTAAACTTGTTTGTGCTCACTAGCTTCGTTAACACATCTGCAACATTCTTCAAAGTGTCAACCTTTTCTAAATAGATCTTTCCATCTTCCGCCATGTCCCTCACAAAGTGATATTGCACATCAGTGTGCTTTGTCCTAGCATGGAAAGTCGGGTTATTTTCCAAACAAATGGCACTCTGACTGTCATAGCAGATTGTAATCTGGCCTGTATTAAAACCAATATTAGAGCACAATCAACTCAGCCAAACTACTTCTTTGCAGGCATGTGTTGCTGCCATGCATTCAACCTCTATAGGGATAAAGTGACTATAGCCTGTCGCTTGCTCATCCAACTGACTGCACCAACATTTAACATGAAAGTGTATCCACTGGTGGATCTTCTGCTATCAATGTCCCCTGCCCAATCAGAATCTACATATCCATGAATGTTGAGTGTTCTCTGTGATGCAACCAAATTTCCATGGTAACACAAAGCATATTCTGAAGTTCCCTTTAAATATTTGAACACTCTCTTCGCAGTATCCCAATGTGTTCTTCCTAGATTTTCCATAAAATGATTGAGAACTCCCACTGTTTGAGAAATGTTTGGTCTTGTACAGACCATTATATACATTAGACTACCAAAAACACTTGCATAAGGCACCTTGGTCATGTCCTCCATCTCAGTAGCAGATTTTAGATAGTCTTCAACAAATAGCTTTGTTCCCTGCATAACTAGAACAACTAGTTGCTTGCAATCATCCATACCAAATCTCTCCAGAACTGTATTGACATACTTACTCTGACTTACCCAGAGCTTTCTACTCATTGTCCCTGGTTATCTCCATCCCTAGAATATACCTTGTTGCACCCAAATCTTTCATTTTGAACTTTGCAGACAACTAAGATTTAAGATCAGAAATCATAGACTTACTATTTCCTATGAACAACATATCATCCATGTACAAGGTAATAATAAGCACACGATCATTTTCAGATTTATAATAAATACAGTGATCATATTTTGATCTCACAAATCCCATAGACAACACAAAAGTGCCAAAATTCTGGTACCACTTTCTAGGAGACTACTTCAAACCATACAAAGATTTCTTTAATTTGCAGACCAAACTTTGTTTACCTTTTTCAACAAAGTACTCAAGCTGGGACATATAAATGTCTTCTTCCAGCTCTCCATGGAGAAACGTTGTCTTCACATCTATCTGCTCAATCTCTAAGTCATATGCTGCTGCCAATGACAACAAAAATCTAATAGATGTCAGCTTTGCTACATGGGGAAATATTTCTCCATAATCAATCCCCTCAATCTGGAAAAATCCCTTTGCAACCAACCTTGCCTTATATTTTTAAATACTTCCATCTAGACCGGTCTTCTTCTTGAATACCCATTTACAGCCAACAGGCTTTCGCCCTTTAGGCAAAGGTACCAAATCCTAGGTTTCATTTTTCTTCAATGATTCCATTTCTTCATTCATGGCTTCCAACCAAGAATTTGAATCAGACATGCTAATAGCTTTTTTTACAGTCCTAGGCTCATCAGTGCTAGTAATCAAAGCATAGGCACAATTCAAATCTAACATAGAGAAACCATACCTATCAAGTTGTCATTTTTCACATGTAGACCTTCTTACTGGCTGAGGTTGTGGTTCTTCATCTTCAAAATTCTCAGTGCTCCTTGAACTCTCCTCAGTTTCAGGTACACCATGTAGTTCCTCCTTTTCTAGAGTTTGAGGAATTTGAACTACATCATTCTTCTTCTCTCTTTTATCTGTCTCTAACTGTGGATCAGTTACTGAAGGTTTCAGCTCACGAAATATTACACTTTTGCTGTACAAAACCTTCTCATTATCAAGATTCCAAAGCTTGTATCCCTTCACACCAACACCATAGCCAATGAAGATACATTTAACAACCTTGTTCTGCAACTTTGATCTTTTCTTATTGGGCACATATACATATTCCTCATAGCCAAAGACACGAATATGTCTCAGAGAGGGCTTCTTACCAGACCACGCTTCCAAAGGTGTCTTCTCAACAAGAACAAAACAAGGTGAATGATTTACCAAGTAACATGTCGTAGCCACAGCCTCAGCCCAAAACTTCTGCTCCAGACTAGCACTGCTCAACATACTTCTCGCTCTTTCCATTAACGTTTTGTTCAACCCTTCAGTAACTCCATTCTGTTGTGGAGTATAAGGTGTAGTTTTATGCCTTTTAATCCCATGGTCTATGCAATACCTTTCAAATTCTGTAGAACAAAACTCACCGCCATTATCCGTCCTCAAGCATTTGATTTTCTTTCCAGTCTAATTCTCTATCAAAGTTTTAAATTCTTTAAACTGACTGAACACTTCTGATTTACTCTTAAGAAAGTATATAAATGCCCTTCTCGAATAGTCATCAATAAAGGAAACATAATATCTAGACTTTGATAATGAAGGAACATTAACTGGACCAAACATATCAGAATGGACATAATCTAGTACACCAGAATATTTATGAGGACTCGAATAAAAAGAAACACGGTGTTGCTTTCCATTAATATAGTCTTCACAAAAATTGAAGTCAAGGTTACAATCATCAATCCCTTCAACAAGATTTTTATTTTTCAAGGTTTTTAAACCTTTATCACCTATGTGACCGAGTCTATGATTCCACAGAATGACCTTCTTTCCTGGGAGTTTCACCTTGAAGGCATTTGCAGCCAAAGAAGCATCTTTGTTTTCCTCTACAGGAATAGGTTTCCTTGACTTTAAAGAGGCGTTGTTGCATTGAACAGGACATGCATCCAGCTTGTACAGAGTGCTAGTATGTACACCCTTAGCCAACACCATTGCACCTCTAGCCATCTTACATCTTTTACTTGAGAAAGAAACTTCCACACCAGCATCATTCAGCTTATTGACATAAAGTAAGTTACGAGCCAAACCTGGTATGTGCAGTATGCCACCAATCCCTTTGATTCTACTGTCAAGGAACTGTATTTTGACTCTTCCATGGCCAACAATCTCCAATGTTGAATCACTCGCCAGGTACACCTTTCCACCATCATACTTCTCACACTTAGTGAATCATTCTCTATGAGATTTCATGTGAAAGAATGCACTCGAGTCAACCAGCCAGACATCATCTAATGCCTGAGTTGCCAAGGCTGGGATGAAGGCATTTGCATCACTCTGAGAAGAGTCATTGTCTGAAGCATTACTCTTCTTCTTCTTCTTCTCCTTACAATCCTTTCGGATATGACCAAGCTACCCACAGTTCTAACATTTCACCTTGGACTTTTAACCAGGAGACTTCGATCTCCCTACAAATTTAGATTTGGACTTCTTGTCCTTCTTCTTTCCTTTCTCCTTCAATCTACCTCGAACAGCAAGGGCCTCTTTGGCCATCTCTGAAGACTTCCTCCGCATCTCTTCAGAAAATAGTGAGGCAAAAACGTCTTCCATCTTGAAAGTAGTGGTCATACTTCCAATAGCCATTACAAAATGATCTCAAGTGTCAGGTAACAAACATAACAAGAGCATGCAATGATCCTCCTCCTCAATCTTTACACCCACATACGCCAACTGAACAACACTCATCTAAAACTCTTGAGTTTAGATGGTCTGCAACAGATGCACCTTCTTCCATCTTCAAGGAGTACAACTTCTTCCTCCGGAATAACTTATTTACCAAAGACTTTCCCTAATAAATATCACCAAGCTTCTTCCATAATGAAGCTACAGACTTCTCCTCATGGACGTTTAGGAGTATAGAATTGGCTAGACTAAGTCTTATCAAACCTCTCACTTTTCTATCTACAAGGTCCCAATCTTCTTGCTTCATACTTTGTGGCATAGTTCCAGAAACAACAACCCAGAGGTCTCTATCCACAAGAAAGTCTTCCATTTTGAGTTTCCATAACTCAAAGTTGCCACCATTGAATTTTTCAATCTCTACTCTACCTGATGTACTCACCATCTCAAATAGAACTAGCTTCTAACTTTGCAAAACTCCCACTAGAATAGTATTAGCACAAAAAACCAGCCTTACTAACAAGGATGACACAACTGGATAGGCTCTGATACCACTTAAAAGGAAAATAAAGGTGCGAAATCACTTTCCTAACACTAAAACAACATAGGAGAAGTGCACAACACTAGTTTTAAAGCTTCTTAAAACAAGTAAGATGAACACATACAGGGTAACAAGAGTAACAGAAAAACAAAAAAGACAATCACACATAACACCAGATTTATGTGGGAAAACCCTTTCGGGAAAAACCCACCACACCAAGAGAAGACACTTTGTATTACAGTAAAATAAATTACAAAACAAAGCTCACAGTCCTCACTCTCTGATAGTTAACTCATAGTAGCAGACATGAGTTTTCATGCACACACTGTTACAATACTTCTTTTAGTATACAATGAATACAACTCTCTATTCTGTCTTGCTATCTCTCACTTCTCCATCACCCTTTATTGACTTATTTCAATGTAATCAACTATACAAGTCTTACATCGCATTAATCATTCCAACCAATCACAAGCCTTAATTATGTAGCATTCACCCAATCAAGCAATCCGATCTTTTGACCGATCTACCCTACAATCACGCATCAGGCCACCCAGGCATTAACTCCTTGCCTTAATCGGATTCTATCATCAGCTGAAACATGTCTTGCAATTACGACTTTCATCGCTCTAGACTTCGACCAATCAGATGTTGATTACTTGCCATGTGCTGCCTCTCTATTTGTTCACTGCTTCCAGTCAAGTCAGACCGGTCAACACAACTGTCAAACACCTCTTACTGTGCTACCTTGTCGAGCCAAAGAGGTCACCGCGGTATGGCGATGCCACCACCCAATTGTAGGTCCCTTCTAACACCCTCACGGTACCGAGGTAGTGGCTTGTTTGCCAGCCTGTCACTTAACACCGCATCATCGCCAAGCTCGGATCGACCTTCCGTGATATGGCGGTGCCACGCCCAACTATGAGGCTGAGCAAAGCCTCTCAAGGTATGGCAGTAATCGTCTATTCCAATCATCAAGCTCCACCGTGCTGTCGCGCCTCAACTGCAAGACCTTCGGAGTAAGGAGGTAATAGTTATCCCTGACTGCCAAGGCTTACCGCGCCACCGCGACATGGCCAAGAGGCCATCGCGGTGTGGCGGTAAGTGAACTTCGCTTAACTATTGTTGCTCACCGCAACCATCGCGCCACCAATGAGCACCCTCTGTGGTATGGAGGTAGACCTTCATACTGACTGTGCCCGTCAATCGCACTACTATCAGCCCAAGATGGAGACCTCGCGATATGGTGGTAACACCTCCCAACCGCGGATAGATTGATAGAGGCCCGTGGTAAGGTGGTAAACCGCCATATTGCGCCTCTAAAAAAGCTCTCAGCGGTAGAGAGGTAAAGGCTGATAATTTCACCAAGTCTTTTCAGAGGTTCAAGCCAGAAGTTGAGGCACCTGTTCCCAATAGTTCATTCTCTTAATTGCATTTAGAAACATCGTTATTGCATTAAAAATTGAAAATTTTCATTTCACTCTTACATTCAATTGCTTGTTAGTCACTTCTTTTCTTTGCTTCCATTTGCATAGTTTACTGCTTCCAAACATTAGGTTCGTAGGTAGGTAGCCTGAAAAAGTTGTTATCAAACAAAAATTTGCTATTTTTCTTAGAAAAACCTCTGCTAGGACTAAAACAACCTTCCTAGCGTCTTAGTCCCTCTCAAGTTTCTTCTGCTTAGAATCCTCTCTCTATTGTTTGTTGTCTGTTTCAGCCTTTGGAACTTCAGAATCTCACCAAGAGGACTAAAATTCCCTTACTAGCATCTTAGTCCTTGTTGAATTTGAATCTCCATTTTTTAGTGTATGAAATTGCTTTTTTGTGTTTTTGTGGGATTCTTTCAATTTTTTGTTTCAATTTCCAAAATTGTTGTTATTCCAATTTCTTTCATTTTAAGTGTAATTCCAAGCACAGGAGATTGTGTTCATTGCATTTTTCGTGGTTTATTCCTTGTATGAGTTGTAGTACCTGGTTTCCTACTGCTAATATTGTGGTTAGACAAAGTGCGAGACTCATGGCATCCTGCGATAAGACACTCATTGAGGATCTTGGGTTATCAAGCTCTCTTACTTCTCATGTTGGCATTAGTTCACTAGGTATGGACCATACATTTGACACCTCTTTTTCCATGCCCACCTTACCTACAAGTGTTATTCCAAGTTTTCAAACAATGGTTGATCATATTCCTCAAGAAAACATAATGAAAATGCATGAAGACCTAGCCCATTTACAAGATAGTGTGAAAACTGAAAACATTTCCAACACTATTATACTTGCCATAGATAGTATTCACCGCATGATGGAAAGTGATGAAGGACTGGAAGTTGTGTGTAAAATAGCTCACATATTTGGAAAACATCTTCCTTCCACCACTAATGGTTCTCAAATTTCAAACAATGTGCAAGGAGGAAATCAAACTCCCCAGTCTTCAACCATAGCATCCATTCCTACCTACACAACTCCTCAAGTGACAACAAAGATGCAAACAACTAGTAATATCCTTCCTACCTCACACATTTCCACTAGTGCTCCTTATACCTATGTGGCATCTAATCTCATACCTCCTCCCACAAGTAATCAATTCATTTGTACACCACCGTATTCACCTCCATCTCACACCACAAGCAATGATCCTATCATTAACCACCTTTTACAAAGCTTTTCATCTCTTCAACGTCAAGTTTCTACCATAAATCAAAATCAAAATGGTCCACCTTCATACTATGTCATGAGTAACCCATTATTCTTGGAGATATTATGAACTCTGGTGCCACAAGGTATAGAGATCCCTAGATTTGAGAAATATGGAGGAAAGGGAGATCATACTAATCATGTTAATGCCTTCACTACTTTGTGTAGTGACTTTATCCTTGAGGAAAAAATTTTGGCTAAAATTTTTCCCCGATCCTTGAAAGACATTGCCTTGGATTGGTTTTTTTCATTATCGAACAACTCAATTTGTTCATTCAATGAAATTATTGAGGCCTTTATTAACCATTTCCAAGTGCATATGGTTCCTGAAATGACATTGGCTGATTTGATGAGATGCAAGCAAAATGAGGGTGAAAAAGTCACTGACTTTATTTCATGCTACCAGTCGCTTTATTCCCAAATTAGTGTGAAGATTCTTGATTCTCACCTCCAAAATATGTTCATAGAAAACTTACAAAACAAGATAAGGGATAAAATCACTATGATTAAATTTCCTTCCTTCATGCACCTATTCACTGCCCTTCGTGATTACCATAATTCTGTAGGAAGTAGTGAACCAAAACCCACCCCTAATCATCCTGAAAAGTCTGA
Organism: Sequoiadendron giganteum; assembly: GCA_007115665.2. Lineage (NCBI taxonomy): Eukaryota > Viridiplantae > Streptophyta > Pinopsida > Cupressales > Cupressaceae > Sequoiadendron > Sequoiadendron giganteum. The sequence goes on along the minus strand of CM021107.1, from coordinate 22,004,025 downwards.
AACTTCAAACCAAAACACTTATCAACCTTTCAGAATAAAAACTAATAGTTTCCTTCAACTAAATTCCACCTCTCAATCTACCCAACCCATTGATACCCAAGTAGCTGCTATAAAGAAGAGTAATCCTTATATATTTGGGGATCCACAAAGGCAATTTACTCCCTTACCCGACACACTCCACAACATCATGACCCAACTCTTAAACAAAAAAATTCTTAGCTTACCTCCCATCTGACCCCTTGACCCTAGCAAACCATTACCTCTGAGCTTTAGACATAATGCTTATTGTGCTTATCACCAACAAAAAGTACATGACACGAATCATTATAAGCGTTTTAAACATCTTGTGCAAGACCTCATTGATTCCAATCATATCCTAATTGGAGGTGTGAATGACAAAGGTAATAGGTTTGTAGCTCCTCCCAACCAAAACTTGAAAATATTTACCAATCCCATGCCCAATCATAATATTTAATTTGTTAAGGCTAGTGAAACTAAGCTTGATGTGATGAATGTTGACATAGATGATGAAAATATGAGCAATCAAGAACAAAATCCTATGGATGGTAATGAACAAAGTCCTATGGATACTAATGAATAAATTCCTATTGATACAATGATACGAGTGATTGACATCAAGCCTCATAAACAAAAAACCATTGACATTACTTTTTCTTCAGAAGAAACAATTAAACATGCACCTGATGGTCCTCTTTACATAGCCAATAGAATCAATAACAAGCCTACTCCTGGGATTTTAATTGATCTCGTCTGTGGATAGAATGTGATCACAAAAGAAATCTTATATGTGCATGAACTCACTCAAGATAGATATGATAAACCAAAAGCATGGATTAAAATGCACGATGGTTTTTCTCATGTTATGATGGGATCGATCACACTCCCTTTACAAGTAGGACCAAATGTATCATTCTTTATTATATATAATTCAGACCAATTTCATGTGGATTTAGGCTACAAATGGCTTCGCTCCATGAATGTGGTCCCATATGTTGTCCATAAGTGCTTAAAGTTTCCAGTCGGCAATGAAATATTTATCGTAAACCATAGTGGCTTTAGACCCCCATCTTCCTGTGGAAATTTCTCCTTAGACTATTTCTGGCTTGAGCCCATGGAACCTATAAGACAGCGTGAAGACTTCATTTTCCTATCCTACCAAAATTTCAAAGCAAAGTGCATAACCAAGCTATCCCTTGAAAAAATTCCTCCACCCATGATCGAACCTCCACCCATTCTTGAACCTCCACCACCTAAACAAGACAATGCTGAGCCTAAAGCCCTTCCAACAAACCAAGACCCATCCATAAACACACCCTTACCTGTTTCCTACAAGAGACCTAGAGAAAACCAAAAAATTCCTAATCTTCTACCTAAGAAAATTTATAAAGGAAAAGATAAAGTGTTCAAACAACCTTCCATGGTTACTTTCATTCTTCCCTCACAAGAAGAAAAGGAACCTATCATTGATAAAACCGCTCTTACTTAAACACAATTTGAAAATTGTAATAAAAGAAACCGCAATGCTAGAGAGCGTAGGCATAGGTGTCGTGCTATTGCTTGAACAATGAATAATGAGAACAACATTGAAAATAAAAATCCGAACTTGGAAAAAGCAATAAATGATGAGCCTCCTCTCTTACAAGAAATGGTAAATTCACCACAATCAAGGATCAGAAATTTCTATTGATATTATCATTCGTCCTCTTGTTGTGGTTAACTTGGACGATGATGAGGAAATAGCTAAAATCGATGAGGAAGTGCATAATGAGTTGAATTTTTTATTTTCCTCATCTACGAGATTAAACTATAACCATGATGATCCTCCTAAACTGAGCGATTCACCATGTGTTAAACCTGGTGATTCTCCTAGTACAACACTTGATGTGATCCCTCTTGCTAGTGATTTGCATTCCACATATATTGAACAAGACTGGGATACAGATGACTTGTTGGATGGTTGATCTACATGTGCCTTACTAGTCTTCTTTTCTTTTTATTTTCACTTTCACTTGCATGTGTGTATTGTGATCCCCCTTGATGTTTCTCTCTCTTTGTGCATTCCTCTATTTGTACCTTCATTCTCTCTATGTCGTAAGATTTTGCCTTTTCATTTATCTTTTTAATTTTTGTCTTGTGTTTTCCCTTTGGGAATGACGCAAGGCGTCGAGACACCCTATGTCTCTTCCATGTTGACCCAAAAGGATTTTCTTTGTTTTTCGCTCTCTTTGTATCATTCTTCTAGTTTTGTGTGTATTTGGGGAATGATGAGAGTTTCAAGCTCTTTAATTTCATTGCAGAAAAGATAGATACTGACCCCGAATCCATAGATCCCTTATGTGTTTTTGGAGGGCAACCCTCTCTTCCTTTTTCATCTTTTGGATACTTTAAAGTAACTTCTCACAATATGGTGTTAGCAATTTCTTTTAAGTGGGGGCATATATTGGTATTATTTTGGCATGATTTCATTTGCATTTGTTTTTCCATGTTCCTTGATGCAATTTTATTACTTCATACAAAGCATTTTCCTCTTTGTGGTGACATTGGGAGTAATGTCCTTCAAGAGTGTGACCTATCTTAGCATATTATATTCCCCTTAGTGGTGGTGTGATGCACTACATCCCCTAAGTGGTGAATCTTTTATCCTTTGACTAGTCCTCTCTTGGAGATGTTAGGAACAATGTCCCCTAAGAGTAAGACCTCACATGAACTAAGAAAAATCCCTTCGAACATCTCTCTTTCTTGTTGCATGCATTTTCCTTTTTTCCTTATTAAATTCGTGGAGGTATGGCTTTGATATGGACCCCCTAGGGCTCACCTAGTGAACAACTAGCTTCACTAGCCCGTGTGAGCATTGCATTTTTCCTTTTGTCCTTATTAGAGTCATGGAGGTATGAATTTAATATGGACCCTCGGGGGCTCACCTAGTGAACAACTAGCTTCACTAGCCTACGTGCGCATGCATTTTTGTACCTTATTAAAGTCATGGAGGTATGGCTTTGATATGGTCCCTCTTGGGGCTCGCCTAGTGGACAACTAGTTCCCACTAGCCCTCGTGAGTGTGTGTTTTGTTTGCATAGTGGACAACGCGGTCCACTTGTAAACCTCTTCAAGCCTAGACCTGGTCCACTACGTTGGATGGCTATTCAAAGCTTGATCCATTGTAGTTCTTTTCCTTTTACCCTTTTTCTGTCTTTGATGGTGTATGTTTATGATCTAATTTTGGCTTCATATATCATCCGCAAGCATCTTCCTTTGTGTCTATGTTGATTTGCTATAGGATCTTGATCTTGGGGGCTTGGCCACCCTCTTGATTATTTTCATCCTATCTTACTAACATTTGTACATTTGAACCACTCTTTATTGTGTGGTTGGCTTCTTTAGTGTGAGTTTGAAGCAAGTTCATCCTCTCACTAAAGTGGGGGCAAAATGTAGTGTAGTAAAATGCATACCCTTGTATTTTCACACTTGTTTGGGCCCACCTTGCTTTATTTATCCTTCTTTATGGCTTAATTGGTCCTATTTTGTGTCCACAAGCCCTATGAATGGTATATTTTTTGGTTAATCTCGACATTCTCCAATGCATAAATGATCTCATATTGATTCTAATTGGTGTGTCCCTGATTTTTAGTTGGGACTAAAATTCCACTTAGGGCGTCTTTATCCCCCCCTCGAGGTTTCAGGACCCTGATTTTGAGGTATGTTAATTGGGCCCCTTTTTGGTGTTTGTGCCCCAAGTTTCATCACTTGGGACTAAGATGCCACCTAGGGCGTCTTAGTCCTCCTTGAGTCATTTTTGAGATTTAATTTCAAATTCTAGTGAGATCTAACCTCCTTCATTTAATGAATTCATATGGCTTGGTGTGATATGATTTTTGGATATTAAACATACATAAGTATAAATACAAGGTTCATTCATTCATTTTTCATCCTATCAACTTGAATATTCATTCCTAAGGAAAATTTATGATATCAAGTGCATTCAAGAGAAATTTATCAGGCATTTGGAGCCATCATCAAGATTCAAGCATCATGTCAAAGGCTATTCTTGCATCATGTGTGTTGTTGTGCTAATATTTTTGATGTAGGGTTTTGATTCAAGCAAGCAAGCAATTCAAGATCTATCAATCATTTCAAGATCTATACCCATTGTAGCCATTTCACACAAGATTACATACTTTACAAGGGTTTGGTGAGTTGTAGCATTGCATGTTCTTCATTCACCATTTCCTTCATTATTTCTATATCATTTCAAGGTTTAATTACCAACAAGGGGTTTGACCAAGGCAAACCCCCATTCACTAACAATGAACAAGTTTTTCCCATCTTGTCTATTTGTGTTTGTAGATCTATGTTGAAGAATTGAATATCACTTGGAGTGCAAAGTTGTCAAAGCTGCATTGTAAATTTGTCATCTTCATGGAAACTCACCTATAGGTCAGATTCAACAATTTTAGAACCTGGGATCCGAAGAGAAGCAAGTGCAGACCTTGGAGCTCAGGACCACATTCAAACTTTTTAGAAATTCAGAGCGGGCTTAATACGCCATCTTGGGCATCTTAGTCCTCCAAAGCATATATTTCAAAGATTCTTTTAGATCCGGTTCTAACATCTTAAGATTTTTTGTTTACCCTGAAAAATAGTAATGAGACTAATACGCCATATTGGGCGTCTTAGTCCTCCAAGGAATATTTTGGTAGCTTCTTTCCATTTCTAGAATCCTCATTGCATCTCCAAACTTCCCAAGTACACATAATCTAACTTGGTACTGTATATTTTCAGTATTTGCATCTTTCATTTAGCTCATTTTAGGTTATTTTTCATCACATTTTGTTTTCTAACATTGTATTTTTCAAGCATTTTCTTGGTGGTAAACCCATTAAAGCTGAAAACAACCCCCTCCTAGGTCCTCCTAATTGTGAATTGATTCACCTTGTGAGGTTGATAGTCAATCCAACTAGGGTTCTTAGGACATAATTCAATGACCTAGATAGAATAGGAAGGTTATCCATGCCTCCCCCATTTTATCTAATGTTCACTACACATTGTAAGAATCTCAAAATGTCATCATCATCATTAAAACCCTGCTAGTTCTTTATGCTATGAAGAACTGAAGGTCTAACTTGCACTTCAACTTTTAAAATGCCAACAAAAGTAATATCATTTGGTTAGAGTGCAATATTGGCAAGTAAATCTACCACTTGATTCTTACTCCTATCCAGCCAGTCAATACCAAATGCATTAAATTGTTCTATTGAGTACCAAACAACATTTATATACTGTCTCAACCTATTATTCTTTGATGCATATCTTGACCTAACTTGAGAAACAATAATCTTTGAATCTCCAATAACTCTTAATTTCTTGATTCCATGTTTCTAAGCCAGTCTTAATCCCAATAATAAAGCTTCATAGTTAGCGACATTGTTTGTACATGCAAATAGCAATGAAAATGAAAACTTAAAAGTTTTACCACTAGGGGAAATGAGTATCACTCCTACACCAACTCCTTCTTTTGAGCAAGCACCATCAGAACACATGCTCCATAAGTCATCATTTTTTGCTTGTTGCAACACTTCCTTCTCAAGGGGTGCTGGTTGTCTTTCCTCTTCTTCTTGTAGCTCCTCAACTCTGAAGTTATCAATACCGGTATCCACAAAGTGAATTCTGACCTCCTTTTCCACAAACTCAATCATATGTGGAGCTCTTGGATTCCTCACAAGCTTAATGTCTTTTCCCTCAATTGGGAATGTGGAAAAGGACATGTCACACTGCATGCTACCTCCTATGGAGGCACTCCACTTCCTTGAAAATAACATACCATAATTTGGTGGAATTTCCACCATAACTATGCTCATAACAAATTCCTTGTCTGGGAAAGCAACTAATATGTATGGGACATCCTTGATCACCCCTATGACTATGATTTATCTTGAATCTATGGCATAACATTTTACATAGGCACAATTGATTTTCAAACCCATTTCTTTCATAATATCCACTGGCATGATGTTATATGAAGCTCATGAATCAATCATACAATTTTTTAGAAGCTTACCATCAACAATCAGAGTTACATAAAATGGATCAATATTGCTCAAGAAGTTTGTGATAGTACTACCCAAATAAATCTGAGGGATTTCACCAATGTATCCCTCAAATTCCTCTTCACTTACTTGATTTCCACTCACTTTAGGTTGAGTAGACACCCTTTTATCATCATAGGCCATAGTAGCACCATTGATGAGGGCCACTGCCTTCTTCTTGTGTTCTTCAATTCTCATCATCTCCATTAATGGGACTGTCACCTTGACTTGGGAGGGCAGCTAAAACATGTCAACATGATTGTATTTTGGTAGTTCATAAGGGACTACACTTTTTTCCTCAATGTGGACCTTTTGTTGTTCACATTTATTTTCAACCTCCTTCTTTTCTTGTTTCTTTTCTTGATCCACATTAGACTTTTGAGTCTTTGTTTTGATAATTGGAGAGACAACCTAATCAATTTTGTTGGTTATGTTATCTTTCTTAGCCCAAATCTTAGGTCTTTTACTCTCCTTGGCTTTGGCTTCACCCACTTTACCATCTGCTTTAATTTCTTGCTTTTCTGCATTCTGCTCTTTAATGAACATGTTGCGGCCCAGTTTGCCTTGGTCATAATTCACAATTCTACTTCTCAGATTATGAGTATTTCTAGCTTGTCCTACCAATGCCACGGTCATCCTTTGATACTCCTCATCGAAGGGTCTTCTTAGAGACACATTCATTTCATCTGTCTCCAAAGCGCAAACATTATGCTCAACATTGTCATCCTCATCATGAAAAATCTATTGATGATAAGCATCAGATTTATGCCTTTGATTGTCAACATCAACCTCATGTGAATCTTCTTCTGAAAAACACTCATCCTCAACAAAATATTACCTATGCATAAGGACAAATATCTCCTCATTGTTTTCTTGAAGTGGCTCACAATCAGAAGGTTCATTTTGTTCTTCTTCAAATTGTCTAGCTACCGAGCATGTTTGAGAAGCATGTGGCAATTGGAAAACAACACACTAGGGTGTTTCATCAACAAAATTCATAGAGTTATTCTGTAATGAATCAGGGGGAACTTTTCTCTATGTGTTCTTTTGATTATTTTGAATTGGATTTCCATTATGCCAATTTGTATTATAAGGATGATATTGTAACCTAGGAGGTCTCTCATTCTTTTGGAAATTAGGCTTATCATTTTTCAACCCCTTCTCTTGCCTAGTAATCCTATAACTGATGTCTTTCATTGAGCTTGCCACTTTATCAATCTTATCCTCAAGAGAAGATCCTTTCTCTGAAGAATTTTTGTCTTCTTTCTTTGGATTCTTCAAGATCTTAACATAATCTCTTCTCCCCACCTTGCCTAATTCTCTTCTATTGTTTTCAATATGAAATACAATATTGAATTCTTCTCTTAGGGTTTGAGGGTTCTTATCTTGCAGTAGATAACTCATTTTTTAGTCAAAGGAGTTGCAATAATTTACTAGACACACATTATCATTGAGCCTTTAATTAGCAGGCAATCTGTTTATGGCCTTTTAAAATCTAGTATTGAAATTAGCAACCATCTCATTTGAACCTTTAGAGATATTATTGAATTCACTTAGCAAAAACCTTGCATCAGTATTATCACCATATTATTATCTAAACATTCTTTTAAACTCCTCCCATCATCCAATGATTTCAACTGGCAAAGATCTATACCATTCCCTAACATCTTCAGTGAGTGATTGCATGAAAAATTTCATCATGACATCTTCAACCTCCACCTCAAAGTAATCCATGATGTTTATAAATGAATTTAGGTGATCTTCACCACTTATTGCATTGGTCCTAGATAAATTTATCAGTGCAGCCTTGATATCATTAGGAAATTGGTTTGGGTAGCCAGAGATTCTAATAAAACACAATTTTCTATACCTATCCACTTGCATAGGCCTTCTAGTAAACCAATCTCTTTGATCATTACGAGGTTCATTATCATCCTAATCACCAAACTATTTATTATCTTTCCCATCTCCACCTCCACCATTACCACCATTTCCATTCCCTCCTCCATATTTTGTGTTCCTATTCTTGCTACCGCCTCCACCTCCACCACCACTATTTCTAGGGTTGCTTCCACTTGATTTAGTGTTTTGTGATTGGGGATCATGGATAGAATGGATAGAACTTGAAGCTCTTGGGTCTGGAATGGAGGTTTTTAGAAATGCAATTTTCTTTTCCAATTTTGCATTTACAACAAGAATTTCCATCTTACTCAACTCTTGTTGCAATTTTTCATTAGCTAATTGCAACCTCAACACTTCAGGATCAAGAGGTGTGTTTGATGGAATGGATTTAGTTTCAAAAAATTTGGTGGATACATTAGTGGATGAGGTATTTGTATTTGAGATGGGCTTCTTGGGTTGACCCATAGGTTTCTTTCCAAGGTCAACAGGTTGGGACCTCTTAATAGTAGCATGAGGGTCTGAAACTTTAGTTGCTACAAAAGAACTGGTGTATGTGGTTGCAACAGAGGTTCCCATAAGAATAGTCACTTGAGGTTGATCAAATGTTCCTTTAACAATAGTTTCAGAAGGACCTTCAGGAGTTGATTTTTCTTTTACCATTTATCTCAAGGCTTCTACCCTTTTCCTCTGGGAGTCTCTCTCTATTATAGTAGCCTTTATCCTTTCTTCTCTTTATTTTTCCCTTTTCAATCCCAACTCCTTAAGCTTCAACTCCTCTTCTCTTAGAGCTTGTATATCATTAAGGATTTCCTCCTCATCTTCCAGAGTAACATCGGATTCACTAGGCTATGGGGTATAGTAAGTGAGATTCAAGGGTTCTCTCTCAGAAGAATGGTGTGAAGTCCTACTATGGGATCTTCCTCTTGGGTTTAAATTATCATCATTAAAAACATAATTACCCCCAAGAGTTGCCCTCCTGACTGGGGATTCATATTATTTATCCCGGAATTTCCATAGTTCAACTTCCTTTGACATCAAAGCATCACGTTCAAGCTAAGTTGTGGTAAAAAAGGGCTCATTTGTGACAAGATTTTTCTCATTACTAGAGGGCATACCGTAAAAAAATGCTTCTTCATGAATTTTTTTATTTAAATTTGCAGATGCATTATCAATATTGTTAGTAGACTCATTTGCTTCAACGTTCTTTGCAATCCATGATGACTTCTTTCTCTTTGGTAGCTTAGATTTCAACTTTTGCTCAGGATTCTTCTTCATATTGCTCCTAGTTCCTCTCATGGCTTCAGATTTATTACAATTATTCTTCTCTCTCTTTCTTAGAACTTATGAATTTTCACTTGCACAAGAGACTTCAGAGTCACCACCCACTATATGGGGAAAGGAAAATATATCACACTTTTGAGAAGCCTTTACAACTTCAGAGAAGACTTTGAACATAACTTGACAAGAAACAAAAAATAGAACCAGAACTCGACTCCAAAACCAAGATGTAACCTATGATGAGAATTTGCATGAATTGTTCCTTAAACAACAAAGAACAATAAACTTCATTAGCTCTGACTGTACCAGATCTGACCTAGAGACATTGGACTAGCATTGTCCCCAACAGAGTCGCCAATCTGTTGGTGTTTTTTAAATAGCCAAGTGCATTTCAATAGTTATCTATGAATTTTCCAAATTCAATATTAAATAACTATGAAGGATTGGCCAACAAATAGGTGAAAGCTTGCTACGATTTCCCTCTGCACTTTGGGCTCTAAAAAACCTGGGAGGGTGATCCCTAAAATGTAACTTATGATACTCTTGTGCCAATTATCACATACATTACAAATAATAGATAGCTCTCTATTTAAATTTCTTTGACAATTGAATAAGTGCAAAGATCTAGAAAATATCAAAAGATTTAGAACCTGTATGACATAAGACATAATTAAAACAATTCAGCAGGTAGCGACCGGTTGACTAAGCATAAGGGGTTAGTAAATAAATGGATTTGATGACTCAAGTGGTAACTTAATGAATCGAGAACCGACTAATACCAATCAACAACAAATTAGAATGTAGGCAAGGATTTAGCACTTATGATTTTTCAAAGGGTTAAGGCACAAGTAAAACCCTAGAATAGAAGTAAAATTGAAACCCTAAGTCACGAGACTCATCTAAAACGGAAAGATAGCCAAGTTTTTCATTAATTATTAGTGGAATCACAAAAAAATTGAGGGGTTCCACCAAGACTCACCAAGGTAGCTCACTTCCTACATGGGAATTTGATAGATGGACCACCAATCATAGCCCGTAAGTTTGTTCAGGTTGCATGGAGTTCCTGAGAAGATCATCTCAGATAGGGATGCACTTATGACATCAAGGTTTTGGTAAACCTTATTTTCCTCTCTTGGAACTCAATTGAATATAAGCTCATCTTATCACCATGAGGTAGATGGTTAGATGGAAAGGGTAAACCAAGTTCTTCAGGATTTGTCGAGGATGTATTACAAGGATCAACAATACAAGTAGGAGGATTATCTTTCACTTATAGATTTTTTTTACAATAATTCCTATCATTCTGCGATAAATATGGCTCCATTTGAAGCATTATACAAAATAAAGTTTCGAACTCCTAAAAGCTAGGATAGGATAGAAGGTAGGATTAGCCTTAGTTTGGAAATGTTGTCAAAAATGGAGGAACATTTATCAAGTTGATGAAAATGAGATTAGTGGAGGGGAATGATAGGTAGAAAATCTATGTTGATGCTAAGTGTATACCAAGATATTTCTTAGTAGGAGAAAAGTACTTTTAAGAGTCAAACCCTCGAAGAGTTCAAATACATTGCATAACATTTAATATCATCAAAACATTAAATATCATAATGGAATCATCAAGTATCAAAATGCATTTTAACATAAAATTTAAAAGTAAATTGGTAAAACAAAAATGGGGTGTAACACTATTTCTTGGGTTTATCCCAACTCCACCTCCCCTTAAGGGTGTTGACATGGCCACAATGAATCAACCAGGTGGGATCATAGATATCATGGTTCTCATTCCCATGGTCCATTGCAACACAATCCTAGCAACTCTATTTCCCATGGAGGATGGTCTCAACCTTCCTATTTTACATCTCCCAAGAAGGACTTTAGCTGGTCGGACACTAGAAAATTCTCTCATCTATAACTCACCATTTATTTTGTTTGTACCCAAAAAACTCTTGAGGATAATTCAAAATACATTTTCAATCTCACTGGTTGGGAGTTGATTGATGATGTCACCCTCATTGATGTTTGAAAGAAGCTTGATAATCAAGACCCTCCTTCACCTTGCATAGCTTTGGTTGCTTAATTTTTTTTATAGGATTGACCCTTGTTTGTCGGTCCTTTAATTAGAATCTATGGGTGCGTCATCTTCCACCCTTCTTTTGTTTTGTGAATATTGTATTATTCATGTTTTCTTTAATATAAAGTTTAATATGAAGTATTCATAAAAAACCTAAATCCATAAAATGGTAGTTAAATATTCCATATGATTTATCATAGCCAAAAGTGGCACCCAAATTGTCCCCCAATAAAATATTCCATATGATTTATCATAGCATGTATCATAAGTTGGTCAATAGGTGTAGCTCCTCTTTACAACTCTTTTATGCATCTAAGTTACTTATATTTCCTAAGAAAATTTTGAAGGCGATAAATTTTGATCTAGTGGGATAATTGCCCCCCTTTTTAAAATTGAAGTACTCAAAGAGATTTACATAATTAAGAATTTTTATTTTGGCCAAAAAATAGGCCTATAGCTCATAAATTAAGTTTTTCCATGTTATATCTAAAAATGGTACCTCTTGTAATCTTAAGATTAGAAGCAAGGTTGAGACACCTTTCCCAACATTCTCCCACTTGTCAAAAAAATTTCAAAAGAAAAGGAGTATAAACACAATTTATCTAAGTTTTAGGGACCAAGAGGTCTATAGACTTATAGCACCACTTGAATTTTTCTATACTCTTTAGCTTTGTTAGTGCATCTGCAATATTCTTTAAAGTTTTAAAAATTTCCAACATCACCCTCCCATCCTCTATCATGTCTCAAACAAAATAGTACTAGACATCAATATGCTTTGTCCTTGCATGAAAGGTTGGGTTATATGTTACATGTATGACACTCTAATTGTCACAGTGAATCGTAATGGCTCTTGCCATTGGCCCAAAATCTAAGAATAATATCTTAAGCTAGATGGATTCCTTACAAATATAAGTTGTAGCCATATAATTTGATTTTATATTGGATAAATAAACCACAACTTGTCACTTACTAATCCAATTGATTGCACCACCAAACATGGTGAAGACATATCTAGGTGAATATCATAGCACATTGGAATAGATGAAGATCGAAGCGAATGTAAGGAATTTTTGTCGAGTTCTCTTTACCTTTCTCAATGAAATGCTCTAGCTGGGACATATAAATCTCTTCCTTCAAATCACCATGAAGGAAAGTTGTCTTCACATCCATCTACTCGATTTCTAAATCATACATTGCTACAAGTAATAACAAGAATCGAATGGATGTTAGCTTTTCTACAGGAAAAAATGATTTCCCCATAATCAATTCCCTCCACCTAGGAATATCCTTTCGTGACCAACCTTGATTTATGCTTATCAACACTACCATCAAGACCTATCTTTTTATTGAACACCCATTTACACCCAACAAGCTTTTGTCCTTCTGGAAAAGGTACCAGATCCCATGTATCATTCTTCTTCAATGATGCCATTTCTTCATTCATTGCTCCTAACCAAGAATCTACATCAACATACCCATAGCCTCTCTAACAGTCCTAGGCTCATCATTGTTAGCAATCAAAGCAAAGTCACAACTGGAATCTAACATAAAATATCCAAACCTTTTAGGTTGTCGCTTAGCATGCGTAGACCTCCTCATAAGTTGAGATTGAGGTTCTTCATCTTGTTCAGAACTTTCAGAGATACTTGAGCTCTCCTCATTAATAGGTCAACCATGAGTACGTAGTTCATCTTTATTAGGTGTAAGAGGAACTTCAACTATATCCTTTCTTTCTTCTTTCACCTCTAGTTGTAGATCAGTCGTGGAATGTTTTAGCTCATAGAAGATCACGCTTCTACCATAGAGCACCTTCTCTATAACTGGGTTCCAAAGCTTGTACCCCTTCACACTGATGCCATAATCAATGAAGATACACTTCACTACCTTGTTCTCCAATTTGGATCTCTTTTCACTAGGCACATTAGCATATGCCTCACAACCAAAAAATTTGATATGTGTCAATGAGGGCTTCTTAGAAGACCACACTTCCATAGGTGTCTTATCAATGAATGTCAAAGTAGGAGATCTATTAATTAGATGACATGCAGTGGCTATAGCCTCAACCCAAAACTTCAGTTCCAGACCAATACCATTCAACATACTCCTTGCCCTCTCCATCAACATTTTGTTCATCCTCTCTACAACTCCATTTTGCTATGGAGTATAGGGAGTTGTTCTATGTCTCTTAATCCCATGGTCCGTATAGAACTTGTCTAAATCTACAAAACAAAACTCACCACCGTTATCCATCCTTAAACACTTTATTTTCCTACTAGTTTGATTTTCTACCAAAGCTTTGAACTCCTTAAATCTATTGAATACTTCAGTTTTACTTCTGAGAAAATACACAAATGTCCTTCTTGAATAATCATCTATGAATGAGACAAAATACATAGGTTTTGATAATGAAGGAATATTAACTAGACCAAAAACATCAGCATGAATATAATCCAGAATTGTAGAAGATTTATGAGAACTAGAGTAAAAACAAACGCAGTTTTGTTTTTCATTTATACAATGTTCATAAAAATAAAACTCAAGATTACAATCATCAAGCCCATCAACCAAGATTTTAGTCTTCAAGGATTTTAAACCTTTTTCACCATTTTGGCCAAGCCTCTGGTGCCACAACATTGCCTTCTTCGTTGGGAGCTTCACCTCTAAAGAATTAGCACCCTCAGGAATAACATCATCCTTCTCTACTTTATCAGATGAGGAAGTCCTTTTCCCAAACTTCACAAAATTACTATTGCATTGAATTGTGCAAGCATCCAACTTATATAGAGTGCCAATTCACACACCCTTAGCAAGCACCATAGAAAATCTTGCCATCTTACAACTACCATTCGAGAAAGATACCTGCACACCCAAATCATTCAACTTACTTATAGAAAGTAAATTGTGTGCCAAACTAGGGATATGCATCACACCATCGATTCCTTTTATCCTTCCATTAGGAAAATGAATCTTTACTCTTCCATGGCCTGTAATTTCTAGGTGAGAATCATCACCCAAATACACCTTTCCACCAACATACTCTTTGTATTTTGAAAACCAACCCCTATGAGAGGTCATGTGAAAAGATGCACTTGATTCAATTAACCACACATCTTCTGATGAATTTATTTCCAAGGCTACTATGAATGCATCCACATCATCTTGAGAAGATTCATTATCAGAAGAATTATTTTTTTTTCTTCTTCTTCTCTTCTTTGCAGTCTTTCTGGATATGTCTGAATTGCCCGCGGTTCCAACATTTCACCATGGACTTCTTACCAGGAGACTTTGATCTCCCCTCTGACTTAGATTTAGACTTCTTGTCCTTCTTTCCTTTCTCCTTTGACTTTCCTCGAACAACAAGGGCCTCCTTGGCCATCTCAAAATACTTCCTTTGCATTTCTTCTGACAACAATGAAGCAACCACATCTTCCATCTTGAAAGTGGTTGTTGTACTCCCAATATCCATTACCAAGTGATCCCATGTGTCAAGAAAATAACACAACAGGAGCATGCAATGATCCTCATCATCTATCTTCACACCAACAAACCCCAACTGAGCAATGATCATGTTAAATGCATTCAGATGATCTACAACAAATGCTCCTTCCTCCATCTTTAAAGAGTATAAATTCTTTCTCAGGAATAACTTATTTACCAAGGATTTTATAGATAATTTTTATGGTCTTCTCTTCATGGGCATTCAAGAAAAAAAAATCGACCAAGCACAATCTAATCAGACCCTTGGCTTTCCAATCCATTACATCCTAGTCACTCTGTGAGGTTACTAATGGTTTTTTACTAGATACCACATCCCACAAATTACCTCCGTTGAATTTTTCTATTTTTATTCTTTTGGATGTGCTTGCCATCTTAAATCTGCAATAAGATTACAACTAGATTTCTTTGCAAAACTCCCATTGAGACCAGATCAGCACAAAAAACCCTTCTAACCCACAAGAATAATAAATTTGGCCAAGCTATGATACCAAATGAAAGGAAAGAAGAGTGTGGAATACGCCTTCCTAATGCTAATCTTTAGGAGAGAGAAGCAAATAAACCGTTTAAAACTTTACAATTACTGTTCATTTAAGATGCACATATCAGAATATAAGATAGAAACAATGAAATGGCAACACAAAATTTATGTGGGAAAATCCTTTCGGGAAAAAATCCACACACCAAAGCAGAGATCTCTTGTATTAAAGTAAAACAAATATTACATACAAGTCACAGAGTTATGCTCTTTCAGGTGTTAATTCATAGAATGAACCTAGCAACATTTCCTTACATTCACTTCGATCTTCATCTATTCCATACTGTTGACCCCCTCATCCGACTGTCACAGGTTTGCGGGTTAGTTCCTCGTAATACCACAAGCCTCATGAAATAATTGTTGTGGGGTGGTGGGTAGTGATTGTTCCTCATAATACTGCAAGCTCCCTTGCATGACTATCGCAGGATGGTGGGTAATGATTAGGTGAACATTTACCACCAACCCACCAACTTTAGTTTAGACCTTCATGGTACTACGGTGTAGAATACTTTGACTCGACTAAGTGTTTTTCTGATTTCAGAGAGCCTTAACCAGTAAGTTTGAGACACATTTTTCTCAACACCATTGTTGAATGATTTTCTCCTTGATGGATTGGAATGTGGATTATCTCTTTTCTTGAATATCACCTATTTTACAACATGCACCTAGCTTGAATGATAATGGATGAGAATGAGGGATGAAGTACTTGAATTTATAGATTTTGGGAAGAGGAATGGGTAGCGAAGATCTAATTGTGAGATCAAGGGTGGATAATGGTTGAGAGGAATTCCCTAGGATCTAGGAGAGGATGAAGGGTGGAGATGAAGGTAGTTAGAATGTGAATGGCTAGGATTAACTTACCAAATTTAGTAAGTAGTTGTGAGGATGAGGGAAATTAGGGACATGTGTACCTAAAAGGGCTATAACTTTGGGATTTGATTCAAACTTCACCTACATACCATAGGATGCTCCAAGAGGCTTTGGAGAAGATTGATATTTCACCTTCCATCAAACCAAATGTTGTAGCAGCCTTGTTTGATTGTATGCAGGCAACAAATTTGGATATTACATTCTCTCAATATGAATTACCTCCACTCGAGGTCCAAAACAAACATGAATACCTAATGATATGTGTTTCCATTAATAAAACTAGGGTTAGACATACACTTATTGACAATGTATTGGGTCTTAATGTTTGTAGAATTGATATTCTAGATAATCTTGGTGTGGATAAGAATCTTATACAACCTAAAAATATTTATATTTGTGGCTTTTCTAATGTTGGTAGACAACCAATGGGGACTACCACACTACCCATTAAGGTGGGACCTATGATTTTTCCTACCCTTATCCATGTCACATCGGATACTCTATCATATAATATTCTCCTAGGTATACCATGGATTCATGCCATGAAGGGAGTCCCATCTACTCTTCATCATTCACAAGTTGAAGCTAAACATTACACTTCCAACTCTCTTAATACTTTAATTCCATCTTCAAAAGTGGAACCATTACATTCTAATGATAATGATACCAAAACGAACTCTTGGGTGATGATTAGGGATCAATATATTATACACGTCATTTCATTGGGGAGTCTAAAATCTTGCCATCAAAGCTTGAAGAGTCAAATTTTGTAGCATCTAGTGTAAATAATGATCAAAATAATACTTCATCTTCAAGTACATGTTTTGGTGATAATTGGATTTCATTAAATTGTACACCCTCCTTTGTGGTCAAGTATAAAATCTCACAGTATCAACCTAAGGAATCTTGTGTTTCATTCAATTAATCTTGTTCTACATCAAAAAATCCAAAACATCATCCCATGATGGTGATGGGGGCTCTTTAGATTTTTTCCCTCATGTATTGGTGATGTATAACATTAACATTTCAACACCTAAAAGGATTTTCATTCTTGTGAAAGAATAAATTATTCTCATAAATATTTAGACAAGAATTCTCCATCCAAGTTGGAAAAATGTTATGGGCTTGGATATAAAATTCTTTCTAAAATTGGATATAATAAAAATATGAAACAAGGAGTTAAGGATCATGTGAAGTCTACACCATACCTTTCTAAAAGCATTTTAGGTCCAATCTACTCCTTCATCTGCATCTCATCTGTCATCATCTACTATATTTAGAACATCATGCGGTAAGCAAGCAAGATATTCTTCACATAAGGAAAATTTTCTCCTACTCCTTATTTGGAGTGAGATATTATTTTATTGAGGCTTCTCAAAGCCCTCTTAATTTATCTTCCTCCTCCAACTTGTAAGAAATTTCATAACAATAACTCTTTTTGTATATATCACCGAGTGCATGGTCATTCCACAAATGAAGCTAGGCCTTGGGTAATAAAATTATACAACTTATTGATTGTAGTGCTCTTCCATGTGTTGATGTACCCAATAATTCTAAATAATAATTTCTCTTATATGGTGTTTCTCCTCACTATGTGGCATTTGTAGCTTCATGTGTTTTCTCATTGTCACTCATGGTGGTACAATCTTGTGTGCAATCATATTTCCTTCTATGGTAGCAATATGATAGTATCTCGTATGGTTGTCTTTACCTTTGCACTTGGGGGGAAAGGAAAACTAGTTTTTGGGATGTGTATATTCTTTTCAAGGATCACACCCTCTTCATCTCTTATTTCCTTAAAATACCAATATATAAAGTATATTGACATTTTAAGGAGGCCATATCATCCTATCCATTTTCATTGATGTCTTGTGAGATTTGACTTCTTGGCATACCCCCTTGGTGGTGGTGTTGTTTACAATTCCCCTAAGATGTAGTTATCAATTTATCCCCTATGATGTTGAGCGTTAATTCATCCCCCACAATATTAAACCTTTGTGTGCTCCCTAAAGCGTGATTGGAAAATAGTCCATGGATTTTGGCATAACGAAACTTGTTGATTCATGAACTTGAGCATTTTTTACCTAGCATAACACACCTTGTTTGCCAGTGGAGCCATGTGTTTCATGAGTGATCTAGCATAAAACAACTTGTTGATCCTTATGAGAGCACTATCTTTTTTAACACCACATTCGATGGATGACATTTGGTATTTGAGACAATTTCAAGAACGAGGTCTCTTTAATTTACCAACTTGAATCCTTTTTAGTTTACTAACCTTTTGTTTATGCCTTATTTTTATTATTTGCATTATGTTTATTATGTGTTTGCTTTGTGTATTTGGTGTGTTTACTTTGTGTATGGTATTGTGTTTTCCTTGTTTCTTTCAAGTGTTTTCTTAATGTGTTGTCTTATGTTTGCTTTTTGTCTTCATTAAGTTTGATTTTACGTCTGTATTATGTATGCTTTGTGCTTGTCATGTTACATTGCACCTCATGTGTGTGTTTCTTTGTCCTTACATTGTCTTTCCATAAGATCTTAAATCTGGGGCCTAACACATCCCCTAGATCCGATGTCATCTTGTCTCTTCAATGGTTGGATAATTGAACCCTTCTTTGTGTATTCTTACTTTAGTGTGAGTCTGAGAATAAGTTCATACTCTTACTAAAGTGGGGGCTAAATGTAACATCAAAAATTGTCACCCTGGACAGTTTCACACTAGTTTTAGCTCCCCCTATGTTCTTGGACCTAATAATACTAGTAATTTTTCTATTTTATTATCATTCTTGGGAAATCAGACTAAAATTAGAAATCAATAGTTAATATTTATTTAACAATGCAAAAATCCCCAAAATAGGCCTAGACTAGGGCGCCCAATGCCCCTATCTAGACTAGGGTGCCCAACACCCCTGTCTAGACTAGAGCACCCAATGCTCCTCTCTAACTTATTTTGGCCCAATTTTGAATACATCCATGTCGAATTTTAATATTTAAACATTCAATTTTATATGTCAACTATTGGTAATTGACTAGTTGGAAATTAAAGAATTGCATATAAATGCAATTCATTTTATGATTTTAATTCTAAAAAGGGCTAGCAATTTTAGAGATAAAATTGAAGATCCTAAAATTAGTCAAGGCAATTCAAGGGAAAATTTAGCAGCATTATTATAACACTTTCATTAAACGAGATCAAGCTTGCATGATATTGAGAATAAAGAAGAAAATTGTGTGCAAGAAGTTATTATGATCAGTCATGCAAAATTATGGAGATGTATTGAGTTATCCTCTACATGCTAGTTACAACAATCTATCATGTTTTGGGAACTAACCTTTTACAAGTCTATCAAGCAATCAAGGAATCCATCAACCAACATTTGTGGTGACTTGTGGTGTGGCATCACTTCATCAAGTATTTCACATCAAGGTAAGATTGTCATTTATCATTTATCATTTTAGTCAATTATCATTGTTTTGGCCTCTACCCAACCTAGGGTATGTCCTATTTCTCATCATCACTTGTTGTATGTGGAGCAAAAAATACCAAAACAGGGTTTGAATTAGGAAAGCCCCTATACAACACAACCTTTCCCCCTCTTTTCATGTGTGCAAGTCAAATTCAGAAGTTTAATCGGGATATAGTATTGACGAGTGTTTTAGCACTACACAACACAGATAAAACACAAGTGTTCTATCTCTCTTGAAAGGTAACTATCTTCCAAAAACTTCAGAAAATAACCCCAAGGTTTATAAAGTCGGGTCTTGACAATGCAGAAAACAACTCAATGATGATGTGATTTTTTGGTAATCATGAGAGGCATTTATGGTTTACAAAGCTAGAAACTTATGAGACTGTAATAAGGGTTTTGTAAACTCTGAAGATAAAGATAAACCCTAATTGTAATTCCTAAATATGAAATCTGGAAACAATATGATCATCAACTACAACAATTTCAGTGATGCTTTTACCTAAAACTCACACAAATTTATAAATAAATAAAAAAAGATTCAAGGGTTTTTGAGAGAGTTCCTATTTCTAAAAAACTAAGGACAACAATAATGATGATAGGTGTTTGAGATAGACAAATTTCCTAAACCAAGCTTTGCTTAACCAAGAATGTTCTACAATATCATAGAACCAGTGCAATCTCCCAACGTAGTCTTCAAATTTTTAGACAGTGACTTTCACACATGTAGCATAAACATACACATTTGAAATTGAGTGCATTTAAGAATTAAGATCCAACTAACTTTGCAAAGTAATTTACCATCAACAAACTACAAAAAGTATGAGCAAGAAGTGCATCAAATATCTTAACACTTTATCACCATTACAACTGAACATAAACTAATAATGCTAAAATTAAACTAAAAGATAGAATAATGCCTACATTGAGAGAACACGAGGAATTCACCAACAGTTCAATGTCTTCACTTGTATTACTTCAAAATTACTTCTACAATAATTCATCTCTCTCCTTGCAAATGAGAGGAAGCTGCTATTTATAGATTTTACAATATGAATCAATGGCCAAGATTAAATCACATTCAATGGCCCAAATGTGCTTCCTTTTAGGGTTTGAATATATTAAATACATTTACAATATTCCCCAATATAAAAATAGTTCACATGTGAACCTAGGAGAATGTAAAATATTCCTATCCTATTTTATATTCTATAAATATCCTACAAAATCCCCAAAATCTGGATGCACACACTTTGAGCTAACTAATTTTATCTTGTAGTTGGGATTACAGAAAGTTGTCTTCTATTAGAATATTTCCAACTTCTCTTTCCTTTACAACATACTTTACAAAATTAACCAAAGCCTTAGCCAATTGCTCATGGGAAGGTAGCATAGCTTTGCTAATTTTGAACATTATTGCCTTATATTCATCCATCAATTTGGCATGCAGGTCCACACACGAGCTTTTTCTTTGTACCATTATTTTTTATTTCATGAAGGCTCGAGTAGAAAAATCCAAAAGTTGCCTTGTTGATTGTCCGCAGCTCCCTTTCCCTATCTTGGCTATTCTCTCGCCCTTTCCTGCTTTCTCAATTTTTTTTCCATAAAACTTGCAAGAACGACACATAATCAGTTAAATTAATTAAGCGAGAAGATAATTGTGTTAGTACAACTTGAAATCATATCATCAAAGCCTAAAATCATCACTAAATGCATCAAATACTAGAAAGAAACCATCAAATTTGTCATTTTGGAACAATTTCTATCCATTTGTGGTTTTATTGTTTTGCGGGCCAAGGAGTTGCGGAAGCCACGAGGTTGTGTGGATGAACGATGCGGAATTCGAGGGTCTTGGTGCTAGTGAAACGACATCTTGTAAATAAATTCTGTAATGACTAAACACTTAATAAATTGAACATGAATGCAATTTTGACTTGTGGCAACAACTATACACAAAGTTATTTAAGTCTAAGACTTAAGAATTTTATCGTTTGAGCCCTTGTAGAAAAATCTAATGCGAAAGTCATCCTTGTGGAAGCCATCGGAGAGTAGGTTGAAAAATGACATGAGCATCATGGTATTCCACAAGAAGTTTCCTGCACTTGCATTTCTACGATGAATAAATACTTAGTGACTTTAGGTTGAAACTCATTTAAAGCATGGTGATTCAATGATGATGTGACATGTTACGATTTGGGATCATTTTATGCTTTGTTTAAACAATGTGGAAGTTCACTATGTGAAAACTAAGAGTCTGGAAATCGTTTGAGTTGGTGCCAAAAAATGGCTTGAAATGACCGGCATCCCGCACTTGGCTTCTCGCTAAAGAAAACTCACAACCGAGTTTACACTTAGCAATTTTTATGGTTGGGTCCTTTTAGGCATGTGAGGCAAAAGATTAAAATTTATGCAATTAAATATCATTCCTTAACCCTTTTCAAGAATGTAGAAACTCCACGTGGAGATGCCACCCAAATGCGAGGATAATGATTGCGGATACCAATGATGTGGGCACCACCAAAATGTGGGGATGGGGAATGTGGGTGTCGAGGCACTGGTGCCAAGATGACGGATTTCCACAAATGGCTTCCCGCGAGCGGATTTTCGCATAAAAACTCATGCAAACGGCGAGAAGGAACCCGACGTCAACACAGCGGCTTCTTGCATGAAATTTTCTACAACTTGACTTCAACAAATGAGACTTGGGTAGATTTTTAAGGATTTTAGGAGACATCAAGATTCCAAAGGCAAAATTGGGCCAAAAATTGAAGGTGAAAGCAAAACCAAACAAGCACAGACAAAGCCGACACAAAAGTAGATAAACAAAAGAGGGGGTCACTATTTTCAGTGGGGTGTGTATGAAAAATGCACAAAAAATGGTGACTCTGGTGGGGAAATGCTCCAGAGCATTTCGATGACAAACAAGAATCATGAACCCAAAATCTTTGGTTTTAACCTTCAAGCTAGGTCAAACAAACTGAAACACCTGACCAAAGGATCAAAGCCCATGGCTAATCTTATCCCTCTATATACTAAAAATCCAAGTGTGTGTAAATGTATTCATTCCCTTCCTTAATTGACTATAGGAACCTACATTCTATCACGTTAAGCCACGCGAATGATTCTACTTCAAAAGCAACCTGGACATTGCCTCATTGCTTGTTAGGTGTCTATAGCCCTGATGAGCTTATTGTTGTGATCCTCCTAAACATAGCTCTACTACCAACCAACCATCCATAGCCCTGGTAGAGTTATATGGATCCTCATGAAATTTGAATTTCTCTTTTTATTTTCATTGTTTTCTCTTCCTTTCTTTTGTTTCTTTTGATTTTTTTTTCTTTTCTTGCTTTCAACCTGCAAGCAATGAAGCTTGCATTCAAGGGTGAGAATCATAGTGGCGCTGAAGCAAAAATCTAAGATTTTTCACTTAACATGACTTCACAAAGGAGCGTACAGTGACCTCAAGGTTCTTAAAATGTGTGAGAGATATAAGATTTTGAAATACTTCATAATCTTATCCAATGACTTATCCTCTTTGAGACAAACATCCAGACCATTTGAAGCTAACAGAAGACCTTCGCCATCCCTTCTAAAAACATGATTAGAGTTTCTCAAAGAAATAATCATAACAACCCAAAATAATAAAATGGTTGTTGTCCCTACAAACATTCCCAAAAGAAAACAAAGGAACCCTAAACCGAAGTAGCAAAGTAAAAACAAAAACTAACAAACCAGAGCAGGAAAGTAAAGAAAAATAAAAACTACATTTATTCAAATCAAATTATGTACAAAGAGACTCAAAATGAATGATGTCCAGAAAAGGAAAAATGACACCCACCCTTATATATTTTCTCAATGCATGCACAAGCATAAGGATGATGGTTACAATCCTAAGCCATACTAATTCATCCTTATATATAGAAACATAAGTTTCAATATCACAACCTTCAAATTCAATGATATAAGTAGGGAAAATCAATAACTATGGGAATTCATCAGGCCCATGGTTAATCCATAAACAAATTCCACTTCCTGCATCACCATAATCAAAATGGTAAGCATAACTATGAACAAGAATAAGGAAAGACACAACTTGGATGTCCTCTTGCAAAGGTAGCAGTACTCGAGTACTCAGAACGTGTGTAGTATCATATGACCTTGCATCATTTGCTTCATGAGGACGTAGTTGGTGGTGCAACATTCCCCTTGCATAGTCGATCTACAAATTATGATCACAACCCTTAGGTAGTATACCATGTGAAGGATAGAAGTTTTCACATTCATGGAATGTTTTACCTGATTCATAGTATGTATGAGCTCAAGAAGATGAATTTCCAGGTATCTCCCCAAGAGTGTCTTCATAATATGTAGCTTGAACTAGTTGTCCCTCAAGAAATCCCATGATGATATGTTGATTATCTGCATTTCATGCACCTTCTAGATCGTTGTCCTCAAAAGGTATCACATTGTCCCCTTTAATATCCTACATGCCAACTTCAAATTGATGAGATTCTATGTCATAAAAACATGATATGGATGAATATGTCTTGCTCAATTCATTTGAATGTAAAGAAGAATCAAAATCAAATAAGGCAGAAAAACTCCCTATTGCAGCCTACAATTGGCATGGTATATCGTTGGTTACTACATCCTCCAAGACTTATTGTTCTTGTAGCTCAGGCATGAACAACTGGTAAGACTCATATTGTTGCTCATCAAAATACCCATCCATTGATTGTATTTCTTTGTGTCAATTATTACTGTATGTTGAAGTGGTATCCTTTCTCTCATCTATGAATTCAACTACCTCATCATCTAGGGGTTCAAATGTTTCTTCATTGCTATGGATTATAGGACTATCTGATTGCCCTATGTCATCATGGCTTTTTAGCTTACTATTGAATGCAAAGAAGTCAAAAAATAACTCTTCTATGTCTATAGGATTGAAAGTGGGTATGTAACTTCCTTCTAAGCACATGTCATGAAGTTGATCGTCAAGCATATGCAAATCATCCTGAGAAGAGAAAGACTCTTGATGGTCAGTTGATGGCTCAATCATTTGATCTGCTTTATCATCATTTGGGTTACACTGTGCCTCCTCTTTTGTTGTCCCAAAATTTATTTTTGAATCTTGCTTATTGGAGAAATCATTTGATTCATGTCCTTCTATTCTTGGCATATTTTCCATAATGCTAGTAAGGAACTCTATATTGGATGACTCTGACAATATAGCTCGTTCCTCTATTTCCTTGACTGTTGTTTGACATGACATACATGTAAACTCCGAATGTGCCACATTATGTATTCTACACCAACCTGGTAACAATAATTCCTCCAAACGTATTTTGTTTTGTATACTTGACCAATCTCTCATGAGTATTATCATAAATTTGTCATATCCCACCAATATTGAATCTCCATCAACATTTGTAGAGGAAGTTTGATTTCTAACTACATTATCTTGTGGTTTATCCAACTCATCTAAATATTCCTTTTTTAGGTGTTCATTATCCTCGAAAGGGACAACATCTCCTATTTTAGGCTCCATTTCATCATATATTCTTGTTGTCCTAAGGATTTGAGCTTCTTCCCTTTTGTCTTCAACATCTTTGACAACTGTTTTAATCCTTATTGTTGTAGATTTTTCAAATTCATCAACTACCAGGGGTCTTTCTGATTCATCGTATGCATATTCTATTAGAGATGAATCTTCTTTGCGGGTACTCAACTTATCTAAATAAATTTTAGCTTGGTTGATTATGTCTTTGCATGCAAGGCAAGTAAATTATGAATGAGGTGCATTGTGCACCTTGCACCAATTAGACAAGAGAATATCTTGTAAGCACTATCCATTCTTACTACTCATCTAATCTTAACCAGATCTTTAAGGCTTCCATTGTAGTATCAGCAATTTCTTCATCCAAATCTATAGGAGGCAATGGTTTATGTACTTCCCAGAAGAATATTTCCCTTGCACAACCATTTCCATTCTATCCAAAAAAGGTCGGACATTCCAGCTCATTATGCCTACAAGTATTATGAACTCTACATTTGTCTGATAGTGCAAAGTGATGCAAACTCTTGAGACTATTAAGATAAAATCATTTATTTAAAGATTCTTGAAGCTTAGCAATATCAATCTAGGACTCTCTGCACAACAAGAAATATGAGATCGCTTCCCCTCCATCTCAACTCAGATTTTTTGTTTTCAAATTTTCTAAATATAAAGAGACCTATCATATCTCAGATTTCCAACATGCAAGCTCAATCAACTTCTAACTTTGTTTCTTATGCTTAGCCCTCCTTCTAGCACTAATTTTGTTGATGAGTGTTTTAACACTGCACAAAATAGATAAAACACAAGTGTTCTATCTCTCTTGAAAGGTAACTCTCTTCATAAAACTTTAGAAAATAACCCCAAGGTTCATAAAGTCAGGTCTTGACAATACAAAAAATAGATCAGTGATGATGTGATTTGCTGGTAATCACAAGGGGCATTTATGGTTTACAAAGATGGAAACTTATGAGACTGTAATAAGGGTTTTGTAAAGTCTGAAGATAAAGATAAATCCTAATTGTAATTCCCAAATCTCAAATTTGGAAACAATATAATCATCAGATACAATAATTTCAATGATGCTTTTATCCTAAAACTAACATAGATTTATAAAGAAATAACAAAAGATTCAAGGCTTTTAGAGAGAGTTCCTATTTCTAAAAGCTAAGGACAAAAATAATGATGGAAGGTGTTTCGGATAGACAGACTCCCTAAACCAAGCTCTACTTAACCAAGAATGCTCTACAGTATCACAGAACTAGTGCAATCTCCCAAGGTAATCTTCATATTTTTAGACTGTGACATTCACACATGTAGCATAAGCATACACCATTGAACTTGAGTGCATTTAAGAATTAAGCTCATACTAACTTTGAAAATTAATTTACCATCAACAAACTACAAAAATTATGAGAAGGAAGTGCATCAAACATCTTAGCACTTTGTCACCATTATAGCTAAACATAGAATAATAATGTTCAAATTAAACTGAAAGATAGAATCATGCATACATTGAGAGAACACAAGGAATTCACCAGCACTTCAATGCCTTCACTTGTATTACTTCAAAATAGCTTCTACAATAATTCATTTCTCTCCTTGCAAATGAGAGGAAGCTGTTATTTATAGATTTTACAATATGAATCAATGGCCAAGATTAAATCACATTCAATGGCCCAAATTTGCTACCTTTTAGGGTTTGAATATATTAAATACCTTTAAAATATTCCCCAATATAAAAATAGTTCACATGTGAACCTAGTAAAATGTAAAATATTCCTATCCTATTTTATATTCTATAAATATCCTACAAAATCCCCAAAATCTAGATGCATACACTTTGAGGTAACTAATTTTGTCTTGTAGCTGGGATTACATAATTTTTTCTTTTATCAGAATATTTCTAGCTTCTCTTTCCTTTACATTATACTTTACAAAATTAACCAAAGCCTTAGCCAATTGCTCATGGGAAGGCAACTTAGCTTTGCTAATTTTGAACATTATCACCTTATATTCATCCATCAATTTAGCGTGCAGGTCCACACACAAGCTTCTTCTTTGGACCATCATTTTTGATTTCGTGAAGGCTCAAGTAGAAAAATACAAAAAGTTTCCTTGTAGATTGTTCACAGCTCCCTTTCTCTATCTTAGCTATTCTCTCACCCTTTCTTGCTTTCTCAGTTTTTTTTCTATAAAACCTGCAAGAATGACACGTAATTAGTTAAATTAATTAAGCGAGAATATAATTGCATTAGTACCACTTGAAATCATATCATCAAAGTCCAAAATAATCACTAAATGCATCAAATACTAGAAAGAAGCCATCAAATTATTCATTTTGGAACAATTTCTATCCATTTGCAAGTTTTATTGTTTTGTGGGCTAGGGAGTTGCGGAAGCCACAAGGTTGTGGGGATGAAGGATGCGGAAGTTGAGGGTCCTAACACCAGTGAAAAAACATCCTGCAAAGAAATTTCCACAATGACTAAACACTTAATAAATTGAACATGAATGAAATTTGGCACATGGCAACAATTGTACGCAAAGTTATTTAAGTCTAAGACTTAATAATTTTATTGTTTGAGCCCTTGTGGAAAAATCTAATGTGGAAGTCATCCTTGTAGAAGCCATTGGAGAGTAGGCTGAAAAATGGCATGAGTATCATGTCATTCCGCAAGAAGCTTCCCGCACTTGCATTTCCATGATGAAGAAAGACTTAGTGACTTTAGGTCAAAACTCATTTAAAGATGGTGATTCAATGATTACGTGACGTGGTTACGATTTGGACTCATTTTATGCTTTGTTTAAACAATGCGAAAGTTCACTATGCAGAAACTAAGAGTGTGGAAGTTGTTTGAGTTGGTGCCAAAAAATGCTTGAAATGACTGGCATCCTGTACTTGGCTTCCCACAAAAGAAAACCCACAACTGATTTTACACTTAGCAATTTTTGATGGTTGGGTCCTTTTAGGAACATGGGGAAAAAGATTAAAATTTATGCAATTAAAGCTCATTCCTTAGCCCTTTTTACGAATGCAGAAACTCCACTTGCAGATGCCACCCAAATGTGGGGATAATGATTGTAGATGCCAACGATGCGAGCACCACCAGAATACGAGGATGGGGAATGCGGGTGTCGGGGCACCAACACTAGGATGACAGATTCCTGCAAACAACTTCTCGTGAGCTGATTTTCATGTAAAAAACTCCTGCAAATGACCAAAAGGAACCCAACATCTGCATGATGGCTTCTCACATGGAATTTTCTCCAACTTGACTTTAGCGAATGAGACTTGGGCAAATTGTCAAGGCTTCCAAGAGACATCAAGATTCCAAAGGAAAAATTGGGCCAAAGGCCAAAAAGAGAAGGTGGAAGCAAAACCAAATGAGCACCGACAAAGCCAGTGCAAAAGTGAACGAACAAAAGAGATGGTCCCTGCTTTTAGTGGGGCATGTGTGTTAAATGCACAACAGATAGCTATAGAAGGCACATAGCAAACTATAACTTATAGTTTAGAAATTTTAGATCCTTGAAAGAATCATCCTAGTCTAGGGTGCCCAATGTCCCTGTCCTTGCAATTTAGGCTCCAATTACCA
>CM021107.1:21948901-21974075 GCA_007115665.2 Sequoiadendron giganteum | reverse complement strand
AGTTCATATCTCGATCACCAAGCTAGGAGTTATAACCCTGCCAAGTTAGGGTAGTAAAAACATACATGTTTTTTTTAAAAAAAAAAATTTATTGTCCATCTATTCATTTTTGAATTCTAAACAATGTGGTGACTATTGTAATTCTTCTCAAAATGTATAAACTCTATTTTTGGAAGTGAATGAATTAGTTTTGGGAGTTGCATACATCTCCTTTCGAGTTTTTTATTTTGTTATAAAAACAATTACAATATTATAGGTTGCATGCTAGGTATTGTCTTTGGATTCAGAATTTGGATCAGTAGTATTAGAGCTTGTTAAATCCTTTATGTGTCCCATCACACGTGATCAACATATCAAAGATGGATTATAAATAAGATATCCATCAAAATACCTCCCTTTGAGACTCAATTGATCGTAGATGGCCAAAGAATGAAGTGAAGGATCATATGACCCTTTCAAGATACCGGTTGAAGATGCATTAATAAAAAGCCTAAGGAAATGATGAATTATTTTTCTCGAATGTTGCACCAAAACCAAGGTGGTTCATGAACAAACATCACAGGCATACCATTTGGAGGTCATGCTCCATTTAAGGTTCAGGTAAATTTTGATATTCCAAATTTTGAGGGAAAAATTGATGCAGATTATGTTGACGGTTGGCTATTAAAACTAGAATGGTACTTCTTTGTGAATCATTTCCTAGATGCTTAGAAAATAAATTTTTCTCTCCTCAAAGATGTGAGCCATGTGAAGAGAGCGTGGGAGATCAAAATATCAGATAAAGAAATACCCTTTGGACAAGAATTCGATACAAAATTTGATAACAAACCCACATGGGGGAATTTGTGGAGCACATCAAAGAAGAGTACTTTCTTGAGGATACTTATGAGCAAAAATATATGCAGTGACAATTGCTTTGTCAAAAGAAAGATCAATTTTCTCAAGATTACTCTAATACCTTCTATGCGCTATTAGTAAAACTTGGCATTGAAGATCCTAAGAAGCATCAAACTTTTAAGTATCACAGTGGACTATAGAGATATATTTAAACTAAGATGAATTTTCTAAATATTGAAACATTAGCAACTACTTTCAAGTATGTAGTGAAAATTGAAGAAAAAATCAAACAAAAAGGGAAGA
Source organism: Sequoiadendron giganteum (assembly GCA_007115665.2). Classification (NCBI taxonomy): domain Eukaryota; kingdom Viridiplantae; phylum Streptophyta; class Pinopsida; order Cupressales; family Cupressaceae; genus Sequoiadendron; species Sequoiadendron giganteum. The sequence continues at coordinate 21,972,935 of CM021107.1, read as the reverse complement.
AAGATTATTTTGTAAATAATAAATCAAAGGGCGAAGGTAGTAATAAATTTTGTAGGAAAACAAGTGGCCAAGGAATATTCCTCAAATTCACCAACAAAAAAGAAGACATGTGGTGCTCAAATTTGAGGAATATTCCTCAAATTCACCAACAAAGAAGACAAAAAATAAGATAGTTGGAGAGGAAGTTGAACCTGAATCATTACCAACAAACTCTTTTGATAAAAAATATAATGAACAAATCATAGAGGTAGACCCATATGTCACGGTTGCCACAACTAAAATATTACCTCGTGAGGATGAAGAACAATTCTTCCATTCACAAATGTGGGTTGGTGGAAAGGATTTACATTTTATTATTGATAGTGATAGCCAAAAGAATTTAATTTCTATTGAGACAGTCAAAAAGACTAAATCTAAAACAAAAACATCTACAACCATACTCCATGGGATGGGTAAGCCAAGGGTGAGATATTCAAGCAAAAAAATAATTTTAATTATCATATTCAATAAAACCATTCAAGGATGAAATAATTTGTGATGTATCACCTTTAGATGTATGTGATGTCTTGTTGTGGAAACCATACGTGTATCAACATCATGGTGTATATGAGTCCAAACCATGCAGTTTCACTATCAAGCTTGGTGAATGGAAGTATCATATACCAGAGGCATGTCCTAAAAAATCCACATCTTTGATTAGTGAAAAACAATGTAGGTGTGTGATTGCTCAAATTGGAGTTTTTGTACTACTCATGGTTCAACCTGAGGAAACAAAATTAGTTGTACTCAATACACATGTTAAAGTGGCTACCACAACAAACCAACAAAATAAAATGGATCAAATTGTGAAACAATATCAAAATGTGTTTAATTCCCTGGCAGGGGTACCATTGCATTGTCAAGTCAAGAATTATTTGATTTAGTGCCAAGGACACCATTACCAAATGATCTTGTGTGTATGAGTTCAATCTTGGATAAATATGAAATCAAGAGATAGATTCAAGAGTTAATTCATAAAGGACACATTTTTCCAAGTGCTTCACCATATGGTAGTCTGATTGTTCTTGCTAAGAAGAAAGTGTTGGGAGCCTTGCAACACGAGCATGAAGTATGGATGGTTTGTGTTGGTTGTTCCTATGTTGTCATTGATGTCAACATGGTGATAAATATATGGGAAGATTACTTGGTTTACCGGATGTTGTTCTTTGTCGGTAATACCCTCTTGTGATGGATCAATGTATTGGTATTTGAGTCTGAAATTTACCGTAAGATCTTATATGACTCTATTCTCTTAACCATGTTTTCTTGACTCATTCAGACAGTTATATATTGGATCTTGAGATGTCTTTTGTTGTGAGCAAAATGTTATCTTTGATAGAGTTCAACTTTGTATTCTACTAATGTTCCTTGCTTGGCATACTATGTGGGAGACTCTGCATTCTATTAAGGTGAACATTCATATGTTGCGGTTTTGTTGATAGTCTCTTTGTTGGTAGTATGATGGGAAATTAATGTGTTCTCAGATGTGGAAGGTGTTTACTTTGAGGATTATTTGTTGGTTTGGAGAATTGTGTTCTAGTCTTGGCCAACTCAGCGTATGCAATACTTTATGAATACTAGTTATGATTTATGGATGTTAGCCGACTTGGTATAATGCACTAGATGGATAAAATGCTTAAATCATATATGGTGCCGATAAAGGAAGTTTTGATTATTTTGTTTTCATCTAATTAGGTTGACCTAATTGGTGATTAAGATATGCTTGTATATATATAAGGTGTTTTGAGGAATGAGATGAGAATGAGGAGTGGAAGTGGATATATGGAATGCATGTGAAATACAAAGTGAGGATTTGAGCCTAAATGCTTTATCAGTTGTGATCAGTGCAGTTTTGTTGAGCGAATACTGTATGAGACAGTACTTCATATTCTAAGCTTCATTGGAACTGAACCCCACACATTGAAGGTGTATCCTATCAATTCAATCTTTTGGTAGTGAGCCAGTATCATTGTATCTTGGTGGTTAGCCATCTTTTGTACTCAGGTTGTGATCCTTTTAAGGACAACGAGTCCTAGAAGTGAGCCCCATAATATTTTGTATCCGGATATAATATATTATGAGTTAACCCTCACCGTAGTTTTTTCCTCATTGGGTTTTCCACGTAAAAATCCTGGTGTTCATGTGTATGGTTGCATTGATTTGTTTTTATGTTCCTTCTTTTTGATTCAGACAAAATTGAGATAATGTTTAAATGGATGTTAATATGGTTTTATGGAATATTGGTTCAAAGCCCCTCTCAGTATTTCAGATGTTCAACAAAAAGATGGCATGTGGTGACTCTATATTGATTATCGAGCATTAAATAAAATCACTATGAAAAATAGATATCCAATTACTTTGATTAATGATCTCTTGGCTCAACTTAGAGAGGCTAAGTTCTTCACCAAAATTGACTTGAATTCTAGGTATCACCAAGTACCAATTGATCCATTAGATGTGTGGAAGACTGCTTTTAAATCTAAGGAAGGTTTATTTGAATGGTTAGTCATGCCTTTTGGTCTAAACAATGCCCCTACCACTTTTATGAGGATGATGAATAATGTTCTCATGCCATTCATTAATTATTTTGTGGTTGTCTATTTGGATGACATACTCATTTTTAGTAAAACTTGGACTGAGCATTTGTAACATGTTGAACAAGTGCTCTCAACTTTGCAACAACACAAACTCTATGCTAACATCGAAAAGTGTTCCTTTGGTATGCAAAGCATCCAATACTTGGGGTAAATTATTGATAGTGATGGTGTTCATGTTGATCTTGAAAAGATTCAAGTTATCAAAGATTGGCCATCCCCTAAAAATATCATAGATCTTCATAGTTTTTTGGGTTTAGAAAACTTCTATCGCATGTTTGTGATTGGTTTCTCACATTTGGCATGGCCTCTAAATTAGTCATTAAGGGGTGGGGAAAATTAAAATTTAATTGGAAAGATGTACAACAATGAGCATTTATGGAATTGAAACAAAGGTTATGCTCAACACTAGTGTTGTCCCTTCCAAACCTACAACAATCCTTTGAAATAAAAATTGATCCATCTGAGTATGCCCTTGGAGTTGTACTCATGGAACATGGACATCCGGTTGCCTACCATAGTGACATTTTTTGATACTGTGTGTAGATGTCCCACATATTACAAGGATTTATATGTCATTGTTTAATATTGCAAACAATTGAAGCATTACATTCTAGAAAAGGATACTGTTATACACACAGACCACAAGCCCCTTCAATTTTTTCAAACACAAGGAAATTTGCAGAATGATAGGAATCAAAGGTGTTCTTCTTATCTACAACAATTTCACCTCAACATTCATTGCAAGAAGGGAAGTAATAATAAAGTGGTAGATTGTTTGAGCAGACCTCTAATTACAACTTTGACAATAGTGTTGGATTCATGTGGTCATCAAACAAAAACTTGGGCCCAATTATATGGTAATGACCCTAACTTTGCTGAAATTTACAATAAACTGGTTGAAGGTAAACTTGTCCCTAATTTTTACATGCAAGATGGAATTCTTTGTCACATTGATCACATATGTGTTCCCACTGAAGAAAGAAAAAAGATGATATGAGAAACACACTACAATCATGTTGTAGGACATTTTGGCATAGATAAGACCATTTTTGTTCTTAAAAAATATTTCTATTGGCCAAAGATGAAACATGATGTCATTTCATATATTTGAGCTTGTGCAATGTGTACCATCAAGCAAAGCCTAAAAATCATAAAATAGGCTTAAACTTTCCACTATCTATTCCTGATAAACCATGATAGCCAATTTTAATGGATTTTATGTATGGGCTTCCTATTACCAGACAGGGTCATGATTGTGTATATATGGTGGTAGTTATATTTTCAAAAATGGCTATTATGGTGGCATGTAAGAAGGTGATTTATATAGAAGAGATTGATGAATTATTTTTGAACATGTTTGGTTTCATTTTGGTTTGCCAAAAAGTATCCTTTTTGACAGGGATAGTAGATTCATCAGCAATTTTTGGTCTTCACTATGGGCTAAGATGGACATGAAGTTGATGAAGTCTACAACATTTTATCCTCAAATAGATGGATAAACAAAGGTGGTAAATAAAATGATCATTCACATCTTATGAATGTATCATTCAAAGCATCCTCGCACATGGGATGAGAGCCTACCCTACGTCCAACACAGCTACGATTGTGCACTCCATAGTTCAACAGGGCATAGTCCATTTGAGGCTTGTCTAGGGTATCAACCATTGGAACCTATGGATATAGCATTTCCAATAGTACAACTTGAAATATCACCATATGCTAAGAGGGAGATAGATAAAGAAACTTTTTTTTTTGGCAAGATTCGATACCTACAACAACATGTTCATGAAATCTTGTAACACAACAATAAGAAGTATAAATAAAGGCACAATTAGCATAGAAATCTCATCAATTTCATGTTGGGGACAAGGTGTGGCTACATCTTCAGAAAGAGTGCCTTCAAGGACCAAACATGAAGCTTCATCCTCTTCACTATGGCCCATATGTCATTATCAAACAAATTGGTGAAAATGAATTTGAGCTTAATTTACCATCATTTATGGGGTTGCATCTAGTTTTCAATGTTGAGTTGTTAAGACCTTATTTTCCTCCGTTGTTGTACATCTCAGAGGTCACTGAACACATTCATACTACAAAATTAAATCCAAAGACCACAAATCCACTACAAAGTGATCATGTCACAAAATTTATTGTGAAGACTATCAGACAATGTAACAAATTCCCCTCTATTGTGTGGTTCAAGTTGATTGATTTTGTCACTAGGGCAAGTGGTTAACTAGGGAACGGATTCAAGAACAGTTTCCTCATTTGTTGCAAAACATTAATGCAATGGGGCCCATTTCCTTTCAAGGGGGGGGAATGATCTAGAGCATTCTAGAGGTGTTGGCACGAGTAGGGATGGAAAATACTAAAAATTCAATTTTTTGATATTTTCTATATTTTAGTAAATTACATTTTTGGAGGTCTTTTGTACAAAATTTGGGGTCAAAACTATCATCAGTCCCTTAAATTGAATAGCTAAAGGTATTTGATTTAAGATGCTGAAATTATATATCTTTGAGACCTTTCCAACGAGGTAAAGAAGTTCAAATTCCAATCATCAAGCTAGGAGTTATGACCCCACCAAGTTGGGGTAGTAAAAACATACTCTTTTTTTTTAAATTCTTTTTTTTTTTATTATTCCATCTATTCATTTCAAATTCCAAATAATGTGGTGAATGTTGGAATTCTTCTCAAAATATATAAACTTTAGTTTTGGAAGTGAATGAATCAATTTTTGGAGTTGCATACATCTCCTTTCGAGTTTGTTGTTTTGTTATAATTTTTTTACAATACTGCAGGTTGCACACCAGGTATTGTCTTTGGATTCATAATTCAGATCAACATAGGTCCTAGTTGCTTTTTCTAGAATTCTTAGTTGTCTAGACAAGATCTTATCTTATCTTATCTAGTTGGCTTTTATTTGATGCTTATGTCTTAAAGATCATTCAATAATGTTGAGGTAGTTATCTCATTATACAAGATTAAGACACATGTTAGGATCTTGTCTAATCTTATCTCACAACTTCCCTTTATAAGCAAGGCATCATTTGTACATCCTAATTAAGTTGATTCAGTCTAATACCACAAAAATCTTCAGTATTGCATATCGGTCATAACCTTGCATCCATTATTGCAATTTTATGTTCTTGTTTTTCCCTCTTGTAGAAGGTTATTTCTAGTTTTTGCAGGTCATCTTAGAGGCTTGAGTCCTTGAGTGAATCTAACAATTTTTTGCACCATCCAATCATTCATAAAATATTTGCACCTATTGACCACCTCATTCCAAAGGTGAGATTAACTATGTTAGAAGATAGTGATGTGTTATTGGTCCAACAATCATTTTCTATTTTAAGCAAATCTTGCATCCAAAGGTTTGACAATAAAATAAATAGATGCAAGGAACATCATGTTGAATTTCCAGTATCATGGTCATTAATTTCAAAAGGATAATTTAGAGGTCTACCCATTTCAAATTAGGTCAAGATGCAACTATGTGGCAATTGTGCATGCAAAAAATAGTGAGCATTCATCTTTCTCTGTGTAGTGGTTTTGCTCATTTAAAAAAGAAAATTGAACACTTATGTGTTATAAATATGAGCTTTCTATGCTCATTGTTGGGTAGAAGTTACTAGGTATGTTCATGCAATGTAAGATTTGCAAACTTAATATTTTCTTATATGTGTCATGATTTCAATAGCATTAATTATTTGATTTTGAATGGTGATTCATGAATATGCAACTATGCATTATCAATGATTAATATAGTTGTAGACACCTAAATTTCACCACATCCTAACACCACCTTCAGACACATCATGCCATCACCACATTACTAATTAATTAAATAAATTTCATCATTTGATTAACTAGTTAGTTTCCCTTATTCATTCAAAATAAATAAATATATGTTTTTTTATTAATTAAATAAATATTTATTATTATTTATATAATCATTTCATTTAATCCATTTATTCTAAATTATATTGTCCACAAATAAAATAAATAAATATTCAACTAGTCACGTGACTAACTAGTAAATAAAAATCAAACTAATCTTCTGCCATTCATTCCCACACTATATCTCAAAATCCCAATTATTCACATAAAAATAGCCCTAATCTTTTAACAAATTCTATCAAATCCCTTCATTTGCCTCTATTTATATCTATGTTTTTAGTAAGCTCTCAACATCTTTGTTTATCTTTGTTTCATCCATTTCAAGTGCACACCCATGTTCTTCAAACCTACCTATCCTCTTGAGGGGGGATCCTTATTCCAATCATCCAAAATCAAGGATGACATTTTGACTTCAAAATCCCTCCAACCATTGAAGTATCTAATTCAATCTTAATCTTCTAATATTTACAAAAATATATTATTAGATTTTCATGAAAGTACCCTTTGTGTGAAAAATCTAGAGTTGAAATTGAGTTTTTGTTGAATTTGTCCCAAAAGAGGGGTTAAGTTGCCACATCGGTTGCCACATATATTGTTTCAAGTGAAACTATTTCAACCAAAATACTTTTGCTCAAAAATATTTCGATCGAATCATTCCATACAAAATTGATCTTGTTTGAATTTTCAAGTTAGATTATAGTTATTTAGAGGTTTCGAGCAACACCTTTTCACCCAAAACCCTTTATACCACATAGGTAACAAGTAGTTTCAAAAAAAACTATTTCACCCAAAATTATTTATGGCAAAGGGTTTCACTCAAAATTATTTAGTTGGTCAAAAGTGTAACACAATTTTGTACTTTTACCTACACATTATCACCAATGTTAACCCACAAAGAGCTTATATCATTTCAAAGAGACGCAAAATGTAAACACCTAAATACAAATCCTAAGATCACCTTCTAAGACCATGGCATCACTATAATACTATTTAATCAAATATTTTTATTATTTAATTAATTGAGTTATTTGTTCTTATTCATCAAAATAAATAAAATAATCTATTTTCACTAATTAACTAAATAACTTTATTATTCAACTAATCAATTTATTCCAAAATAACATAATATACTTTTTGCATTACTTAAATAAAACTCAAACTAATCTTACATCTCAAAATTCCAATCATTCGCATAAAGATAGCCCTAAAAACAACATTAACAACCAACATTTAATAAAATCATCTCAATCAATCTCAACCATCCATTTACACTTTACCTTTATCATTCATTTTTTAGCTTACTCTAAACACTTATTTGCTCTTGAAGTCAACGCATCTCAACTGTCTATTTTTATTTTACATCTTCAAATCTAGACTATTCACATCCTTAATTAAAAATCTATAAATCAACCCTCTTCTTTGATCAAATTATTAATAGTCAACTCACATGTACATACTTATTAAAATATCAAAAGATCATCATCTATTATTTATTGAATCAATCATTAATGAGCATCCTCTTGAACTTGACTCTTTCAAAGAGTATTTATAGTGATAAGAAGTATTTGTTTCAATGACTTTGATGTCATGTAAACCATCACATAGATATAAAATTCTTGGAGAAAATTTCCCAACCTACATATCCAATACCAAATTCAAATTTACAACTAAAAATTTCATTTACATCATATAAATATATGAATCAATCATTAATGAGCATCCTCTTGAACTTGACTCTTTCAAAGAGTATATATAGTGATAAGAAGTATTTGTTTCAATGACTTTGATGTCATGTAAACCATCACATAGACATAAAAGTCTCGAAGAAAATTTCCCAACCTATATATCCAATACCATATTCAAATTTACAACTAAAAATTTCATTATATATATATTTGAATCAATCATTAATGAGCATCCTCTTGAACTTGAATCTTTCACAAAGAGTTTATAGTAATAAGAGTGTTAAGTATTTGTTTCAATGACTTTGATGTCATGTAAACCATCACATAGACATAAAAGTCTTGGAGAAAATTTCCCAACCTACATATCCAATACCAAATTCAAATTTACAACTAAAAATTTCATTTACATCATATATATATATGAATCAATCATTAATGAGTATCCTCTTGAACTTGACTCTTGCAAAGAGAGTTTATAGTAATAAGAGTGTTAAGTATTTGTTTCAATTACTTTGATGTTATGTAAATCATCACATAGACATAAAAGTCTTGGAGAAAATTTCCCAACCTACATATCCAATACCAAATTCAAATTTACAACTAAAAATTTCATTTACATTATATATATATATCAATCATTAATGAGCATCCTCTTGAACTTGACTCTTTCAAAGAGAGTTTATAGTAATAAGAGTGTTAAGTATTTGTTTCAATGACTTTGATGTCATGTAAACCATCACATAGACATAAAAGTCTTGGAAAAAAAATTCCAACTTACATATCCAATACCAAATTCAAATTTACAACTAAAAATTTCATTTACATCATGTATATATATATTTGAATCAATCATTAATGAGCATCCTCTTGAACTTGACTCTTTTAAAGAGAGTTTATAGTAATAAGAGTGTTAAGTATTTGTTTCAATTACTTTGATGTCATGTAAACCATTACATAGACATAAAAATCTTGGAAAAAATTTCCCAACCTAAATATCCAATACGAAATTCAAATTTACACAACTAAAAATTTCATTTACATCATACATATATATATTCAATTCGATAAGATTATTTTCAAATAAAAACCCAAACTCCTTCCATAAACCACATGTGAACCCTATAATGAACCTAAGCTTAAATATAGGCGTGGAGAGTTCCATATTGTAAGACAATCGTCATGTGATAATTAATGTAGTAAATATCAACAAATATCAGTCTAAGGGACTAAGCACCAAGTTCAACTCAATAATATGAAAAATAAAAAATAATATAGAAAATAGTGGATAAGATCATCTGAATCATCAGATGTGTAGATAACCTTTAAAAAAACACGTCAAAAGTAAAACTGAGCATTAAAAATAAAGCGGAAAGCATGGTCCTCGCTATGGCTACTTAAAAGATAAGATATTAAGCTCCCCCTTTTCCTAGTTTCTTGGAGTTTACTAAATAAAAAACCGACGTACACATCAGAAAGCTAACAATTAGAGAATAAACAAGCGGATAATGACAAATTTTATACAATTTGACGTGTTCGATCGTCTCCGCGGGCCAGCAGAGTATACCTAGTGAGTACAACTCAGATTGAAAATGATTTCAGATCTGGGATGTTCTATAAAATTCCCATGTTTGGATGTATCAAGTAGCTTAAAGATCCAAAGCTCCGTCATTTCTGGAAGTGAATCCTGTCTCAGTGAAATTTTAGAAGTGCTGCCATGAATCTTCTCGGCGGAACGCAAAACAGTCCTGCTCTCTGTAACATCAAAAACGCCCAGAAAGCAAAGGCCGCTGTCGCATCTGGGATTCGATCTCGCGTCCTGTTAGTTAACAAGCCGTCCGCTGCAGTCCAAGTGTTGGCATTCAATGGCCCAAACGGAGGCAACGGAGCAGTCGACATAAAGTCTGTAACTGAGCAGACGGAGCACCGTCTGTTGGCGCTGAAACGAGCTCTGTCATTACCGGAACAAGATAAAAGGCGCGGGCAGGACGCCTTGCGCGTGGCTTACCAGGGCATCCCGGGTGCGTACAGCGAAGAGGCGGCCGCGGCGACCCACCCGGGCTGCCAGGCCCTACCTTGCCACACATACGGCACGGCCGTCCAGTCTGTGGAGAGGCGGGTCGCAGACCGCGCGGTTCTGCCCGTAGAAAGCACGGCGGAAGGCAGCATCCACCCAAACTACGACCTCCTACTCGACTACCGCCTATACATCGTAGGTGAAATCCTTTACCCGATTCGTTACTGCCTCCTCGCCTTGCCGGGCGTGGCGCGGGAACAGATAAAGCGCGTGATGAGCCATCCTTTAGCCTTATCCCACTGCAAGCGAACCCTAACCAGATTGGGCCTGCCCAAAGTCTCCAAGCAAACCATGGACGATACGGCGGGCGCGGCGGAGTGCGTGTCGCGGAGCGGCCTGCGTGACACGGGCGCAATAGCTAGCACCCGGGCCGCGGAAATTTACGGCCTGCGCGTGTTGGCACGAGGTATCGAGGACGAATCCTGCAACTTCACCCGCTTCCTTATTTTGGCCCGTGACCCAATAGTTCCACCCGCCGACCGGCCGTGCAAGACTTCGATCGTGGTTGCTCATGAGGGGGACCTCGGCGTTCTATTCAAGCTTCTCTCGGCTTTCTCGTTTCGCAACATTAATCTGACAAAGCTGGAGAGCAGGCCCAGGAGAAATCCACCAGCCCACGATGTGGGACACGGGTCGGGGTTTGTGAAGAAGTTTCGGTATGTGTTTTACATAGACTTTGAAGCCTCCCTTTTGGACAAGCGCGTTCAGAATGCCTTAACGGAGCTCAAAGAGTTCGCCACATTTCTGAGGGTTCTCGGAAGTTATCCTGTGGATGCCTCTGTCAGACTCTGAGGATCTTGTTAGGGTTTAGATATAGTATGTACGTCGAGGTAACAACTACTTGTATATATATATATTGTTTACTTTGTAGTCTGTAGATTCATGGAGAAAACTATATATAAAAGAGTAAACTATAATGTTAATGTAATACTTTTGTCGCTAAGTCACCTGACATGTGCCCGAAATCCATGTAATGTGTAGATAATCGAGTTATGTTCTTCCAGTTAAAGTTCTTGCACTCTGGTAAAATTTCCTCTAATTGCCAATCTCTCCAAGGAATTGATATTAATGCCGGTTTTACATGTGTTCTATTGTTTAACCGTAAAATACTACAATTTCAATTCTGTTCCATCTCCCAGTTTAGGAATATAACTGTGAATCTTAAGAATGAATGAATGAAGGAAAGAATTCTAATGAGATTTACGGATCAAGCTATATAAGGGATTTAGGAAATCAACACTAACTCATTTTCAAGTTCTTTTGGATATCCGTTTTTTTATCATAAATCTTGGTCAAAAAGCTTGTCATTTTGTGAAGATAGTTCATTAGACTGCCCACCTTCAAATTGAATATGGTTTACTTCTACACTTACTATACTTGAACGGTGTGCCCTTTCATCACCCGTCTCTTCTTTTAATCATGTATTATTATATTTTTATAAAAGTCAAATAGGTTTTTTTTAAGTCATAAATAACTATCACTCCTATCTTGTTTCTACCAATTGCTTAAAATAAGTAAGTTTTAATAAAAAAGTGTCAATTGTGGGCAAGTTTTTAAATTCGAGTTATAAAATTTGAGATCATAATTTTGTGTGAGGAATTGTCTTTATTGTGAAGAAATATTGTTTTGATAAATATTAAAAATGATATTTATATAAATGAATAAAATAATTTGTAAAGAGAAATTAAAGTAATTTTTATTTTTCATTTATCTTTTTAAAATTTAACCTCATGTCCCCATGCGGCTACTTAGCTTATTTTGGCTAGCAGCCACTGCTCAACTTATTTAGGAGTTATTTGAGGCGCTGATGGTCCCATGGGTGCTTAATTTTTATGTAGCAGCTAACTTAAATTTGTATTAATAGTATTAATAATAATTTGTACAATAAAAAATTAGAAAAAGAAAAATGAAATCAATTATTAAAAAAGAGGGAAAGAAATTTGTGGAGCCACATGGATTTTTAGCAATATGCAGTTGTTGCTTATTTTCAGTCCCCCCTCTTTTTCCGCAACTTATTTTCAATTCCTAAACAGTAGTTGCTCCATTAAAATAGGAAAAGATTCCAAATTATCCTTTCCCAACAGTAAAATTTATGCATGGGAACACCCTTGTTGCTTAAATTTAAGCAGAAAATGGAGTTAAGCAGCCACATGGGGACATGAGGTAAGAATATTTTTTTATGCTTTACTATATTATTATTGAAAATAAAACTAACAATCGCACCTTGATGTGCAATGGGTGCACTGAAGAGGTGTGGAACGCCAATTTGGAAAAAAAGGGCCTATTTTTTAGGTACATTTGTACAATACATGAGGTCAATTGGTAGTGCACTTAGAATATGATCTTGTTGTGCAATAAAGGTCTCAATGGAGAAGAAATATCTTCAAATCAACTCTAGATACATTTACAAGGATCCAAACACGATTGAAATAAAATATATGAATTAGAAAAATAATCATACTCCTTTACCAACATGCTCATGTTATACATACAATAGAGAGAGAGGGAGACAAAGGGAGAGGTAGAGGATGGAAGAGTGTGTGTGTGAGAGGGAGAGAGAGAGGGAGAGGGGTAAGGAGATAGAGATAAAGAGGGATATGGAGAGAAGGAGAAGAATGAAGATTGAGATGGAGATGGAGGAGAGGGATATGGAGAGAGAGAGAGGAGAGAGAGGAGAGAGGGATAGATAAAGATGGAAGAGATAAATATATAGAGAGGAAAGCCGAGGGAGACAATGAGAGAGGGGGAGAGAAAGATAAATATAGAGGTAGGAAGTGATAAATAGAGAGAGATAGAGATAAAGATGCAAAGATAATTAGATATAGAGGTCTAGGAAGAGGGAGAGGGAGAGAGATGGATGGATAGAGAGAGGGAGACATGTTTAGAGATAAAGGGGTAGAGAGGAATATAAAGGGGGAGAAAGAGACAGAGAGGGGGGGGAATATGGAGAGGGAGAGATAGATAGCGTTATAAATGGTGAGATATAATGAGATATAGAGAGGGGGGAGAGGGAGATAGGTAGATAGATAAAGGGACATACAAACAAAGATAAGTAGAGATAGACAAATAGAGAGGGAGAGAGAAATAGGGGGAGATAGAGTGAGAGAGAGATAGATAGATATATGGGAAGAGAAAGAGGATAGATATAATGGGAAAGATAGAGGGGGAAGAGAGAGATGCAAGGAGATGTAAGGAGATAACAGTAGGAGAGAGAGGGAGAGAGAGAGAGAGATACAAAGATACATATAACTTGGGAAAAATAGAGGGGGTGAGAGAGAGATAAATATATAGAGAGGGAGAGATGGAATGAAAGAGGGAGAGGGAGAAAGAGACAAAGAGAGATAAATATGTAAAGGGATATAATTTAAGTTGTATTAGATTAAATATATATTATAAGATGTAAATTACTTATGGGCCTTATTACATTACTTTGAATACCATATGAGCTACACTATTTTGTTGCATGTTTGCTAATGGTTCTCAATAATACACAAGTTACAATGTAAGGCTCTAAGGGCATTATCTCTGTTGTACCTTGAAAACATACCATTCCTTGTGAATTCATATTATTTAGATCATTTGTATAGTTTTTGTTCCTTTTACTTCTTCCTCAACATCCTCTCTTGCGTTGTTATCTATTTATTTGCTTGATCTCTTGAGTCCCAAGTTTGTCCACTTCAAACCATATGTGAGAACCCTTTCCACTTATTTGCTATTTGGCCTTGATTTTGTCTAATTTGTAGGTCCCTTTCATGTAGGGTTATTGCAAATGTACATTTTCTAACAATTTCAAGCCCGTTCTAATTGCACTAAGGTATTGGCATATCCTTGGTTGAGGATGTATTTCTCCATTTATATGTATGTATAAAGGACACTATATGAATAATTATATGTTGTAGAATTAAAAAGATAAAGCAAAATTATTTTAACTAACATCAAGACTACTAAGACCATTAAGGTAATCTTAATTCAAAAATCCATATGGCAAAGTGATCCTTGTGCACTATTGGATCCATTGATAAAGTTGACCAACGCTACTTTTGAATGTGTAGGCGTTTATATTATTTTCCTTTGTTCATAGTCACTATACACAATTCTATTCCTTAAAATTAGATGCATAGGATCCAACAAAATAATGTTGCCAATAATCTATTCTTATCCATTCTCCCCATTTATATGAAGAGGAATCGGTATGATTCCTCATCTAATGGAGCTTTGAGCCATTTTGCATGTGATGATTGCACTTGGAAATTGTGACATTTTTAGTGATGTCAGGGGCTCATGATATTCATTTATGTGAACTTCATTAATTGCATTAACAGGAAAGACCAATTAAATTGGAAAAAGGATTTGTGTTTACATCTCAAACAACTCCATCAACTATTCTTCACTTAATAGTATAAACTCCAACAACACTCTATGAATATTTTAAAAACAAAATTTGCAATAGTTCAAATCCATAGGAACATTAAAGCCAAATATATTACTAAAAGAAGACCACTTACAATACAAATTACTATCAGGCTTGGTGAATTTTAAGAAAAGAGTAAATAACTAAGCTCATGTTTAACTAAAGAAAAATAAATCTCCCAAATAATACATTTTGCCTATTTTCTTGAGATCTCATTGAATTCATTGAAACTTTTCACATACTAGAATGAGTTCATTATCAAGATTAATTTATTTTGCCCTCACTTTTTTAGTTTTATCTATCATATTTGGCGAGAATTCCTCAATGCCTTCCACTTGATGAAACTCACCAAATAGTAGGTTACATAGAACAAGGACAGTCTATAAGAAAAGTGCAAGAGTGCAACAAGAAGCTAATTTCAGTAAATCCTAGTGAAAGAACATACTCAAAGAAGTAGATGAAATTATTAACCTCCTAACCCACCTATTCATGATGAGGAGTGGAGCTTTATTCTAGCATGGTAGCCCATGTTAAACTCCTTGTGAATCAAGTATTCCAAAGAAAATGATGGACTGGTGGAAAAATGAGGTGTGTTATAGGTTGCATCAAATATTATAACAATAGACCTTATATATGCTCATTAAATCAATTATTCTATTGTTAGAATGCAATGCATTCTACTCAAGCATTAGGTATTCATGGCGAGAAACTTGAAGCAATGAATGATATGAACATCATAGCTCCTCTAAGATGACAACCAATATGAAAAGTGTTGCATAGAATGCATGCATCAATGTTACACACCACAAGTTGGGCCTACTTAATCAATGACTACATTCATAAGTTGGGACTACTTAATCAATGGATACATTCATAAGTTGGGCCTACTTAATGAATGACTGCATTCATAAGTTGGGCCTACTTAATCAATGTTCATATGCGATCTACAAGCAACCAAAAAATGCATCCACACAACCACCATAGGTTTAACTGGCATCTTAATGATAAAGTGTAGAGTGTCATAAAGATAGTCAGCCCGGGAAAGAAGGTCAACCATGCAAACATAACAATCAATTGTAGGTGTAATGCAATAAGGGTTACTCGTAATTGAATTATTTACAACCTTCATCCACTAAACTTGTATGGTTGTATGCATATGGAACACAAGAAAAGCTTACAATGGTAGGATATGTTCTAGAGTGTTTCATTAATTCAAATATTTTGAGAGCATCCTTACAAAATCCATGTTGTACATATCCTGCAATAATCACATTCCTTGAGATGACATCTCTTTGGGGAATTTTGTCAAATAGTTCACATGTTTTTTCTATGCTTTCACATTTTGTATACATGTCCACCAAGGTAGTTGCAACTGTAACATCTAATTAAATTCCTCTATTCTTTATGCTTCAATGGATGTCCATACCCTATTCCAATGCTCCTATTTTGGCACAAGTAGGGAGAATGTTGGAAAATTTTATGGAGTCCGGCTTTATACCTGTTAATTGGATTTGCTTGAAATTTTCTAAAGCTTTTAAAAAAAAAATGTGCATATCCTACAATCATTGCATTCCATGAGATAACCTCTCTTTGAGGCATTATGTCAAACAATTCACGTGCCTTTTCTATGCTTCCACATTTTGCATACATGTCTACCAAATAATTTCTAACTATAATATTTGAAAAAAATCTTCCTTCTATGATGCTTTGATGGATGTCCATACCTTGTTCCAAAACTCCCATTTTGGCACAGACAGGGAGGATACTGGCAAAGGTTGTGCAATCTGGCTTTACACCTGCCAATTGCATTTGCTTGAAAGTTTCTAAAGCCTTCTCAAAAAATCCATTTTGTACATATGTTGTAACCATTGAAATCCACGAGATGACATCTTTTTTAGGTATTTTGTCAAACAGTTCATGTGTCTTGTTAATGCTTCCATTTTTTACATGCATATCTACTAGGGTAGTTGCAACTATAATATATAAAAAAATTCCTTTATCGTTTATGCTTTAATGGATGTCCATACTATTCCAAAGCTCCCATTTTGGCATGGGCAGGGAGGATGCTAGCAAAGGTTGTGGAATTTATCTGTAAACCTAACACTTGCATTTTCTTGGAAATTTTTAAAGCCTTTTCAATAAATCCAGTTTGTTTATATTTTGAAATCATTGCATTCCATGAGACCACATCTCTCTGAGGCACCTTGTCAGACACTTCACGTGCCTTGTCTATGCTTCCACATTTTGTATACATGTCTACTAGGGTTGTTACAACTACAACATTTGACAAAATTCCTTTATCCTTTATGCTTTG
Source organism: Sequoiadendron giganteum (assembly GCA_007115665.2). Taxonomy (NCBI): domain Eukaryota; kingdom Viridiplantae; phylum Streptophyta; class Pinopsida; order Cupressales; family Cupressaceae; genus Sequoiadendron; species Sequoiadendron giganteum. Next base: position 21,955,915 of record CM021107.1, on the reverse strand, counting down.
ATGGATGTCCATACCCTGTTCCAAAGCCCCCATTTTTGCATAGGCGAGGAAAATGGTAACAAATGTTGTGGAGTCTATATTTACACTTGCCAATTGTATTTTCTTGAAAATTAAGTAGGTAACTTGAGACTGTTTCAACTGCATAAAACATTGTAACACTATGCCTCAATAATTTAATGTAAGGAGCACGATGAATGGTTTAATGAAATAATAAAAAATATATTTTGTCAATGGTGATTTTAAAGGTTACTTATACCACTACCACAATAATATACATGGGTTTAGTCAATATTTGTGTGTAAATCTAATGAGGCATTATAAGCACAAATCCATAGAAAACATATATTAATTTATTGATTTCAAAATATGATAACTAGAAGTGGTATGCAGGGGATATAATACATAGTATTCCAGCCCTACTTTGTACATGGCTAAAACCCATATTGTTATAATTACATGACAACATGCTTGTGGCAAAAACCATATTGATATAATTGAAAAAACTAGAACTTAATAATATTGCAAGGCTTACCAAAACAATATCCTAAGCTAAATACATATGCACACCATAAAGCACTACAATCAACCTTTAGGAAATCAAATGCCTAAAAGAGTATGAATATATAACTAGTGCTAAAAGACATGATCCTTTTATAATTAAAATCCACCCCTAAAATACATCCCTTTATAATTGCATTATGCCACTTGTTGAATCTTCCTAGGTTTGAAAGATAATTATTGGGTTCAACCTTAGGTTTGTATTCATTAATGTCAATAGGAAAAGTAGCAACACCCACAAAGTGAAAAAGATTGTACTTTGCCCATGGGTTTTCCATGGACTAAATCAAAACAGAGCATTAAAAGCTTAAAGGAACTATTCCATGTGAAAATAAATGACAAAGTTCCTCTCATGTGTACAGTGGAGAGTTTTAATGGCGAAGTTCTGTACATACCCACCACAGGAATGAGTGCTAAAATGCATAAAATCCATTTGGAAGCTTCGAGACCACATAGTATGAATAAATTATTTTGATATCTTTAAAATATGCCACCAGAGGGCTCTGTTTGTGAAGAAATGACAAGACATTAGTTGTTTCCACGCTAATTTTTAAATGTGTTCCAATTTAAGCCTTTCCCTTTCTTTATTTCATGGAGATGATATGCCACAGTACCATTTTTCACATATTTATAAAGAAGCAGATATTTTCCCTCTGGAGAAGTGCAGCGATAGAGGCATACTAGATTTGGATGCTCGAGAGATGAAATAATTTGCACCTCGTCGTCAAAGGCAATTTGGTTCATTTCATAGAGGGAACACCTTTGACATAATAAAGTAAATATTGTTAAAAAAAAAATCAAATAAAAATTAAAAAATAATAATAATTATTGATCTTGAATTTCTTACAAAAGATGATGAATATGACATTATATAATAAGAGGGTTTGTTTTTACATTTATGGATAAACATAGTTAAATAAGACATGCCAAACTTAATCAAGTATATTCAATTTATTTTTCATATGTGAGATTACAGAATTACATCCCTATTAAATAAATTGTATGCTATCTAAAGTGTGAAAGATAAGATAAACAACTTAAAGTGTGAAAGATGTGTGTTATTTAACTATTATTGAATATTAATTTAAAATCTAAAAATTATTTATACTCATCAAATAAAATTTTGAGTGATAATTATTATTAATTGTTTAATTTATACATATATAATATTTTTAAATATTTTAATAAATGTCAATTTTATTATATTTTTATTTAGTGAAGTTAATACTATTTTATTTTTTGGAGGCAAGAGGTCACAAGGTCTAGTCTCCCCACCGTCCCCGTGGTACCAGAGGGCATGTCGCGCCAACGCCACCGGTCACGTGAATTTTTATTTACCAGGTGCGCTACAGTTTATAGGGGTACAGATACCTGACTGATTCCTACAATCTAAAAAAAATACTATTTTATTTATCAAATTATATAATAAAATGACTTCCAATAAAAATATAAATAATGTAAATTAATAAAAATATTTAAATAAATAATTCTAATGTAAAACTAGCATACCTATCTTTAAAAAAATCTATGTGCAAGTCACTAAGAGATATCATTCTTGAAGCCTTGATTTCAATTTAATAAAAAAATTAATAGAAAATAGATTCTTAATATCTTTTACATACATTTTTCTAAAGATAAGTATACTAGTTTTAGAAAATGTAGATGTAATAATGATTTATAAACTAGTGAATTGATAATCTTAATGATGTCTTATTAATTGATTTTTATATTCTCTTTTTTATATCTCTTAACAAATTTCCCTATTACCTGAAATAATATTTACATATTTGGATTAACAAAATACATGCAAAAACTTAAAACACCAAATTCAATTGAAGAAAAATCAAATGAAAGAAAAACTCTACAAAGGATGTGCTACAAATATTGCATTCACTAATTAATGGTAGTACATGGAGTTATCACATAACAATGGTCTTAATAGAGTTGTACATTGACCCTTCAACTTTATTCACCTCACAAGAACCCTAAATACCCTCTATTTCATCAAAATAACAATTGGAATGAAAGAAAAGAGAAAGACTTTGAATAGGAAGAATCTAATGGTGAGTGGCGAGAAAAGGACAGGGGATAAGCGTTTGAATTCAGACCCTATTACAAAGGGTGAGGGATATGTTGATTCTGAGGACGAGGTAGATGGGTTGCAGTTGGTGCTTCTTGATGGCTGGCTTATTGGAGTTGGCAAGGAAGCGGTAGAGTTGTTGACTGTGGACGATTTTCTATCAGTGAAAGCAATTGTGGGTTGTTGTATGGAGTGGCAAAGTGGGAAGAAGAGCGAGGCCAGGAGTTTGAAGTCTTAAGTTGGTTGGCTTTTTGGAGTTCATAAGGAAGCGACGGGGTTGTTGACAGTGGACGAGTTGCTACTATTTGGTCCATGCTTGTTTCTGGCAGATGGTGTTGTGTTGGATCCCTTGTCCTCTAGGCTTACTTTTTCTGTGGTGTTCTTTTATGTTGGAGTTGGTTTAGGGGTTTTTTTGCTTATTTTCTTGATTGTTGTCAGCTCTTTGGGTTTCTATGTTAGAGATGGGTGTGTGCCTTTTCTCCTTGGGTCAATTTCCAAGAGCAACTCCCCTGGTGTTTAGGGGAGGGTCTTTGGAGAGTTGTGCTTAATGTATTTTTTACTATAAAGATTGAGATGGAGTGGTGGTTTTCCCTCCATTTTTTTGTTGTGGATGTTTTTCTGGTTGAGGAAGGTATCTCTCTTTTTCTCTACGTGAATGTTTTGTTCATGTTGATAGTCTCTATTGTATTAGTCCCTCTATGGTCTATTACATTCTTCTTGTTGTTGGGGGTTGGTCTAGTTTTGGTGGATAAGGAGCTTGGACTATTCCATGACTTTTTTTTCCTGGATGGGTTGTGTTCTTTCATAACTCAGCTTTTTCCTAAGGGAGTGTTGACTATCCCTTTCTTCGTTTGTTGCTTTTATCTAGGATCCTCATAACCCAAATTTATAAATATTGTGTTGTGTTCAACCCATTTTGGACTTACCTTGAAGATATTTTTCAAGGTTGGGGTTCTTTTCCTCCTATTGGCTAAGATTATCCAAATGTTTATTCTGAAGGCTCAAGTTTCCCTATTTTTTCTACTAATGGTTGGGGTGATTCCTATATTTTTCTTCTTGTTTTTGTTGCTCTTGTGGTCAAAGGATGTTGGGTCTGTCCTATCTACTAGATTTTCATTCTTTTGGGTTATATAGTTGGTGTCTTTTATTAAGGTGGAGATTGCTCCTATTAAGGTGGAGCTAGATGTTGTTGGCTTGGTTGGAAGAGCTCTTCATCTCTGCTTGTTCCTATTGAGGTGGAGTTGGTGTGTGCTGGAGAGTGTTGGCTTTGGTAGTATGGGTTCATTTCTCGTCCTCTTCTATAGAGGGGATCCATATCCTATTGAGATGGAGTTTGGGTTGGTAATTCAGGAGGAATGGTGCTGCAAGATGGCTAATGTTCCCCAGGGTTCTGATGTGTTCTCTAATTCACCTATGGAGGTGGGGATTTTGGATGTGTTGGAACTATTGAAAACCATGGTTTTGTTGGTGTTCTACACCATTATGTTATTTATCTTTTTTGGCTCAGCTATGGTTGTTCTAAGCAGATGATTAGTCGTGGCCTGAGTGACATAGGTTGTGTTTATGATCTATTAAGGGTTCTTAGTCCCTTTTAATTCCTAGTTATTTTTGGGTTTAAGTCCCTTTCAATTCTTGCTTATGTGTGGTCTATATTTGTATTACTATTTTATTAGTGGTTGTTGTTTGTTTGGTTGTTGATGGTATGTGGATTATTTATTTTGTAGCTTTCTTTCTTATGATAGGGTTTCGGGTCCCTTAAAAACCTATTTGTAATTGGTTTCAAGTCTCATCAAAACTTGTTTTCCCTTAATAAAAAATAATTGGAATAAAAGTGTCATCTTGAGTTGATCAAACCTTATAAACATCTCTTACATCAAGACTTATATATCTAAATGATTATTCTCATACAATGCAAATTGAACGATTGTCAGGAATGACAATGATCAACAAGGGTAATTCTCCAAACTATTTGTCAAAATTAACCTCTGTAACATTGAAAAATGGGTCCTTAGCCTTTTTCACGCTTGTTTAGCTTCTTCTTACAAATTTTTGCTTAGTGTGGCCTTGATTTAGTGTTGCAATGTGGATAACACATTCACATTAGGTCTTGGGCCCTTGTGGACTAATTTATTTTAATGATGCCTTGTAAAGGTGTTGTAAAGTGTTGTAACACACTTTCATACTTTTCTAGGATTTCTAAGCATAATTAACATTATTTCAATAAAATTATCTTAGCCTTGCCTTATTTGGTGTGTTGTAAAGTGTTGTAACACACTTTCACAATCCTCTAGGCTTGTCATTAATATTTGGGCTCTCTTATGCTTTAATTGGCCCCTTTTTGCATCCACGAGCCTTATTTATGTGTATTTTTTAGGATAATCCCGACAAAAGGCATTTAAAACATCAAAACCATGAAAAACCACCTCAAATTCCTAAGGTGGGACTCATTCGCCATTCTGGGTGAATGAGTCCCCTTTAACTCAAAATCAAATTTAATTTAAATCTTTGGTGGGATTTTATTCTCCAAGATCCAATGTCAACCTGTAGTGTTGTAATTTCAAGAATTCTTGCATAATTGAGTATAAATACAAGGTTCTTTCTCTCATTTTCATCCTAACATTCTAGCAAGCATTCAAGTACTCATCCTTATAGAGAATTGAGTTCACAAGAACATTTGAGCAAGAGCATTCAAGGTTTCAAGGGCAGATTATCAAGCTTTCAAGAGCATTCTTCAAGCATCAATCATCATGTCAAAGATCACATCCTTTATGTTTGATATTGTGCTCACAATTGTGATGTAGAGTTCATGATCCAAGCAAGCTTTTCATTCAATATCTATCTCCTCCAAGAAATAATCAAGAACCACATTCATTGCAGCCATTTCAAACATAATTGCAACACTTATTGCTAGGGTTTGGTGAGTTGCATAATCATCTTTTTTTCTTTCATCATTCTCCTTTACATTTTCTTTCATTTCAAGGTTTAATTACCAACAAGGGGTTTGACCAAGGAAACCCCTATCCTCTAACCTTACAACCATTTTCCCTCTCTTTGTATGTGATTTCCAAGTCTAGGTTGCAGATTTATCAAGGAGCAAGATTGGAAAAGTTTTCATCAAGCTGTCAAAGCAAGTCAAAGTTGTCATGATTGTGAACAAGCCTTGGAGGAGCTTGGAGAAGACCTACAAGTTGAATTTTTTAGTTTCAAACCTGAATCTAAATCAAGAACAACAAAGCAGACTGTGAGCTAAAAAATTCAACTTTGAATTTCCAAAAATCTAGAAGTGGACTAATTCGCCACTATTGGTGAATGAGTCCCATTGTACCTATCTATCAGAGATTTTTGCAGATCTGAGTACCCATTTGTCTAAAACCTGTTCTGACATAGTTTTCGTGAAACTGGACTGATTCACCCAACTTGGAATATGAGTCCTAGTTGGCTTCAACTATGGATTTTTTAGGATTCTAGGCCTCCATTTTTCCTTCTCTAGTTTCTCGGGTGCACATTTCCAATTTTATAGTTTTCTATTGTTGTTTGTTTATATTTCTAGGTCATTCTTTGAAGCATTGCATCAAACTAGGGTTTTGCATTTCATCCTTCATTGCATTATCTTTCCAAGTCTAAACTTGTTGGTGAACCCTTCATTCTCATCATTCTATCCCCTAGAAAACTCCCTTTATCAAATTTCAATCTCCTCTACATTGGAATCTCAAGGATTTGTTCTTGAATGAAATGTGGAAGATTGTGGCCCTAGGTCCTAAACCCTAGTCAAGACACCACAAAATTTTATGTTTCATTTTGGTGAACCTACATTTATAACATCATAACTCTAATTTGGAGTACATTTACAACCTAGATTTAACTTGTATTAATATTGTATTAGATTTTGCATTGCTTAATTTTCATTCTAGGGTTTCAATTTTGCATTAGTGAAAAGCTCATTTAGCTTGCATTATTTCACTTAATTTCATTGAAATCGGTAAAATTATGCATTTGCATCTTATATTTTCATCAAGAAACTTAAAAATCAAAAAATTCAATTCAAAAATTTCAAAAAAATCAGTCCTTGGACTCATTCGCCACCTTGGGTGAATCAGTCCCTTTGCACTTTTTGCATTGCATTTTTTGTCGTTTACAATTCATTTTTTGAGTTTTTGCTTGTTGCTTCTGCATTTCACTTTTACTTTCCAAAATTTTATTTATAAGCATTTCATTCTTATTAGTTTACATTACATTTGCACCCACCCTGCATTTAGTAGCTTTTACATGAGTGTTTGGTGTCCTATTGTAAAACCATAGTCAAAATAAGTTCAAGACTCATGTCATTCCACGATAGCACAATCGTTGTGGATCTTGGGTTATCTAGAGCTTCCACT